>OY744483.1:314129040-314470800 GCA_963556165.1 Tipula helvola
AAAAGTTGTACAAAAGCTCATGTAAGCTTTTTTTTAGAACACAATAAATTGTATATTAATATGCGCGCCAAAAAATATTTAACCGATTTTAGCAAGTGATACTATTATTGATTTAAAAACTAATTGACAACAACAACAACTGGTCAACTGGTTGACAACAACAAATGTTGTCGTATTAACATGTTTTCAATATTTTTGAAAAACATTAACTTAAATTTCAGATTTTAAAACTACGCCCTATTGTATTACGACAATCTGAAGATTTTATTTAAGCTTTTTATAGACGATTTGTAGAAAAGCTTCAAATTTAAAATATTAATGCATTTTAATTATTAATCATGTAAATTATAGCTAGAAATTATTAGGGAATCAAACGAAGATGAAATTATGGTTTTAATATTTATCCGCTATATGTGAAATTTAAACATTTTATAAAAACGTAAAACATTTATTTTTTAATATTTCTGTATCTAAAAAGGAAGAGTCGCTTTAGTGACTTGAAGCAAAAAATGTGTTAGACCTGGTTTATTTGTTTTCTTATAGTGCTCTGTATCAAATCAATTTTTAAAATGCTACTAAAATTAAAAAAAAATCTCAATGTGTTGCTTAACTGCATAAAAACAATTAAACGTACGAAAAAATCGCTTTTGTGAATAAATGTTAAAGTGTCCTATTTATTTTTTTTGCATTTAAGTTATTTTTATTATGGTTTAGCCACTTGTTTTGGTCAATATTGGGAACTCAAAAATTTCTATTGAATAGTTTAGAAAAAGCTTAAACTAAACTGCGATTTAATTCTATTCAATATTACTTTAAATAATTCGGTTTCAGCTTCAAGCATTTCTTAAGAATACCGGTTTTACATGAAACGTTTATTGAAACCAGTATGAGATTTTGTTGTTGTCAAAATCATCGCTATTTAAAGCTGAAGCGTATTTTAATGATAAAAAAAATCGAGTTTTGGCAAATTATAAAAATCGCCTCCGAGTTGATAAATTTTTAAGAATTGAGCACAATGATCTTAAAGGTGGTCCCACAATGATACCGTGTGGATATTTTATTTATGCTATTCACTCGCTATTTAAATTGCCTTCATTTCAACAAATTTTATTCTACAGTCATTGGTGTAGTGGACAAAATAAAAAATCATTATCTGTGTCAATGGTATTTATGATGTTCCTTTAAAGTAACATAAATATAAAAACGAACCGCTACACTTTTTTATTCACCCACTTAAAATGTTATCATATATAAATTGTTTTGTTGTACAAAATAAAAAAATCGGGGTTGACTTTGTCATCTATGTGGCCGAAGATGTTTTGCATGATAAGGTTTATAAGATGTATAATATAAATTATCTGCCACAGTTTCTTTACGCACAAATAAATGAGGGATTTTCTCTCTATAGTGTTCTCAAAATTTTAACTATTGTAAATCGTTATTTTGCAGATTTTAATTTAAATTTAAAATAAAGTAACCACCACGGTTTCTTTATGCAAGAATTGACACTACAACTGCTCCGATCGCATAAGCCATTCTCTCGCTACAGTGGTTGGACCAACCTTAGAAATCATACATTTAAATTAAAGGTAGTGCTTATAGTTGATGAGTAATTGCCTACGACCAAGAGCAATATTTTGTCTCAATTTTCTGAACATGCGGTGTAAAACGTTATCTACGTGAATGGAACCAATTCAATATTCAATATTTCGAGTTTCATTAAATCCGAATCCTTAAATTTCATGAATACATAATCATTCGTATATATTGAGCCTAATTCTATATGGAAATCGGGCTTAGCGATTCAGAGTCGGGTCCAAAAGCTCTTAGTAATATTTCGCGACAAATAATTTTTTTAAACACGAAGTTCACACCTTATAAGAATAATTTGTTTAGTAAATTAATTTTTTGTAAATTTGTTATTCGCTTTCTGAGCAGGGATTTTGGTTGCAAAATAAGACTTGAAAATTAAAATTTTCGTACACATACTAGACGCTTAACAGTGAATTTTAGTATGTAGATAAAAATTTTAACTTTAAGTCTCATTTTTGGACCAAAATCCCTACTTAGGTGTTTCTCAAAATTGTGAGTTTCGATTTTAACTTTTGACTCCAGCATCAGTTTATGATAGATGGATTTGTTCTAGTTACTTTTTAATAACTTAAACATAACCTCAACTTCACGCTTCTTTGTAAAATACTTCTAGGAGGCCTAGCGGCCCGAAAAGTAGTCAGCTTTATTCGTTATCGCATCATCTATTCAGAACATGTACCGTTTTGCCCATACGGGCTGTACTTTCTGATTTATAGACGTTTTCGCACATCGCTTCTCGCTAGGTCTTCTCCATACACCATGAAAAATACTAAAATCGACATTACATGTCAAATTTAGTTGAAACTTCATACATATCCATAGAATGGCCTTAGAAATCGATTGGAAAAGCAAAAATTGCTTAAAAATTCAAACGTCCATTTTCGAGTTAATACGTGCGGCAACTGTAATCAACTTCATGATGTTTTTAAAAATACTTACCATCTGATTTAATGTCTGACTTTTCATTAATGTAATACGTATTGAACCTACCTTTTCAGAACAGTTATCGGCTTCATCCAGAATGGCAATTTTTGCGAAATTTTTCTTTATACTCGTTCAACCAACATGCTGTCTCTCCATAGGAAAGACTTAAGCATAACCTCAACTTCACGCTTCTTTGTAAAATATTCCTAGAAGGCCTAGCGGCCCGAAAAGTAGTCAGCTTTATTCGTTATCGTCTCATCTATTCGGAACATGTACCGTTTTGCCCATACGGGCTGTACTTTCTGATTTATAGACATTTTCGCACATCGCTTCTCGCTAAGTCTTCTCCATACACCATGAAAAATGTTTTCTCTTATTAATCTGTTTATATAATCAAAAGTCAAATAGTTCCGATTTATGAAAAATTTGACATTCAGTATAAAAGTTAGCTGTCAAAAATGAACCATTTGAATCTCTAAATCTACTCAAACCTGAGCACAATCGTGAAATTTTGAATTTTGATAACAATCAACATTTTGCATCAAATAAATAAACGTGAAGAATTTAGTTGGTTGCATTTTATCAGTGAAATATATCATCATTTATATTTAAATCTGAATAATGGAAATATTCCTAACATCGGTCCCAATCGTGACCAAATATAATTCTATTAAATGTTTTTAAAGATATGCAAAATCATTTAGGCGAAACTTGCTTTTAATTTGTAAAGAGATTTTAGAACAGTGCCCTTTACCGCTTAATGTTAATTTTAAGCGTTTAGGAACTTTTCTAGAAATTGAAAGCTCAATTGGACTTTAAAATATTAAAACTATTTAAAGAAAACGTAATGAAGTTATTGAAAGGTTCCCATTTGTGAAATAATTTCTTTTGATAAGAAATGTTAAGCTCGATGTGTTACGGTTGAATTAAGCTTTTTAAAACCGACTGTACGGAAGTTTAAAATTTTAATATAATAACATATTTAATTTGAACTACTAGTTAGGAAAATTAGAACCATGTGTATTGTTCTTACATTTTGATGAAAATTACGATTTTCGGGAGCTTTTAGCGTTAATGAAAGTTTTTTTTTTATTAGGCTTTTTATGAAAGTTCAGTATGATAAAAATGTAAAGACCACGCATTTTCAGAATCATCTGGTTAAAACGTATCAAAAAATATTTTGAGCTTTTATTGTTTAATAACCAAGCATTAACAGTGTTGCTAATCTTTTATTTGTTTTAAAGAAAATTAATCACATCAACAATTGACAGCCACAAAAAGTTGTTTTAATATTAAAAATAATCCCTCTAGCTTTTAGGACTAAACTCAAAGTATTCATAATTTTAAGTTTATCATTAAACCACACTATGGAGGCTTTAAGTTTACAAATAATTATTAATTTCAGTTAATACACGCGTAAAATATTACCATGTAGGTACTAACTATTACTAACATTGGATGAAATAAAGCTATTTAAAATTGAAAGCTTTTGGTTCACTTGGTGTATTAAAAGCTTACTGATAACTTTCCTAGGCAAACGCTTAAATACTATCTTTCTTAGATACAATCTTTTATTTTCTAGAACTCGGCATACATATTATGTTATTAAATCACAATTGACAACAACAACAACTGGCTGACAACAACAAAAATTTTAAATTTTTAGTTGGTGCCACTAACAATAACTGACAATTAAAATTCGATTGAATAAAATAATTACGAATTTTTTAAGTGCCTGTTGTGGAAAAACTCCACAAACGATTAAAGGAGCTGTTTTTAAAAAAACATAAATGCAAATCAATTTTTCAAAAAGCTACTTATATTTTATTAATTTAAAATATATTTCACAACAACAAATATTTTGGTTATATTAAGTAAATGCAGAAGATTCAATTATTAATCTCAAGTGTTAATTTTAAGTCAAGCTTCACCTGTATGCATTATTGTAATGTGTAATGTCTAAATTTTGATAAAATTGAGATAAACGCTGTCTATTTTAAATGAAGGACCATAGACAGAAAATTAGAGCTTATTATTGAATACCGGCCATTTTTTAGTGCAGTTGTTGAATCAACTGATATAGAGGTTCCCCTTTGGTTCTAAAATTTTGTTGTGAACAAAATGTTAATTTTGTCAACTTTTACATTGCCACCCTGCTGTAAACTTAAAAATGTGCTGGACGTATAATAAAGATTATTTGTAAACAGATCGGGAGTCAATAAAATATTATTTTTATTTTACAACTACATTAAGTTTTCATTAATATCTGTGCTCTTAAGTTACTTTAATCGTATATCTACTATATTGTAAATTTTTATTACTTTAAAGAACGCTGTAATAATTTTTATTTTTTGTTTTGCTCTATCAAGCAGCTTTTCCGATTCGCCCGTTAAATTTGATATTCGTTGGTATATGTGTATAAATTTTATATACAGTCCAACACAAAAATGTACTAGTATAACACGATTTAATAGTATATAATAACAATTATTATAGCGATTATATTATTGGTAATAAATTTTAAAATTGCCACGAATTTTTTTTATTTGTTAGCTCTGTATTAAAAAAATCTGTATTTTATTGTGTACAATACACTTTTTTACGTTTTTTTTTATTATTGACAGATATAAATAAATTTGTTTTTTTATTTTTGTATAACGTAAATTTAATAATAAATCATGTCCCATCAGTTTTTTTTAATTTGATTGTTTTCTCTTATTTAAATAATAATAATTGCTCTCCGAAGAATAACAATAAAATACAGAACTTTTTTTTTTTTTTGATTGCGAAAGCTTTTCAACCAAATCGATTAATGCTTGAAATTTTTGTTTGTTAACCGGAAAAATTATAGTGAAAATTCGTCGTTTCCAATCGATTGTGAAATTTTTAATATCCTACTCGTATGTTCACACTAAACCATATTGTATTGCTCTTTGTAACACATTCCGAATGTGTAAAAACGACTGGCCTCGCGGGATTGGAAACCATACTCTTCAATGCAATGAATAGGTGATTCATACGATTATATTCCAAGTTATAATAAGATAATAAAAAAAAAATAATTCAGCCATATAATGAAATTTAATATTTAGTTGTGGAACCAAAGAAACAACACAAAATTCACAAATTTTTTGACTAATTTGACTATTTCTGATTCACTAAGTTTCTTTAGAAAATACTACCGGGACTATAAATTTCAGTATAATATATTATAATTTAATAGGTTGTCCTTTTAGCTATCATACACTTCAAACAGATTGTCGATTCATTTATAGTGTACTAAAAGTCTACTAAAAACAGCTATTTCTACCAAATGGGTTATGCTAGCGAACTGAAATCAAGGCTGGTTTAATATTGTATTATCATAATCTTTAGCTTTCTAACTGAAAACGAACAAAAAATATTTTAGCTACTCCAGATAGCATGAACTATACCCTTGTTGATTTTTTGGAAATCCTGATAGCATCTATACGCTCAGTAGAATCGGTATAGCTCCGAAACTAGATTGAATATTTACAATCTGTTTGAAGTGTTTGTCTCTTCATAAAATATGAGCTTTTTCAATTGGCGAAATATTTCAAAATAGTGTTTAAGTTCTTGAAAATTAAATCCATTTCTGTAAAAAAAAAAACAAATCTTTGTAAGTAAAAAAATTTATTATTAAATTGATTGGCGCAGGTTGTTAATTTCCGCCTATTATGTGAATATCCTTAATCTAAGTTTATTAAGAGCTATAGCTGAATTGTCAAATATCAATAAAATTTTGATGGTTTTTAACTTTTATGAACTCTTTTATGTCTGAATTTGTGGGCTATAGTTCAGTTGATTTTCAATAAAATTGAATTTTCTGCGAAATGTATAGAAATATTCGAGCGATTCAAATGACCTTTGGCATGACGATTACAGGTCTCAACGCCTATTGATAGAGGTATCAATCAACGAAATCGGAGCATAATGGCAGATTTTCGATTTTTCTGGCTCTGAATTTGTGGGCTATAGTTCAGTTTATCTTCAATAAAATTGAATTTTCTGCGAAATGTATAGAAATATTCGAGCGATTCAAATGACCTTTGGCATGACGATTACAGGTCTCAACGCCTATTGATAGAGGTATCAATCAACGAAATCGGAGCATAATGGCAGATTTTCGATTTTTCTGGCTCTGAATTTGTGGGCTATAGTTCAGTTGATTTTCAATAAAATTGAATTTTCTGTGAAATGTGTAGAAATGTTCGAGCGATTCAATTGATCGTTGGTATGGCGATTACAGGTCTCAACGCCTATTGATAGAGGTATCAATCAACGAAATCGGAGCATAATGGCAGATTTTCGATTTTTCTGGCTCTGAATTTGTGGGCTATAGTTCAGTTGATTTTCAATAATATTGAATTTTCTGTGAAATGTGTAGAAATGTTCGAGCGATTCAAATGATCGTTGGTATGGTGATTACGGGTCTCAACGCCTATTGATAGAGGTATCAATCAACGAAATCGGAGCACAATTGCAGATTTTTGATTTTTCTGGCTCTGAATTTGTGGGCTATAGTTCAGTTGATTTTCAATAAAATTGAATTTTCTGCGAAATGTATAGAAATATTCGAGCGATTCAAATGATCTTTGGCATGACGATTACAGGTCTCAACGCCTATTGATAGAGGTATCAATCAACGAAATCGGAGCATAATGGCAGATTTTCGATTTTTCTGGCTCTGAATTTGTGGGCTATAGTTCAGTTGATTTTCAATAAAATTGAATTTTCTGCGAAATGTGTAGAAATGTTCGAGCGATTCAAATGATCGTTGGTATGATGATTACGGGTCTCAACGCCTATTGATAGAGGTATCAATCAACGAAATCGGAGCACAATTGCAGATTTTCGATTTTTCTGGCTCTGAATTTGTGGGCTATAGTTCAGTTGATTTTCAATAAAATTAAATTTTCTGAAAAATGTGTAGAAATGTTCGAGCGATTCAAATGATCGTTGGTATCATGATTACAGGTCTCAACGCCTATTGATAGAGGTATCAATCAACGAAATCGGAGCACAATTGCAGATTTTCGATTTTTCTGGCTCTGAATTTGTGGGCAATAGTTATAGTTCAGTTGATTTTCAATAAAATTGAATTTTCTGCGAAATGTATAGAAATATTCGAGCGATTCAAATGCCCGTTGGCATGACTATTACAGGTCTCAACGTCTATTGATAGAGGTATCAATCAACGAAATCGGAGCACAATTGCAGATTTTCGATTTTTCTGGCTCTGAATTTGTGGGCTATAGTTCAGTTGATTTTCAATAAAATTGAATTTTCTGCGAAATGTATAGAAATATTCGAGCGATTCAAATGCCCGTTGGCATGATGATTACAGGTCTCAACGTCTATTGATAGAGGTATCAATCAACGAAATCGGAGCACAATTGCAGATTTTCGATTTTTCTGGCTCTGAATTTGTGGGCTCTAGTTCAGTTGATTTTCAATAAAATTGAATTTTCTGCGAAATGTGTCGAAATGTTCGAGCGATTCAAATGATCGTTGGTATCGTGATTACAGGTCTCAACGCCTATTGATAGAGGTATCAAACATTGAATTCGGAGCACAATTACAGATTTTCGATTTTTCTGGCTCTGAATTTGTGGGCTATAGTTCAGTTGATTTTCAATAAAATTGAATTTTCTGCGAAATGTGTAGAAATGTTCGAGCGATTCAAATGATCGTTGGTATGGTGGTTACAGTTCTCAACGCCTATTGATAGAGGTATCTATCAACGAAATCGGAGCACAATTGCAGATTTTCGATTTTTCTTGCTCTGAATTTGTGGGCTATAGTTCAGTTGATTTTCAATAAAATTGAATTTTCTGCGAAATGTATAGAAATATTCGAGCGATTCAAATGCCCGTTGGCATGACGATTACAGGTCTCAACGTCTATTGATAGAGGTATCAATCAACGAAATCGGAGCACAATTGCAGATTTTCGATTTTTCTGGCTCTGAATTTGTGGGCTATAGTTCAGTTGATTTTCAATAAAATTGAATTTTCTGCGAAATGTGTAGAAATGTTCGAGCGATTCAAATGATCGTTGGTATCGTGATTACAGGTCTCAACGCCTATTGATAGAGGTATCAAACATTGAATTCGGAGCACAATTACAGATTTTCGATTTTTCTGGCTCTGAATTTGTGGGCTATAGTTCAGTTGATTTTCAATAAAATTGAATTTTCTGCGAAATGTGTAGAAATATTCGAGCGATTCAAATGCCCGTTGGCATGACGATTACAGGTCTCAACGTCTATTGATAGAGGTATCAATCAACGAAATCGGAGCACAATTGCAGATTTTCGATTTTTCTGGCTCTGAATTTGTGGGCTATAGTTCAGTTGATTTTCAATAAAATTGAATTTTCTGCGAAATGTATAGAAATATTCGAGCGATTCAAATGCCCGTTGGCATGACGATTACAGGTCTCAACGTCTATTGATAGAGGTATCAATCAACGAAATCGGAGCACAATTGCAGATTTTCGATTTTTCTGGCTCTGAATTTGTGGGCTATAGTTCAGTTGATTTTCAATAAAATTGAATTTTCTGCGAAATGTGTAGAAATGTTCGAGCGATTCAAATGATCGTTGGTATTGTGGTTACAGGTCTCAACGCCTATTGATAGAGGTATCAATCAACGAAATCGGAGCACAATTGCAGATTTTCGATTTTTCTGGCTCTGAATTTGTGGGCTATAGTTCAGTTGATTTTCAATAAAATTGAATTTTCTGCGAAATGTGTAGAAATGTTCGAGGGATTCAAATGATTGTTGGTATTGTGGTTATAAGTCTCAACGCCTATTGATAGAGGTATCAATCAACGAAATCGGAGCACAATTGCAGAGTTTCGATTTTTCTGGCTCTGAATTTGTGGGCTATAGTTCAGTTGATTTTCAATAAAATTGAATTTTCTGCGAAATGTGTAGAAATGTTCGAGGGATTCAAATGATCGTTGGTATCGTGATTACAGGTCTCAACGCCTATTGATAGAGGTATCAATCAACGAAATCGGAGCACAATTGCAGATTTTCGATTTTTCTGGCTCTGAATTTGTGGGCTATAGTTCAGTTGATTTTCAATAAAATTGAATTTTCTGCGAAATGTATAGAAATATTCGAGCGATTCAAATGACCTTTGGCATGACGATTACAGGTCTCAACGCCTATTGATAGAGGTATCAATCAACGAAATCGGAGCACAATTGCAGATTTTCGATTTTTCTGGCTCTGAATTTGTGGGCTATAGTTCAGTTGATTTTCAATAAAATTGAATTTTCTGCGAAATGTATAGAAATATTCGAGGGATTCAAATGCCCGTTGGCATGACGATTACAGGTCTCAACGTCTATTGATAGAGGTATCAATCAACGAAATCGGAGCACAATTGCAGATTTTCGATTTTTCTTGCTCTGAATTTGTGGGCTATAGTTCAGTTGATTTTCAATAAAATTGAATTTTCTGCGAAATGTATAGAAATATTCGAGCGATTCAAATGCCCGTTGGCATGACGATTACAGGTCTCAACGTCTATTGATAGAGGTATCAATCAACGAAATCGGAGCACAATTGCAGATTTTCGATTTTTCTGGCTCTGAATTTGTGGGCTATAGTTCAGTTGATTTTCAATAAAATTGAATTTTCTGCGAAATGTGTAGAAATGTTCGAGGGATTCAAATGATTGTTGGTATTGTGGTTATAAGTCTCAACGCCTATTGATAGAGGTATCAATCAACGAAATCGGAGCACAATTGCAGATTTTCGATTTTTCTGGCTCTGAATTTGTGGGCTATAGTTCAGTTGATTTTCAATAAAATTGAATTTTCTGCGAAATGTGTAGAAATGTTCGAGCGATTCAAATGATCGTTGGTATGGTGATTACGGGTCTCAACGCCTATTGATAGAGGTATCAATCAACGAAATCGGAGCACAATTGCAGATTTTCGATTTTTCTGGCTCTGAATTTGTGGGCTATAGTTCAGTTGATTTTCAATAAAATTGAATTTTCTGCGAAATGTGTAGAAATGTTCGAGCGATTCAAATGATCGTTGGTGTGGTGATTACGGGTCTCAACGCCTATTGATAGAGGTATCAATCAACGAAATCGGAGCACAATTGCAGATTTTCGATTTTTCTGGCTCTGAATTTGTGGGCTATAGTTCAGTTGATTTTCAATAAAATTGAATTTTCTGCGAAATGTGTAGAAATGTTCGAGCGATTCAAATGATCGTTGGTATCGTGATTACAGGTCTCAACGCCTATTGATAGAGGTATCAAACATTGAATTCGGAGCACAATTACAGATTTTCGATTTTTCTGGCTCTGAATTTGTGGGCTATAGTTCAGTTGATTTTCAATAAAATTGAATTTTCTGCGAAATGTGTAGAAATGTTCGAGCGATTCAAATGATCGTTGGTATTGTCGTTACAGGTCTCAACGCCTATTGATAGAGGTATCAATCAACGAAATCGGAGCACAATTGCAGATTTTCGATTTTTCTGGCTCTGAATTTGTGGGCTATAGTTCAGTTGATTTTCAATAAAATTGAATTTTCTGCGAAATGTGTAGAAATGTTCGAGGGATTCAAATGACCTTTGGCATGACGATTACAGGTCTCAACGCCTATTGATAGAGGTATCAATCAACGAAATCGGAGCACAATTGCAGATTTTCGATTTTTATGGCTCTGAATTTGTGGGCTATAGTTCAGTTGATTTTCAATAAAATTGAATTTTCTGCGAAATGTGTAGAAATGTTCGAGGGATTCAAATGATCGTTGGTATTGTGGTTACAGGTCTCAACGCCTATTGATAGCGGTATCAATCAACGAAATCGGAGCACAATTGCAGATTTTCGATTTTTCTGGCTCTGAATTTGTGGGCTATAGTTCAGTTGATTTTTAATAAAATTGAATTTTCTGCGAAATGTGTAGAAATGTTCGAGGGATTCAAATGATCGTTGGTATTGTGGTTACAGGTCTCAACGCCTATTGATAGCGGTATCAATCAACGAAATCGGAGCACAATTGCAGATTTTCGATTTTTCTTGCTCTGAATTTGTGGGCTATAGTTCAGTTGATTTTCAATAAAATTGAATTTTCTGCGAAATGTATAGAAATATTCGAGCGATTCAAATGCCCGTTGGCATGACGATTACAGGTCTCAACGTCTATTGATAGAGGTATCAATCAACGAAATCGGAGCACAATTGCAGATTTTCGATTTTTCTTGCTCTGAATTTGTGGGCTATAGTTCAGTTGATTTTCAATAAAATTGAATTTTCTGCGAAATATGTAGAAATGTTCGAGGGATTCAAATGATCGTTGGTATTGTGGTTACAGGTCTCAACGCCTATTGATAGAGGTATCAATCAACGAAATCGGAGCACAATTGCAGATTTTCGATTTTTCTGGCTCTGAATTTGTGGGCTTTAGTTCAGTTGATTTTCAATAAAATTGAATTTTCTGCGAAATGTATAGAAATATTCGAGCGATTCAAATGCCCGTTGGCATGACGATTACAGGTCTCAACGTCTATTGATAGAGGTATCAATCAACGAAATCGGAGCACAATTGCAGATTTTCGATTTTTCTTGCTCTGAATTTGTGGGCTATAGTTCAGTTGATTTTCAATAAAATTGAATTTTCTGCGAAATGTATAGAAATATTCGAGCGATTCAAATGCCCGTTGGCATGACGATTACAGGTCTCAACGTCTATTGATAGAGGTATCAATCAACGAAATCGGAGCACAATTGCAGATTTTCGATTTTTCTGGCTCTGAATTTGTGGGCTATAGTTCAGTTGATTTTCAATAAAATTGAATTTTCTGCGAAATGTGTAGAAATATTCGAGCGATTCAAATGCCCGTTGGCATGACGATTACAGGTCTCAACGTCTATTGATAGAGGTATCAAACATTGAATTCGGAGCACAATTACAGATTTTCGATTTTTCTGGCTCTGAATTTGTGGGCTATAGTTCAGTTGATTTTCAATAAAATTGAATTTTCTGCGAAATGTGTAGAAATGTTCGAGCGATTCAAATGATCGTTGGTATTGTCGTTACAGGTCTCAACGCCTATTGATAGAGATATCAATCAACGAAATCGGAGCACAATTGCAGATTTTCGATTTTTCTGGCTCTGAATTTGTGGGCTATAGTTCAGTTGATTTTCAATAAAATTGAATTTTCTGCGAAATGTGTAGAAATGTTCGAGGGATTCAAATGATCGTTGGTATCGTGATTACAGGTCTCAACGCCTATTGATAGAGGTATCAATCAACGAAATCGGAGCACAATTGCAGATTTTCGATTTTTCTGGCTCTGAATTTGTGGGCTATAGTTCAGTTGATTTTCAATAAAATTGAATTTTCTGCGAAATGTGTAGAAATGTTCGAGCGATTCAAATGATCGTTGGTATTGTGGTTACAGGTCTCAACGCCTATTGATAGAGGTATCAATCAACGAAATCGGAGCACAATTGCAGATTTTCGATTTTTCTGGCTCTGAATTTGTGGGCTATAGTTCAGTTGATTTTCAATAAAATTGAATTTTCTGCGAAATGTGTAGAAATGTTCGAGCGATTCAAATGATCGTTGGTATTGTGGTTATAAGTCTCAACGCCTATTGATAGAGGTATCAATCAACGAAATCGGAGCACAATTGCAGATTTTCGATTTTTCTGGCTCTGAATTTGTGGGCTATAGTTCAGTTGATTTTCAATAAAATTAAATTTTCTGCGAAATGTGTAGAAATGATCGAGCGATTGAAATGATCGTTGGTATGGTGATTACGGGTCTCAACGCCTATTGATAGAGGTATCAATCAACGAAATCGGAGCACAATTGCAGATTTTCGATTTTCTGGCTCTGAATTTGTGGGCTATAGTTTAGTTGATTTTCAATAAAATTGAATTTTCTGCGAAATGTGTAGAAATGTTCGAGCGATTCAAATGATCGTTGGTATTGTGGTTACAGGTCTCAACGCCTATTGATATAGGTATCAATCAACGAAATCGGAGCACAATTGCAGGTTTTCGATTTTTCTGGCTCTGAATTTGTGGGCTATAGTTCAGTTGATTTTCAATAAAATTGAATTTTCTGCGAAATGTGTAGAAATGTTCGAGCGATTCAAATGATCGTTGGTATTGTGGTTATAAGTCTCAACGCCTATTGATAGAGGTATCAATCAACGAAATCGGATCACAATTGCAGATTTTCGATTTTTCTGGCTCTGAATTTGTGGGCTATAGTTCAGTTGATTTTCAATAAAATTGAATTTTCTGCGAAATGTGTAGAAATGTTCGAGCGATTCAAATGATCGTTGGTGTGGTGATTACGGGTCTCAACGCCTATTGATAGAGGTATCAATCAACGAAATCGGAGCACAATTGCAGATTTTCGCTTTTTCTGGCTCTGAATTTGTGGGCTATAGTTCAGTTGATTTTCAATAAAATTGAATTTTCTGCGAAATGTGTAGAAATGTTCGAGCGATTCAAATGATCGTTGGTATTGTGGTTATAAGTCTCAACGCCTATTGATAGAGGTATCAATCAACGAAATCGGAGCACAATTGCAGATTTTCGATTTTTCTGGCTCTGAATTTGTGGGCTATAGTTCAGTTGATTTTCAATAAAATTAAATTTTCTGCGAAATGTGTAGAAATGTTCGAGCGATTCAAATGATCGTTGGTATCGTGATTACAGGTCTCAACGCCTATTGATAGAGGTATCAATCAACGAAATCGGAGCACAATTGCAGATTTTCGATTTTTCTGGCTCTGAATTTGTGGGCTATAGTTCAGTTGATTTTCAATAAAATTGAATTTTCTGCGAAATGTATAGAAATATTCGAGCGATTCAAATGACCTTTGGCATGACGATTACAGGTCTCAACGCCTATTGATAGAGGTATCAATCAACGAAATCGGAGCACAATTGCAGATTTTCGATTTTTCTGGCTCTGAATTTGTGGGCTATTATAGTTCAGTTGATTTTCAATAAAATTGAATTTTCTGCGAAATGTGTAGAAATGTTCGAGCGATTCAAATGATCGTTGGTATTGTGGTTACAGGTCTCAACGCCTATTGATAGAGGTATCAATCAACGAAATCGGAGCACAATTGCAGATTTTCGATTTTTCTGGCTCTGAATTTGTGGGCTATAGTTCAGTTGATTTTCAATAAAATTGAATTTTCTGCGAAATGTGTAGAAATGTTCGAGCGATTCAAATGATCGTTGGTATCGTGATTACAGGTCTCAACGCCTATTGATAGAGGTATCAATCAACGAAATCGGAGCACAATTACAGATTTTCGATTTTTCTGGCTCTGAATTTGTGGGCTACAGTTCAGTTGATTTTCAATAAAATTGAATTTTCTGCGAAATGTGTAGAAATGTACGAGCGATTCAAATGATCGTTGGTATCGTGATTACAGGTCTCAACGCCTATTGATAGAGGTATCAATCAACGAAATCGGAGCACAATTGTAGATTTTCGATTTTTCTGGCTCTGAATTTGTGGGCTATAGTTCAGTTGATTTTCAATAAAATTGAATTTTCTGCGAAATGTGTAGAAATGTTCGAGCGATTCAAATGATCGTTGGTATCGTGATTACAGGTCTCAACGCCTATTGATAGAGGTATCAAACATTGAATTCGGAGCACAATTGCAGATTTTCGATTTTTCTGGCTCTGAATTTGTGGGCTATAGTTCAGTTGATTTTCAATAAAATTGAATTTTCTGCGAAATGTGTAGAAATGTTCGAGCGATTCAAATGATCGTTGGTATCGTGATTACAGGTCTCAACGCCTATTGATAGAGGTATCAATCAACGAAATCGGAGCACAATTGCAGATTTTCGATTTTTCTGGCTCTGAATTTGTGGGCTATAGTTCAGTTGATTTTCAATAAAATTGAATTTTCTGTGAAATGTGTAGAAATGTTCGAGCGATTCAAATGATCGTTGGTATGGCGATTACAGGTCTCAACGCCTATTGATAGAGGTATCAATCAACGAAATCGGAGCACAATTGCAGATTTTCGATTTTTCTGGCTCTGAATTTGTGGGCTATAGTTCAGTTGATTTTCAATAAAATTGAATTTTCTGCGAAATGTATAGAAATATTCGAGCGATTCAAATGACCTTTGGCATGACGATTACAGGTCTCAACGCCTATTGATAGAGGTATCAATCAACGAAATCGGAGCATAATGGCAGATTTTCGATTTTTCTGGCTCTGAATTTGTGGGCTATAGTTCAGTTGATTTTCAATAAAATTGAATTTTCTGTGAAATGTGTAGAAATGTTCGAGCGATTCAAATGATCGTTGGTATTGTGGTTATATGTCTCAACGCCTATTGATAGAGGTATCAATCAACGAAATCGGAGCACAATTGCAGATTTTCGATTTTTCTTGCTCTGAATTTGTGGGCTACAATTCAGTTTATCTTCAATAAAATTGAATTTTCTGCGAAATGTATAGAAATATTCGAGCGATTCAAATGACCTTTGGCATGACGATTACAGGTCTCAACGCCTATTGATAGAGGTATCAATCAACGAAATCGGAGCATAATGGCAGATTTTCGATTTTTCTGGCTCTGAATTTGTGGGCTATAGTTCAGTTGATTTTTAATAAAATTGAATTTTCTGTGAAATGTGTAGAAATGTTCGAGCGATTCAAATGATCGTTGGTATGGTGATTACGGGTCTCAACGCCTATTGATAGAGGTATCAATCAACGAAATCGGAGCACAATTGCAGATTTTTGATTTTTCTGGCTCTGAATTTGTGGGCTATAGTTCAGTTTATCTTCAATAAAATTGAATTTTCTGCGAAATGTATAGAAATATTCGAGCGATTCAAATGACCTTTGGCATGATGATTACAGGTCTCAACGCCTATTGATAGAGGTATCAATCAACGAAATCGGAGCATAATGGCAGATTTTCGATTTTTCTGGCTCTGAATTTGTGGGCTATAGTTCAGTTGATTTTCAATAAAATTGAATTTTCTGCGAAATGTGTAGAAATGTTCGAGTGATTAAAATGATCGTTGGTATGGTGATTACGGGTCTCAACGCCTATTGATAGAGGTATCAATCAACGAAATCGGAGCATAATGGCAGATTTTCGATTTTTCTGGCTCTGAATTTGTGGGCTATAGTTCAGTTGATTTTCAATAAAATTGAATTTTCTGCGAAATGTGTAGAAATGTTCGAGCGATTGAAATGATCGTTGGTATGGTGATTACAGGTCTCAACGCCTATTGATAGAGGTATCAATCAACGAAATCTGAGCACAATTGCAGATTTTCGATTTTTCTGGCTCTGAATTTGTGGGCTATAGTTCAGTTGATTTTCAATAAAATTGAATTTTCTGCGAAATGTGTAGAAATGTTCGAGCGATTGAAATGATCGTTGGTATGGTGATTACAGGTCTCAACGCCTATTGATAGAGGTATCAATCAACGAAATCGGAGCACAATTGCAGATTTTCGATTTTTCTGGCTCTGAATTTGTGGGCTATAGTTCAGTTGATTTTCAATAAAATTGAATTTTCTGCGAAATGTATAGAAATATTCGAGCGATTCAAATGACCTTTAGCATGACGATTACAGGTCTCAACTCCTATTGATAGAGGTATCAATCAACGAAATCGGAGCACAATTGCAGATTTTCGATTTTTCTGGCTCTGAATTTGTGGGCTATAGTTCAGTTGATTTTCAATAAAATTAAATTTTCTGAAAAATGTGTAGAAATGTTCGAGCGATTCAAATGATCGTTGGTATCATGATTACAGGTCTCAACGCCTATTGATAGAGGTATCAATCAACGAAATCGGAGCACAATTGCAGATTTTCGATTTTTCTGGCTCTGAATTTGTGGGCTATAGTTCAGTTGATTTTCAATAAAATTGAATTTTCTGCGAAATGTGTAGAAATGTTCGAGCGATTCAAATGATCGTTGGTATCGTGATTACAGGTCTCAACGCCTATTGATAGAGGTATCAATCAACGAAATCGGAGCACAATTGCAGATTTTCGATTTTTCTGGCTCTGAATTTGTGGGCTATAGTTCAGTTGATTTTCAATAAAATTGAATTTTCTGCGAAATGTGTAGAAATGTTCGAGCGATTCAAATGATCGTTGGTATGGTGATTACAGGTCTCAACGCCTATTGATAGAGGTATCAATCAACGAAATCGGAGCACAATTGCAGATTTTCGATTTTTCTGGCTCTGAATTTGTGGGCTATAGTTCAGTTGATTTTCAATAAAATTGAATTTTCTGCGAAATGTGTAGAAATGTTCGAGCGATTCAAATGATCGTTGGTATGGTGATTACGGGTCTCAACGCCTATTGATAGAGATATCAATCAACGAAATCGGAGCACAATTGCAGATTTTCGATTTTTCTGGCTCTGAATTTGTGGGCTATAGTTCAGTTGATTTTCAATAAAATTGAATTTTCTGCGAAATGTGTAGAAATGTTCGAGGGATTCAAATGATCGTTGGTATTGTGGTTATAAGTCTCAACGCCTATTGACAGAGGTATCAATCAACGAAATCGGAGCACAATTGCAGATTTTCGTTTTTTCTGGCTCTGAATTTGTGGACTATAGTTCAATTGATTTTCAATAAAATTGAATTTTCTGCGAAATGTGTAGAAATGTTCGAGGGATTCAAATGATCGTTGGTATTGTGGTTATAAGTCTCAACGCCTATTGATAGAGGTATCAATCAACGAAATCGGAGCACAATTGCAGAGTTTCGATTTTTCTGGCTCTGAATTTGTGGGCTATAGTTCAGTTGATTTTCAATAAAATTGAATTTTCTGCGAAATGTGTAGAAATGTTCGAGGGATTCAAATGATCGTTGGTATTGTGGTTATAAGTCTCAACGCCTATTGATAGAGGTATCAATCAACGAAATCGCAGCACAATTGCAGATTTTCGTTTTTTCTGGCTCTGAATTTGTGGGCTTATAGTTCAGTTGATTTTCAATAAAATTGAATTTTCTGCGAAATGTGTAGAAATGTTCGAGCGATTCAAATGATCGTTGGTATGGTGATTACGGGTCTCAACGCCTATTGATAGAGATATCAATCAACGAAATCGGAGCACAATTGCAGATTTTCGATTTTTCTGGCTCTGAATTTGTGGGCTATAGTTCAGTTGATTTTCAATAAAATTGAATTTTCTGCGAAATGTGTAGAAATGTTCGAGGGATTCAAATGATCGTTGGTATTGTGGTTATATGTCTCAACGCCTATTGATAGAGGTATCAATCAACGAAATCGGAGCACAATTGCAGATTTTCGATTTTTCTGGCTCTGAATTTGTGGGCTATAGTTCAGTTGATTTTCAATACAATTGAATTTTCTGCGAAATGTTTAGAAATATTCGAGCGATTCAAATGATCGTTGGTATCGTGATTACAGGTCTCAACGCCTATTGATAGAGGTATCAATCAACGAAATCGGAGCACAATTGCAGAGTTTCGATTTTTCTGGCTCTGAATTTGTGGGCTATAGTTCAGTTGATTTTCAATAAAATTGAATTTTCTGCGAAATGTGTAGAAATGTTCGAGCGATTCAAATGATCGTTGGTATGGTGATTACAGGTCTCAACGCCTATTGATAGAGATATCAATCAACGAAATCGGAGCACAATTGCAGATTTTCGATTTTTCTGGCTCTGAATTTGTGGGCTATAGTTCAGTTGATTTTCAATAAAATTGAATTTTCTGCGAAATGTGTAGAAATGTTCGAGCGATTCAAATGATCGTTGGTATTGTGGTTACAGGTCTCAACGCCTATTGATAGAGGTATCAATCAACGAAATCGGAGCACAATTGCAGATTTTCGATTTTTCTGGCTCTGAATTTGTGGGCTTTAGTTCAGTTGATTTTCAATAAAATTGAATTTTCTGCGAAATGTGTAGAAATGTTCGAGCGATTCAAATGATCGTTGGTATCGTGATTACAGGTCTCAACGCCTATTGATAGAGGTATCAAACATTGACTTCGGAGCACAATTGCAGATTTTCGATTTTTCTGGCTCTGAATTTGTGGGCTATAGTTCAGTTGATTTTCAATAAAATTGAATTTTCTGCGAAATGTGTAGAAATGTTCGAGGGATTCAAATGATCGTTGGTATTGTGGTTACAGGTCTCAACGCCTATTGATAGAGGTATCAATCAACGAAATCGGAGCACAATTGCAGATTTTCGATTTTTCTGGCTCTGAATTTGTGGGCTTTAGTTCAGTTGATTTTCAATAAAATTGAATTTTCTGCGAAATGTGTAGAAATGTTCGAGCGATTCAAATGATCGTTGGTATCGTGATTACAGGTCTCAACGCCTATTGATAGAGGTATCAAACATTGACTTCGGAGCACAATTGCAGATTTTCGATTTTTCTGGCTCTGAATTTGTGGGCTATAGTTCAGTTGATTTTCAATAAAATTGAATTTTCTGCGAAATGTGTAGAAATGTTCGAGCGATTCAAATGATCGTTGGTATTGTGGTTACAGGTCTCAACACCTATTGATAGAGGTATCAATCAACGAAATCGGAGCACAATTGCAGATTTTCGATTTTTCTGGCTCTGAATTTGTGGGCTATAGTTCAGTTGATTTTCAATAAAATTGAATTTTCTGCGAAATGTGTAGAAATGTGCGAGCAGTCCAAATGGCCATTTGCATTACGATTACAGGTCTCAACGCCTATTGATAGAGGTATCAATCAACGAAATCGGAGCACAATTACAGATTTTCGATTTTTCTGGCTCTGAATTTGTGGGCTACAGTTCAGTTGATTTTCAATAAAATTGAATTTTCTGCGAATTCTGTAGAAATATTCGATCGATTCAAATGACCGTTGGCATGACGATTACCGGTCACACCGCCTATTGAAATTGATCGAAATCGTGGCAAAATTGCGGATTTTCGATTTTTGTGGCTCTGAATTTGTGGGCTATAGTTCAGTTGATTTTCAATAAAATTGAATTTTCTGCGAAATGTGTAGAAATGTTCGAGCGATTCAAATGATCGTTGGTATGGTGATTACGGGTCTCAACACCTATTGATAGAGATATCAATCAACGAAATCGGAGCACAATTGCAGATTTTCGATTTTCTGGCTCTGAATTTGTGGGCTATAGTTCAGGTGATTTTCAATAAAATTGAATTTTCTGCGAAATGTGTAGAAATGTGCGAGCGATCCAAGTGACCGTTGGCATGACGATTACAGGCTACAATGCCTATTGAAAGAGGTCGAAATCGGAGCACAATTGCAGATTTTCGATTTTTCTGGCTCTGAATTTGTGGGCTATAGTTCAGTTGATTTTCAATATTTAATTATATTTTATGCTGGAAACGGCAAACTTGATAGCTAATAAAATCTGTCAACTTGTATTTCCTGCTCATTGGCTGTAATGAAGTGTGTAGAGCAGCATAATATTTTAAACTGTATACAAGTTTCAATTTTATGAAAAACTTTTATCTATTGGGTAACTGCTATTAATTTAATTAGCTTTTGTTACACGTACTAAATTATAAATTAGCGTTTTCATAAAAAAAACTTAAAGCTCTTAAAATGTTAGTTTTTCCTTTGTTGAATATTTTATGACATTTGCATTGATTTTGCTGATTACCCAAAAAACAAAAATACTCTACGAGACATTGGCACTGTTAGACATTATTCTGAAAGCTTTCCAAAAAAATGTAAACGTGTGTTTTCTTAAATCTAAACAGTTAATTAGGCTTAAATATTTTTAAAAGTATAAATGAAATATTTTCGTGCCGTAAAGCTTTTAATTTATAATAACCAGATCAAATTTTTTTCTTTTACAAGCACGAACACAACTTAATAAAAATTGTTAAATAAACAATATTTTATTGTATGTTCATTGTTCATTTGTTGAAAGCTTTCAAACAAAAAGACATGATGCAATTTGTTTTAGTTAAAAGTCCCGTTTTGTATTTTAATTTTTGATAAACATCTTTAATATATTTCCAGGTGTATACACATCACTAAGATCTAATGATGATTCCAGAGCTGCAGGATTTAATTGACACCGTCCGAAACTGTGTAGAAAAGGACGGATTTTATTTTCGGAAGTTTCTATCCAAAGGAATTCGAAGATATTTAGGAGAGCCAGGCAATTTAACGTCGAAACAAAATACACATTAATTAAGATACATTCGGATTTACTTCCAACTTATTAGAAAGCAGCCGACATATAAATTGAAACTTATGATCCGAAGTCAGCAGCATAGTTATCTCGGTTAACAATTAAAGTTAAGACCTTGCTTCAAGTCAATTGGGTCAAAAACATAGTATGGGATGACGAGCTTCCACAGGAGTTATATAATTAATTGGTATCTCACAGCTTTTCATAATTTGCGGCTCTAATAAGGAACGCTGTATTAGGGAATTTTGTTGCCTTGTGCTTTAACAATTTGTCATAAAAAAAGAAGACGTAAAATAAAAACAATAAAAATAAAATAATGAGTTTCACGCTTTTATTGCTTAATAAGAGAGATATGTCCTATTTCCGATTAATGTTTGCTATCGATGATAAGATCCCAAAATGTGGTAAGTAAACAAAATTTTACTGGTAAACTATATGAAGGTTAATAGCTGAAGTGATAGCATGATGAATTATAGTGCAGAGGGTCTCGAGTTCGAATCTACACATAATACAAATTTTGTTTTGCTTGTAATTTTATACACAGTATCAAAAAGAAAATGGTAGGTACATACATACATATATGGGAACAGTTGGCGTTTGCATTAAAACATTCGAGTTAAAAAAAAAAATATTTCGAAATTTTTTTAAGTATTTTGCATATTATGATCGTATAAAACAAATAAAGTTAATATGGTTTGTTAAATAGGTGGCAGCGTGGGTGGTAGCGCAGTGGACTAGAGAACAGAAGATCGCAAGTTCGAAATCTAGTCAAAATCGATTTATTTTTTCAACGCAAAAAAAAAAAAAATGTTTGAGAATTACAACAAAAAAAAAAAAATAAAAAAAAAATCGGTTTCGGAAACGAAAGAAAAAATTATCTCATGAAATAAAATTCGTCGTTTGCAACAAACATTCTTTGCAACATTCAACATGTAACAAATCTTTGTAAGATTTAACCAGTACTTGGCTGGCTTGAAAAATATTTTCGGTCCAAGTTATTTTTTGGCAAATTCGATTAAACACAGCATTTATACGACAAATTAAGTACTATTTGTATAAGAGTTGAATGGCTGAGTGGTAAAATGAAGGGCTCAAGTCCCAAAGGTCTTGAGTTCGATTCTATGCCAAGTCGATGTTTTTTAAGAAAAATTTGATTTTTTCTGTTTTTTTTAAGAATTTTTCCGATTTTGGATTTTTTTTTGTCGTGGATCCGCGAGATCGTTGATTTTCGCGGGATATCCCTCAATTCATATTTTTTATTAAAAATAAATATTTTTTTTTTGGTCGCTGCTTGGATTCGAACTCCGTACCTTCACCACTCCAGTCCATCACGCTACCACCTCGGCTATCACATCATATACAAGTGTGCACCAATTTCTTTGTATTATGCATTCATGCAGAGTACAAAGCAAAATGGGGGCTAATATGTATATGGTGACATCTCTTTTAGATCATACGTACTACATTTTAGTACAGATTGAGACATCTATGTTAGGACATACGTACTACATTTTAGTACATAGTGTTTCTGCTAATCTTGCTAACATATTTGGTTTAGCTTAAAAGAGATGGCGTTAGTTGTGGTTTTGTCCAAAATATCTGATGTTCGATTTTCAAAATTATCGAGATTTTTTTTACATTTTTATGTCATTAAATTGTCAAAAACATTTTTTTGTTCTCGATATTTGTCCGTTTTTTTTGTAGCGCTTCCGTCAGTCCCAGATGTAAGCCTATTACGAGTCAATTCATATATTTTTCATCTAAAAAACAAATAATTCATTTTGAGTCCGCTGCTTGGAATCGAACTCAGTACCTTCGGTACTCCAATCCATCACGCTGCTGTCTCGGCTATCACATCATATAAAAATCAAGATAAAATTGTTTGTTTTATGCTGTCGAGCAGAGCACAAAAAAAATGTGTCTGTAATATTGTAGTGGTGACATCCGTGGTAGATCATACGTACTATATTTAGTACATATTGTATATTTAGTACAGAGTGCCTCTGCTAAAACTGCTAAATTATTTGGTTTGGCTAAAAGATGGCGTGTGTTGTACTTTTGTGTAAAATATCTGAGGTTCGATTTCAAAAACTAGTGCGGTTTGCTTTTTTAAATAATTATCATAGTTAATATTAAGGTTGCATTAAAACTTCCAAAAATATTTTTTTTTTTTCAATATTTGTGAGAACTTTACCGCAATTTTATCTTTTAAATCAAAAATTACATTTCTACATCATGACAGAGCATCGAACTTGGTACCTTCTAGTCTACAGCATATCATCTTACTACTTCAGCGATCGCATGTTATGTTATTTGAGCTAAATTTCTATGTTTCACGTAATCAAAATATAAAAATATTAACAACGATTTTAAATCGATGCTAACAACAATATTTGTACTTACCCAATCCGATTCGTAATTTCTCATAATTCTCAAATAAATTCTAAATAAAAATACGGTACGAACAGGTTAATGAGCTGTTTAATTAAAGAATTATCTGTGTACAGAGTTGTAATTATAATATAATGCAAAAAAATGTTTTATAGCAGCTACGGGGCCTGCTTTTAAGGTTTTTATTTTAAAAAATTACCAGACCTGTAATTGTTATGCCAACGGGCATTTAGGCTGCTTGATTGTATCCCTACATTTAATAGAAAATTGGATTTCTTGAAAATCACCTTACAATAAATCAGCCGAATGAGCCATACAAATCCTAAATCTGCAAATGTGCTCAGAATTCAATGGTTGATTCCTCTGTCGATAGGCTTTGAGACTTGTAATTACCATGCCAATGGGCATTTGGATCGCTCGAAAATTTCTGCACATTTTGTGGAAAATTCAATTTTATTGAAAATCGACTGAACTATAGCCCACAAATTCAGAGCCACAAAATCGAAAATCTGCAATTGTGCTCCGAATTCGATGGTTGATACCTCTATCGATAGGCTTTGAGACCTGTAATTACCATGCCAACGGGCATTTAGATCGCTAGAAAATTTCTGCACATTTTGTGGAAAATTCAATTTTATTGAAAATCGACTGAACTATAGCCCACAAATTCAGTGCCAAAAAAATCGAAAATCTGCAATTGTGCTCCGAATTCAATGGTTGATACCTCTATCTATAGGCTTTAAGACCTGTAATTACCATGCCAACGGGCATTTAGATCGCTCGAAAATTTCTGCGCATTTTGTGGAAAATTCAATTTTATTGAAAATCGACTGAACTATAACCCACAAATTCAGAGCCACAAAAATCGAAAATCTGCAATTGTGCTCCGAATTCAATGGTTGATACCTCTATCTATAGGCTTTAAGACCTGTAATTACCATGCCAACGGGCATTTAGATCGCTCAAACATTTCTGCACATTTTGTGGAAAATTCAATTTTATTGAAAATCGACTGAATTATAGCCCACAAATTCAGAGCAAAAAAATCAAAAATCTGCATTTGTGCTCCGAATTCAATGGTTGATACCTCTATCAATAGGCTCTGAGACCTGTAAATACCGTGCCAACGGGCATTTAGATCGCTCGAAAATTTCTGCACATTTTGTGGAAAATTCAATTTTATTGAAAATCGACTGAACTATAGCCCACAAATTCAGAGCAACAAAAATCGAAAATCTGCAAATGTGCTCCGAATTCAACAGTTGATACCTCTATCGATAGGCTTTGAGACCTGTAATTACCATGCCAACCGGCATTTGGATCGCTCGAAAATTTCTGCGCATTTTGTGGAAAATTCAATTTGATTGAAAATCGACTGAACTATAGCCCACAAATTCAGAGCCACAAAAATCGAAAATCTGCAAATGTGCTCCGAATTCAATGGTTGATACCTCAATCGATAGGCTTTGAGACCTGTAATTACCATACCAACGGACATTTAGATCGCTCAAAAATGTCTGCACAGTTTGTGGAAAATTCAATTTTATTGAAAATCGTCTGAACTATAGCCCACAAATTCAGAGCAACAAAAATCGAAAATCTGCAATTGTGCTCCGAATTCAATGGTTGATATCTCTATCGATAGGCTTTGACACCTGTAATTACCAGGCCAACAGGCATTTAGATCGCTCAAAAATTTCTGCACATTTTGTGGAAAATTAAATTTTATTGAAAATCGACTGAACTATAGCCCACAAATTCAGAGCCACAAAAATCGAAAATCTGCAATTGTGCTCCGAATTCAATGGTTGATACCTCTATCGATAGGCTTTGAGACCTGTAATTACCATGCCAACGGACATTTATATCGCCCCACAATTTCTGCACATTTTGTGGAAAATTCAATTTTATTGAAAATCGACTGAACTATAGCCCACAAATTCAGAGCAACAAAAATCGAAAATCTGCAAATGTGCTCCGAATTCAACAGTTGATACCTCTATCGATAGGCTCTGAGACCTGTAATTACCATGCCAACCGGCATTTGGATCGCTCGAAAATTTCTGCGCATTTTGTGGAAAATTCAATTTTATTGAAAATCGACTGAACTATAGCCCACAAATTCAGAGCCACAAAAATCGAAAATCTGCAAATGTGCTCCGAATTCAATGGTTTATACCTCTATCGATAGGCTTTGAGACCTGTAATTACCATGCCAACAGGCATCTAGATCACTCAAAAATTTCTGCACATTTTGTAGAAAATTCAATTTTATTGAAAGTCGACTGAACTATAGCCCACAAATTCAGAGCCACAAAAATCGAAAATCTGCAATTGTGTTCATAACTCAATGGTTTATACCTCTATCGATAGGCTTTGGGACCGGTAATTACCATGCTAACGGGCATTTGGATCGCTCAAACATTTCTGCACATTTTGTAGAAAATTCAATTTTATTGAAAATCGACTGAACTATAGCCCACAAATTCAGAGCCACAAAAATCGAAAATCTGCAAATGTGCTCCGAATTCAATGGTTGATACCTCTATCAATAGGCTCTGAGACCTGTAAATACCATGCCAACGGGCATTTAAATCGCTCGAAAATGTCTGCACATTTTGTGGAAAATTCAATTTTATTGAAAGTCGGCTGAACTATAGCCCACAAATTCAGAGCCACAAAAATCGAAAATCTGCAATTTTGTTCATAACTCAATGGTTTATACCTCTATCAATAGGCTCTGAGACCTGTAAATACCATGCCAACGGTCAATTAGATCGCTCAAAAATTTCTGCACATTTTGTGGAAAATTAAATTTTATTGAAATTCCACTGAACTATAGCCCACAAATTCAGAGCAACAAAAATCGAAAATCTGCAATTGTGGTCCGAATTCAATGGTTGATACCTCTATCAATAGGTTCTGAGACCTGTAAATACCATGCCAACGGCCATTTAGATCGCTCAAAAATTTCTGCACATTTTGTGGAAAATTAAATTTTATTGAAATTCCACTGAACTATAGCCCACAAATTCAGAGCAACAAAAATCGAAAATCTGCAATTGTGGTCCGAATTCAATGGTTGATACCTCTATCAATAGGCTCTGAGACCTGTAAATACCATGCCAACGGCCATTTAGATCGCTCAAAAATTTCTGCACATTTTGTGGAAAATTAAATTTTATTGAAATTCCACTGAACTATAGCCCACAAATTCAGAGCAACAAAAATCGAAAATCTGCAATTGTGGTCCGAATTCAATGGTTGATACCTCTATCAATAGGCTTTGAGACCGGTAATTACCATGCCAACGGGCATTTAGATCGCTCAAACATTTCTGCACATTTTGTGGAAAATTCAATTTTATTGAAAATCGACTGAACTATAGTCCAGAAATTCAGAGCCACAAAAATCAAAAATCTGCAATTGTGTTCCGAATTCAATGGTTGATACCTCTATCGATAGGCTTTGAGGCCTGTAATTACCATGCCAAAGGGCATTTAGATCGCTCGAAAATTTCTGCACATTTTGTGGAAAATTCAATTTTATTGAAATTCCACTGAACTATAGCCCACAAATTCAGAGCCACAAAAATCGAAAATCTGCAATTGTGCTCCGAATTCAATGGTTGATACCTCTATCGATAGGCTTTAAGACTTGTAATTACCAAGCCAACGGGCATTTAGATCGCTCAAACATTTCTGCACATTTTGTGGAAAATTCCGAATTCAATGGTTGATACCTCTATCAATAGGCTCTGAGACCTGTAAATACTATGCCAACGGGCATTTAGATCGCTCGAAAATTTCTGCACATTTTGTGGAAAATTCAATTTTATTGAAATTCCACTGAACTATAGCCCACAAATTCAGTGCCACAAAAATCGAAAATCTGCAATTGTGCTCCGAATTCAATGGTTGATACCTCTATCGATAGGCTTTGGGACCGGTAATTACCATGCCAACGGGCATTTAGATCGCTCAAACATTTCTGCACGTTTTGTGGAAAATTCAATTTTATTGAAATTCCACTGAACTATAGCCAACAAATTCAGAGCAAAAAAATCGAAAAACTGCAATTGTGCTCCGAATTCAATGGTTGATACCTCTATCGATAGGCTTTGAGACCTGTAATTACCAGGCCAACGGGCATCTAGATCGCTCAAAAATTTCTGCAAATTTTGTGGAAAATTCAATTTTATTGAAAATCGACTGAACTATAGCCCACAAATTCAGTGCCAAAAAAATCGAAAATCTGCAATTGTGCTCCGAATTCAATGGTTGATACCTCTATCTATAGGCTTTAAGACCTGTAATTACCATGCCAACGGGCATTTAGATCGCTCGAAAATTTCTGCGCATTTTGTGGAAAATTCAATTTTATTGAAAATCGACTGAACTATAACCCACAAATTCAGAGCCACAAAAATCGAAAATCTGCAATTGTGCTCCGAATTCAATGGTTGATACCTCTATCTATAGGCTTTAAGACCTGTAATTACAATGCCAACGGGCATTTAGATCGCTCAAACATTTCTGCACATTTTGTGCAAAATTCAATTTTATTGAAATTCCACTGAACTATAGCCAACAAATTCAGTGCCACAAAAATCAAAAATCTGCAATTGTGCTCCGAATTCAATGGTTGATATCTCTATCGATAGGCTTTGACACCTGTAATTACCAGGCCAACAGGCATTTAGATCGCTCAAAAATTTCTGCACATTTTGTGGAAAATTAAATTTTATTGAAAATCGACTGAACTATAGCCCACAAATTCAGTGCCACAAAAATCGAAAATCTGCAATTGTGCTCCGAATTCAATGGTTGAAACCTCTATCGATAGGCTTTAAGACCTGTAATTACCATGCCAACGGGCATTTAGATCGCTCAAACATTTCTGCACATTTTGTGGAAAATTCAATTTTATTGAAAATCGACTGAATTATAGCCCACAAATTCAGAGCAAAAAAATCAAAAATCTGCATTTGTGCTCCGAATTCAATGGTTGATACCTCTATCAATAGGCTCTGAGACCTGTAAATACCATGCCAACGGGCATTTAGATCGCTCGAAAATTTCTGCACATTTTGTGGAAAATTCAATTTTATTGAAAATCGACTGAACTATAGCCCACAAATTCAGAGCAACAAAAATCGAAAATCTGCAAATGTGCTCCGAATTCAACAGTTGATACCTCTATCGATAGGCTTTGAGACCTGTAATTACCATGCCAACCGGCATTTGGATCGCTCGAAAATTTCTGCGCATTTTGTGGAAAATTCAATTTGATTGAAAGTCGACTGAACTATAGCCCACAAATTCAGAGCCACAAAAATCGAAAATCTGCAATTTTGTTCATAACTCAATGGTTTATACCTCTATCGATAGGCTTTGAGGCCTGTAATTACCATGCTAACGGGCATTTGGATCGCTCAAACATTTCTGCACATTTTGTAAAAAATTCAATTTTATTGAAAATCGACTGAACTATAGCCCACAAATTCAGAGCCACAAAAATCGAAAATCTGCAATTGTGCTCCGAATTCAATGGTTGATACCTCTATCGATAGGCTTTGAGACCGGTAATTACCATGCCAACGGGCATTTAGATCGCTCAAACATTTCTGCACATTTTGTGGAAAATTCAATTTTATTGAAAATCGACTGAACTATAGTCCACAAATTCAGAGCCACAAAAATCAAAAATCTGCAATTGTGTTCCGAATTCAATGGTTGATACCTCTATCGATAGGCTTTGAGGCCTGTAATTACCATGCCAAAGGGCATTTAGATCGCTCGAAAATTTCTGCACATTTTGTGGAAAATTCAATTTTATTGAAATTCCACTGAACTATAGCCCACAAATTCAGAGCCACAAAAATCGAAAATCTGCAATTGTGCTCCGAATTCAAAGGTTGATACCTCTATCGATAGGCTTTGATACCTGTAGTTACCATGCCAACGGGCATTTAGATCGCTCGAAAATTTCTGCACATTTTGTGGAAAATTCAATTTTATTAAAATTCCACTGAACTATAGCCCACAAATTCAGAGCAAAAAAATCGAAAATCTGCAATTGTGCTCCGAATTCAATGGTTGATACCTCTATCGATAGGCTTTAAGACCTGTAATTACCAAGCCAACGGGCATTTAGATCGCTCAAACATTTCTGCACATTTTGTGGAAAATTCCGAATTCAATGGTTGATACCTCTATCAATAGGCTCTGAGACCTGTAAATACTATGCCAACGGGCATTTAGATCGCTCGAAAATTTCTGCACATTTTGTGGAAAATTCAATTTTATTGAAATTCCACTGAACTATAGCCCACAAATTCAGAGCCACAAAAATCGAAAATCTGCAATTGTGCTCCGAATTCAATGGTTGATACCTCTATCGATAGGCTTTGGGACCGGTAATTACCATGCCAACGGGCATTTAGATCGCTCAAACATTTCTGCACATTTTGTGGAAAATTCAATTTTATTGAAATTCCACTGAACTATAGCCAACAAATTCAGAGCAACAAAAATCGAAAATCTGCAATTGTGCTCCGAATTCAATGGTTGATACCTCTATCGATAGGCTTTGAGACCTATAATTACCATGCCAACGGGCATTTAGATCGCTCGAAAATTTCTGCACATTTTGTGGAAAATTCAATTTTATTGAAATTCCACTGAACTATAGCCCACAAATTCAGAGCCACAAAAATCGAAAATCTGCAATTGTGCTCCGAATTCAAAGGTTGATACCTCTATCGATAGGCTTTGATACCTGTAGTTACCATGCCAACGGGCATTTAGATCGCTCGAAAATTTCTGCACATTTTGTGGAAAATTCAATTTTATTAAAATTCCACTGAACTATAGCCCACAAATTCAGAGCAAAAAAATCGAAAATCTGCAATTGTGCTCCGAATTCAATGGTTGATACCTCTATCGATAGGCTTTAAGACCTGTAATTACCAAGCCAACGGGCATTTAGATCGCTCAAACATTTCTGCACATTTTGTGGAAAATTCCGAATTCAATGGTTGATACCTCTATCAATAGGCTCTGAGACCTGTAAATACTATGCCAACGGGCATTTAGATCGCTCGAAAATTTCTGCACATTTTGTGGAAAATTCAATTTTATTGAAATTCCACTGAACTATAGCCCACAAATTCAGAGCCACAAAAATCGAAAATCTGCAATTGTGCTCCGAATTCAATGGTTGATACCTCTATCGATAGGCTTTGGGACCGGTAATTACCATGCCAACGGGCATTTAGATCGCTCAAACATTTCTGCACATTTTGTGGAAAATTCAATTTTATTGAAATTCCACTGAACTATAGCCAACAAATTCAGAGCAACAAAAATCGAAAATCTGCAATTGTGCTCCGAATTCAATGGTTGATACCTCTATCGATAGGCTTTGAGACCTATAATTACCATGCCAACGGGCATTTAGATCGCTCGAAAATTTCTGCACATTTTGTGGAAAATTCAATTTAATTGAAATTCCACTGAACTATAGCCCACAAATTCAGAGCAACAAAAATCGAAAATCTGCAATTGTGCTCCGAATTCAATGGTTGATACCTCTATCGATAGGCTTTGAGGCCTGTAATTACCATGCCAACGGGCATTTAGATCGCTCGAAAATTTCTGCACATTTTGTGGAAAATTCAATTTTATTGAAAATCGACTGAACTATAGCCCACAAATTCAAAGCCACAAAATCGAAAATCAGCAATTGTGCTCCGAATTCGATGGTTGATACCTCTATCGATAGGCTTTGAGACCTGTAATAACCATGCCACCGGACATTTAGATCGCTCGAAAATTGCTGCACATTTTGTGGAAAATTCAATTTTATTGAGAATCGACTGAACTATAGCCCACAAATTCAGAGCCACAAAATCGAAAATCTGCAATTGTACTCCGAATTCAATGGTTGATACCTCTATCGATAGGCTTTGAGGCCTGTAATTACAATGCAAACGGGCATTTGGATCGCTCGAAAACTTCTGCACATTTTGTGGAAAATTCAATTTTATTGAAAATCGACTGAACTATAGCCCACAAATTCAGAGCCACAAAAATAGAAAATCTGCAATTGTGCTCCGAATTCAATGGTTGATACCTCTATCGATAGGCTTTGAGACCGGTAATTACCATGCCAACGGGCATTTAGATCGCTCAAACATTTCTGCACATTTTGTGGAAAATTCAATTTTATTGAAAATCGACTGAACTATAGTCCACAAATTCAGAGCCACAAAAATCAAAAATCTGCAATTGTGTTCCGAATTCAATGGTTGATACCTCTATCGATAGGCTTTGAGGCCTGTAATTACCATGCCAAAGGGCATTTAGATCGCTCGAAAATTTCTGCACATTTTGTGGAAAATTCAATTTTATTGAAATTCCACTGAACTATAGCCCACAAATTCAGAGCCACAAAAATCGAAAATCTGCAATTGTGCTCCGAATTCAAAGGTTGATACCTCTATCGATAGGCTTTGATACCTGTAGTTACCATGCCAACGGGCATTTAGATCGCTCGAAAATTTCTGCACATTTTGTGGAAAATTCAATTTTATTAAAATTCCACTGAACTATAGCCCACAAATTCAGAGCAAAAAAATCGAAAATCTGCAATTGTGCTCCGAATTCAATGGTTGATACCTCTATCGATAGGCTTTAAGACCTGTAATTACCAAGCCAACGGGCATTTAGATCGCTCAAACATTTCTGCACATTTTGTGGAAAATTCCGAATTCAATGGTTGATACCTCTATCAATAGGCTCTGAGACCTGTAAATACTATGCCAACGGGCATTTAGATCGCTCGAAAATTTCTGCACATTTTGTGGAAAATTCAATTTTATTGAAATTCCACTGAACTATAGCCCACAAATTCAGAGCCACAAAAATCGAAAATCTGCAATTGTGCTCCGAATTCAATGGTTGATACCTCTATCGATAGGCTTTGGGACCGGTAATTACCATGCCAACGGGCATTTAGATCGCTCAAACATTTCTGCACATTTTGTGGAAAATTCAATTTTATTGAAATTCCACTGAACTATAGCCAACAAATTCAGAGCAACAAAAATCGAAAATCTGCAATTGTGCTCCGAATTCAATGGTTGATACCTCTATCGATAGGCTTTGAGACCTATAATTACCATGCCAACGGGCATTTAGATCGCTCGAAAATTTCTGCACATTTTGTGGAAAATTCAATTTAATTGAAATTCCACTGAACTATAGCCCACAAATTCAGAGCAACAAAAATCGAAAATCTGCAATTGTGCTCCGAATTCAATGGTTGATACCTCTATCGATAGGCTTTGAGGCCTGTAATTACCATGCCAACGGGCATTTAGATCGCTCGAAAATTTCTGCACATTTTGTGGAAAATTCAATTTTATTGAAAATCGACTGAACTATAGCCCACAAATTCAAAGCCACAAAATCGAAAATCAGCAATTGTGCTCCGAATTCGATGGTTGATACCTCTATCGATAGGCTTTGAGACCTGTAATAACCATGCCACCGGACATTTAGATCGCTCGAAAATTGCTGCACATTTTGTGGAAAATTCAATTTTATTGAGAATCGACTGAACTATAGCCCACAAATTCAGAGCCACAAAATCGAAAATCTGCAATTGTACTCCGAATTCAATGGTTGATACCTCTATCGATAGGCTTTGAGGCCTGTAATTACAATGCAAACGGGCATTTGGATCGCTCGAAAACTTCTGCACATTTTGTGGAAAATTCAATTTTATTGAAAATCGACTGAACTATAGCCCACAAATTCAGAGCCACAAAATCGAAAATCTGCAATTGTGTTCCGAATTAAATGGTTGATACCTCTATCGATAGGCTTTGAGACCTGTAATTACCATGCCAACGGGCATTTGAATCCCTCGAAAATGTCTGCAGATTTTGTGGAAAATTCAATTTTATTGAAAATCGACTGAACTATAGCCCACAAATTCAAAGCCACCAAAATCGAAAATCTGCAATTGTGTTCCGAATTAAATGGTTGATACCTCTATCGATAGGCTTTGAGACCTGTAATTACCATGCCAACGGGCATTTGAATCGCTCGAAAATGTCTGCAGATTTTGTGGAAAATTCAATTTTATTGAAAATCGACTGAACTATAGCCCACAAATTCAGAGCCACAAAATCGAAAATCTGCAATTGTACTCCGAATTCAATGGTTGATACCTCTATCGATAGGCTTTGAGGCCTGTAATTACAACGCAAACGGGCATTTGGATCGCTCGAAAACTTCTGCACATTTTGTGGAAAATTCAATTTTATTGAAAATCGACTGAACTATAGCCCACAAATTCAAAGCCACAAAAATCGAAAATCTGCAATTGTGCTCCGAATTCAATGGTTGATACCTCTATCGATTGGGTTTGAGACCTGTAATTACCATGCCAACGGGCATTTAGATCGCTAGAAAATTTCTGCACATTTTGTGGAAAATTCAATTTTATTGAAATTCCACTGAACTATAGCCCACAAATTCAGAGCAACAAAAATCGAAAATCTGCAATTGTGCTCCGAATTCGATGGTTGATACCTCTATCGAAAGGCTTTGAAACCTGTAATTACCATGCCAACGGGCATTTATATCGCTCGAAAATTTCTGCACATTTTGTGGAAAATTCAATTTTATTGAAAATCGACTGAACTATAGCCCACAAATTCTAAGCCACAAAAATCGAAAATCTGCAATTGTGCTCCGAATTCAATGGTTGATACCTCTATCGATAGGGTTTGAGACCTGTAATTACCATGCCAACGGGCATTTAGATCGCTAGAAAATTTCTGCACATTTTGTGGAAAATTCAATTTTATTGAAAATCGACTGCACTATAGCCCACAAATTCAGAGCCACAAAAATCGAAAATCTGCAATTGTGCTCCGAATTCAATGGTTGATACCTCTATCGATAGGCTTTGAGGCCTGTAATTACCATGCCAACGGGCATTTAGATCGCTCGAAAATTTCTGCACATTTTGTGGAAAATTCAATTTTATTGAGAATCGACTGAACTATAGCCCACAAATTCAGAGCCACAAAATCGAAAATCTGCAATTGTACTCCGAATTCAATGGTTGATACCTCTATCGATAGGCTTTGAGGCCTGTAATTACAACGCAAACGGGCATTTGGATCGCTCGAAAACTTCTGCACATTTTGTGGAAAATTCAATTTTATTGAAAATCGACTGAACTATAGCCCACAAATTCAGAGCCACAAAATCGAAAATCTGCAATTGTGTTCCGAATTAAATGGTTGATACCTCTATCGATAGGCTTTGAGACCTGTAATTACCATGCCAACGGGCATTTGAATCGCTCGAAAATGTCTGCAGATTTTGTGGAAAATTCAATTTTATTGAAAATCGACTGAACTATAGCCCACAAATTCTAAGCCACCAAAATCGAAAATCTGCAATTGTGTTTCGAATTAAATGGTTGATACCTCTATCGATAGGCTTTGAGACCTGTAATTACCATGCCAACGGGCATTTGAATCGCTCGAAAATGTCTGCAGATTTTGTGGAAAATTCAATTTTATTGAAAATCGACTGAACTATAGCCCACAAATTCAGAGCCACAAAATCGAAAATCTGCAATTGTACTCCGAATTTGATGGTTGATACCTCTATCGATAGGCTTTGACGCCTGTAATTACAACGCAAACGGGCATTTGGATCGCTCGAAAACTTCTGCACATTTTGTGGAAAATTCAATTTTATTGAAAATCGACTGAACTATAGCCCACAAATTCAAAGCCACAAAAATCGAAAATCTGCAATTGAGCTCCGAATTCAATGGTTGATACCTCTATCGATACACACAAAAAAATATTGCGGTGTGAATGGTATTTTATCCAAAAAAAACTTTATTTTTTATCCAATAGTACCATATTAACTCCGCAAGATCGGGTACAAATTTTAAAATATCCAAAAGGATCGAACAGTATACTTTTGCACCGTTCGGAGTAAACGCAAAAGTTGTCAACAGCGGATTTTTTTAAAAGGTACTTCCCAGAGATTATTTTCGTTCTATCGGAGTAAATATTTACACCGTTTGGAGTTTTTATGAAAAAGTAAAATTGTAAGAGAATTTGGCTGTATTAGTTAAATTCACTAAAGCAACCTGCATATTCCTTCTGTATAATAGAATTTAAATTGTGATACAATCAGTCTAGTCGCAGCGGCCTGATGAGAAGATTCAATTCTCTTACAATCTTCGGAACATATTAAAATCATATACATTAAAATAAAATACCAATGGGATAAAAACCATGCACTCAAAAAATGTGCGGTATTAATTGGTTTTTTATCCGAAAAAGTATTTTATTTTTCTCCAACTGAATATATTTTATAAAATGAAATACGCATCAACGGATAAATATTTTTATCTATCCGAAAAGATAAATTTTTATAAAAACTCCTTTTGGATTTAATAAAATGCACCTCTAGGTGTTTTCCTAAAGATGAATGTTCCTGTTTGGGTTTTATGCGGTGTAAAAGTTTTTATCCAAATGTATTTTATGCCATTTTTATTATAATATACGATTGGATTCAAATTATAAATATCCGATCGGTGGGACACTATGTAACACCGATTCGGTGTTGTGGTGACCTTTTATTTTTTTGTGTGTAGGCTTTGAGACCTGTAATTACCATGCCAACGGGCATTTATATTGCTCGAAAATTTCTGCACATTTTGTGGAAAATTCAATTTTATTGAGAATCAACTGAACTATAGCCCACAAATTCAGAGCCACAAAATCGAAAATCTGCAATTGTGCTCCGAATTCAATGGTTGATACCTCTATCGATAGCCTTTGAGACCTGTAATTACCATGCCAACGGGCATTTCAATTCAATTTTATTGAAAATCGACTGAACTACAGCCCACAAATTCAGAACCACAAAAATCAAAAATCTGCAATTGTGCTCCGAATTCAATGGTTGATATCTTAATCAATATGCGTTGAAACCTATTGAAGCCCACAAATTCCGAGTTTGAGTTTCTAATTTTTGTTTGATTTTTGAATGCGTTCGAAGCTGTCAACGTGATGTGACCATTCAATGGATCCCATCAAATAAACAGATCGAAGGGAATGAAAGAGCCGATATATTAGCTAAAAACGGTACATTGAATGACGTTGTTCAGGAGTAGGAAAGAAAGGATACAAGAGACGTACTTCGTATGTTTGCGAAAATCGGAGAGATAATTTAAAGAGACAAGTCTAATGAAAGGAATGAAGTACTACTTTGAGCACTCCTTTCTACAGGGAGCTCAAAGGAGATATACGAATGTTGCGAATGGTTGAGAGAATCAGGCTGAACCACGGAAAATGAAAGGAATGCTTGTGGAAACGTAATTTGAGTGAGGACAAAGATTGTGAGTTGTGTGGGAGTGTGGAGGATGTTTAACATCTGATATTGTCTTGTTCTAGCTACAGCCAATACAGATCTCAGTTCAACATCCTTCGGAGTGCAAGAAATCTAAGTGATTTAATGAATGAGGACTTACTGGTTTATAAGGAAATATATGAATTTATTAGGATGAATGGAATAACAATTTGATATGAAATTACTAATAGCCGGCAGAATATGTGTAGGGAGTAATCCGGATTCATTTTAAAGATTAAAAGTATGTAAACAGCAATTTTTAAATTTGGATTTTTTGGCAATATGTGAAAAATCACTTAACTATAGATCAGCCGATTCAGAGCCATACAAATCTAAAATCGGCAATTATGCTCCGATTGCGGTTCTGGATACCTCTAATGATAGCTCTTGGAACCTGTAATTATTGTGCTAATGGGCATTTATATTATTGGATTATTTCCATACTTTTAATAGAAAATTTGACATCTTGAAACTTACCTTACTATAACATAGATCCGCCGATTTAGAGCCACAAAAATCCCAAGTCTCTAATTGTGCTCCGACTGCGGTCCTTGGTACCACCAATGATAGGTTTCAGCATCTGTAATTGTTGTGCCAAAGGGCATTTAGATTGCTTGATTATTTCCATACCTTTAATAGAAAATTAAACAACCACTAAAAACACAACACCGTTAAATAAAACATAGAATTCAACACGGGATTCCTTTATTGTTAAACTAAGTACCATATGTAGATATTAAGCACAACAAATGGACATCGAATGATTTGGACATTTCAGCGAATTTTTATCATGCACCATCTGACAGCTTTCCAATCCAAACTGTATCGTGAAGCTAAAATTACCAAAATAAAATATAAGTATAGGTATATGGTGCAAAAATGGACAAATATACCTACGCATAGTATATATTCTCTGGCTGAAATTCATTATTGCTTCTCCTAAAATAAATCAACAAATTGAAAAAAATTTGTGCCATCCAAATCTACCCAAACAATGTCAAGCAGCATTTGGTATGATTAATAGAAGTTCGGGTGACCCCAAGGGAACATAATGATGGCTGTAGGAAATCTCGCTCTCCCGAATCGCCGATGGAAAAAATGTTAAGAAAAGAAACAAAAATACTAAAAAATTTACTAACTACCTATCGACTGCATAAGTGGCTAAAACCGAGTCGAGTCTCTAATAGCTAACATTCCTTTCCTATTCTTTGGTGTTCTTGTATATGTAAAATGGTATACGGTGGACCCGGCTTATTCCCTGGGCTAGCCCCTTGTACATAAAAAATATTTATTTACCATTAAATTTGCCTATCAAATAATTTGTTTGCCACTATCGGAGTACAAGACTTCGAACACAAAAGCCACGATAGCTCAAATCTACGGAAGATGTTTCCCTCTATATTAATTCGTATGAAGTATGTATATTGTAATGCAAAATGAAAATTACATAAACAGAAATTTCTTTACCACCATATCCACATATATTTATGTAAAAACTCGAACAATGTATGTTTCCTCGTATAACATACAAAAATATGCTAATTAGAAATGTTATTTTAATAATGTCATATTTATATGAAGACTAAAATTAAATAAAATAAAACGCTCGAACAGAATTAATTTTACCACATGAATATTATTGTTTGTAAAAATATAGACACAAATTATTTGTCTCTATGGGAATACAAACACTTGTTACAAACAATGTGTCATTGTTAAACAAACGGCCAGTAATTAGCATTGTCGCTTCATTTTACTACTATATGCTCACTCATACTCGTCGCTTTATATACATAAAACAAAATATTTTCGTTCTGGTGATTTTCAATTTTATATGATACCGCATAAATGCGAGTACATTTCTACACGGTGTGAAATTATAATTAATTATGTATTTTATGTTGAAATAAATTAATCAATATTTTTATTTCATTACCAATATACCAAATAATGTTAAATAATTTGGCTGATTGCATTTAAAAGGTGACGAACAATACAAATTATGTTGGTCTCCTCCCCAAAAAAAGTTCCTTTTGTAATTCTAAAAAATGGCGATCCGTTTTTAATTTATGTATGTACGGTACAAAATGGTTACCAATTATCAATAGTCGAAGTTAAAATATTTAATAGAAGTGACCATTTGTAAACGTATCGCTATATTTATTTGGTAAAGTTATGTAAACTGAGAATATCGATCGGAATTTTTATATTCTGTGCGGTTTTCTTGTAACAAAATACGCTTTCTTGATGTTGACCCTTATTATTATTTCAACTACTTAATTCACCCTTTTTTTTTGTGTACTGTGTTGTTGTTGCTGGCATTTTTTTGGTTAAGGGAACGTTATTATTTTTGTTTGTATCAAACAATTTTTTGTGTTTTTAAATATTTTTGCTGATTATGCTGAACACAAGAAATGGTTGAGAATATAAAGTCAACCCCATAAAAATAGTTTATTCTATTACTCTACTGAACAGTAGACTATATAAACTTAACTAAAAAATAATTTTGTTGTTAGTGTGGTATACAGAGACTACAGATATATAAAACATTTAATTTAGTTTTTGAATTTCTTAACATAAAATTCACTTAGGTTTTTTTATTTTATTTGTTTGTTGATTTTTTTTTTGGGGTTAGTTAAGATAGTTTTCTTACACCCTTTATTTCTTTTAATACAAGTATGTATATTGTAATAATATCTAATCGAAAGATGTTGTTAAGGGTTCGGCTATTTTTATGCATTATCAATTTTCTGTTTTAAATTGAAAATTGGATTTTGCTTTTTTTTTGTCTTAAACACTAAAAATAACTAAACATTCGAAAACAAATAAAAATAATCGAAGGGACAGTGTAATCTCTTAAAATTTTATCGATTCATCTGTTTGCAGGAATTTGTTTTTTTAAAATGTGAGCTTAAAAGTACTTTGGAAAAGAAAGCTTTGGGGTTTTCATTATAACTCCAAAAGCGACTCTCTAAATGCGGTCAAAAGCGTTTTTATCAACCATTGGGTACATTATAGACAAATTCATTCTAAAACCCCTATAAAAAATGAGACAATGGGAATAATAATAAAATTTAGCAACTAGCTAGTTTTAACTGGAAAATCAAGTCCGAGTACTCTTTAACATTGGTTCGGTTAAAAAGAACATCGATTGGACAACCTTGGATAAGCGGTTTTAATAAAATAAATTTTGAGGAATGGTCCAATATTATGAGTAAGTGAGTCTGTCTAATTTTCCATCTAGAATACGGGCCCTTTATGGGCACATATAAGGTGAAAATGTAAATAATGCTGTACAATGATTGCAATTGCAGGTTCGTAACAGCATTTATTTCTTTTAACATCTGTTGTGTCTGGTTTTACAGTTGTTAAATTTTGTCTACTGATCATCCTTGAATGTTTAGAAGAAACTTTAGTCGATACATCAGAGCTATCAAGATTTGTTAAAATATTTTTTGTTCGTAATCGCTTAGAAAGCTTATGATTATGATAGTATAATTTATAACTATTTAACTAACTGTGATTTCAATGAGGTAGCATACAGTTTTGAAGAAATAGCTGTTTTTAAGACACTACGACATACGCTCGGTAGAATCGTCATAGCTTCGAAAAGAGGTTGAACATTTACAATCTGTTTACAGCATATGCTAGCTAATAGGATAATCTATTAAATTCATTGAAATTGAAATTTCTAAAAAATCGAATTCGATTTTAAATCAAAATTTAATTAAATTCAAAATTTATTTAATAATTTTTTGAATTTGACTGTCGCTACAGTAGAAATAGTAAAGGTTGGATTAATGCTAAAGCGGTTCCAGTCTGGGCTCTCCGTGGCATGTAGGACACTTTTTGATGAGTATAAACCTCACCTGTCAAGTGAGGTCCATCATCACTTGGCGTTGGCTTTTTGAAAGTTTAAGGGTTGGATACCTAATTTTTTGAGAATTTAATTACAATTCAAAATTTAAAATTCAAAATTCAAAATTCAAATTTCAAATTTCAAAATTCAAAATTCAAAATTCAAAATTCATAATTCATAATTCATAATTCATAATTCATATTTCAAAATTCAAAATTAAAAATTAAATATTTAAATTTCAAATTCTAAAACATAATTTTAAAATTCAAAATTCAAATATCAAAATTCAAAATTCAAAATTCGAAATTCAAAATTTAATTTCAAAATTCAAAATTCAATATTCAAAATGCAAAATTCGAAATTCAAATTTCAAAATTCAAAATTCAATATTCAAAATTCAAATTTCAAAATACAAAATTCAAAATTGAATATTCAAAATTCAAAATTGTAAAATTTAAATTCAAAATACAAAATCTAAAATTCAAATTTCAAAATTCAAAATTCGAAATTCAAAATTCAAATTTTAAAATTCAAATTTCAAAATACAATATTAAAAATTTAAAATTCAAAATTCTAAATTAAAAATTAAAAATTTTATAATCAAAATTCAAAATTCTAAATTAAAAATTAAAAATTTTATAATCAAAATTCTAAAATTTAAAATTTAAAATTGATAATTCAAAATTCAAATTTCAAATTCAAATTTCAAAATACAATATTAAAAATTTAAAATTCAAAATTCTAAATTAAAAATTAAAAATTTTATAATCAAAATTCTAAAATTTAAAATTTAAAATTGATAATTCAAAATTCAAATTTCAAAATTCAAAATACAATATTCAAAATTCAAAATTCAAAATTCAAAATTTAAAATTCAAAATTCAATATTTAAAATTTAAAATTCAATATTTAAAATTCAATATTCAAAATTCTAATTTCAAAATTTCACAATTCAAAATTTCAAATTCAAAATTTAAAATTCAAAGTTCAATATTCAAAATTTTGAATTAAACATTTTAACATTAAATTTAAATTCAAAATTCAAAAGTTAAAAATTAAAAATTTTTTATTCAAAATTCTAAAATTCTAAAATTTAAATTCAAAATTTAAACTCAAAATTTTAAATTTAAAATCTAAAATTCAAAATTCAATTTCAAAATGTTACATTCTAAATTAAAAATTAAACATTTTAGATTCAAAATTCTAAAATTTAAATTTAAAATTCAAAATTTTAAATTCTAAATAAAAATTAAACAATTTAACATTAAATTTAAATTAAAAATTTAAAATTCAAAATTCGAAATTCAAAATTCAAATTTCAAATGTAAAAATTTCAAAATTCAAAATTATTAATTATAAATTCAAAATTCAAAATTTTATATTTAAAATTCTAAAATTGAAAATTAAAAATTTTATTGTCAAATTTTTAAAATTAATCAAAATTCTGAAATTTAAATTCAATTTCAAAATTCAAAATTCGAATCTCAAAATTCAAAATTCAAAATTGAATATTCAAAATTGTAAAATTTAAATTCAAAATACAAAATTTAAAATTCAAATTTCAAAATTGGAAATTGAATATTCAAAATTCAAAATTTAAATTTCAAAATTTAAAATTCAAAATTCGAAATTCAAATTTCAAATGTCAAATGTCAAAATTTCAAAATTCAAAATTAATAATTATAAATTCAAAATTATTAATTATAAATTCAAAATTAAAAATTGAAAATTAAAAATTTTATTGTCAAATTTCTAAAATTAATCAAAATTCTAAAATTTAAATTAAAAATTCAAATTTCAAAATTTAACATTAAAAATTCAAAATTTAATATTAAAAATTCAAAATTTAATATTAAAAATTCAAAATTTAATATTGAAAATTCAAAATTTAAATTTAAAAATTCAAAATTCAAAATTAAAAATTAATAATTTTACATTCAAAATTCTAAATTATAAATTCAAAATTTAAAATTCAAAATTTAAAATCCTAATTTAAAAATTATCTATTGCATATATTCAAAATTCTAAAATTTAAATTTAAAATTCTAAATTAAAAATTTTATATTCGAAATTCTAAATTATAAATTCAAAATTCAAAATTCAAAATTTAAAATCCTAATTTAAAAATTAAAAATTGCATATATTCAAAATTCTAAGATTTAAATTTAAAATTCTAAATTAAAAATTTTATATTCAAAATTCTAAAATTTTAATTCGAAATGTAAATTCAAATTTTAAAATTTAAAGTTTAAAATTTAAAATTGAAAATTCAAAATTCAAATTTCAAAATTCAAAATTCATAATTCATAATTCATAATTCATATTTCAAAATTCAAAATTAAAAATTAAATATTTAAATTTCAAATTCTAAAACTTAATTTTAAAATTCAAAATTCTAATATCAAAATTCAAAATTCAAAATTCGAAATTCAAAATTCAATTTCAAAATTCAAAATTCAATATTCAAAATGCAAAATTCGAAATTCAAAGTTCAAAATTCAAAATTCAATATTCAAAATTCAAATTTCAAAATACAAAATTCAAAATTGAATATTCAAAATTCAAAATTGTAAAATTTAAATTCAAAATACAAAATTTAAAATTCAAAATTCTAAATTAAAAATTCGAAATTCAAAATTCAAATTTTAAAATTCAAATTTCAAAATACAATATTAAAAATTTAAAATTCAAAATTCTAAATTAAAAATTAAAAATTTTATAATCAAAATTCTAAAATTTAAAATTTAAAATTGATAATTCAAAATTCAAATTTCAAAATTCAAAATACAATATTCAAAATTCAAAATTCAAAATTTAAAATTCAAAATTCAATATTTAAAATTTAAAATTCAATATTTAAAATTTAATATTCAAAATTCTAATTTCAAAATTTCACAATTCAAAATTTCAAATTCAAAATTTAAAATTCAAAGTTCAATATTCAAAATTTTGAATTAAACATTTTAACATTAAATTTAAATTCAAAATTCTAAGTTAAAAATTAAAAAATTTTTATTCAAAATTCTAAAATTCTAAAATTTAAATTCAAAATTTAAACTCAAAATTTTAAATTTAAAATCTAAAATTCAAAATTCAATTTCAAAATGTTACATTCTAAATTAAAAATTAAACATTTTAGATTCAAAATTCTAAAATTTAAATTTAAAATTCAAAATTTTAAATTCTAAATAAAAATTAAACAATTTAACATTAAATTTAAATTAAAAATTTAAAATTCAAAATTCGAAATTCAAAATTCAAATTTCAAATGTAAAAATTTCAAAATTATTAATTATAAATTCAAAATTCAAAATTTTATATTTAAAATTCTAAAATTGAAAATTAAAAATTTTATTGTCAAATTTTTAAAATTAATCAAAATGCTGAAATTTAAATTCAATTTCAAAATTCAAAATTCGAATCTCAAAATTCAAAATTCAAAATTGAATATTCAAAATTGTAAAATTTAAATTCAAAATACAAAATTTAAAATTCAAATTTCAAAATTGGAAATTGAATATTCAAAATTCAAAATTTAAATTTCAAAATTTAAAATTCAAAATTCGAAATTCAAATTTCAAATGTCAAATGTCAAAATTTCAAAATTCAAAATTATTAATTATAAATTCAAAATTCAAAATTATTAATTATAAATTCAAATTAATTATAGATTCAAAATTAAAAATTGAAAATTAAAAATTTTATTGTCAAATTTCTAAAATTAATCAAAATTCTAAAATTTAAATTAAAAATTCAAAGTTCAAAATTTAACATTAAAAATTCAAAATTTAATATTAAAAATTCAAAATTTAATATTAAAAATTCAAAATTTAATATTGAAAATTCAAAATTTAAATTTAAAAATTCAAAATTAAAAATTAAAAATTAATAATTTTACATTCAAAATTCTAAATTATAAATTCAAAATTTAAAATTCAAAATTTAAAATCCTAATTTAAAAATTATCTATTGCATACATATATTCAAAATTCTAAAATTTAAATTTAAAATTCTAAATTAAAAATTTTATATTCAAAATTCTAAAATTTTAATTCGAAATGTAAATTCAAATTTTAAAATTTAAAGTTTAAAATTTAAAATTGAAAATTCAAAATTCAAATTTCAAAATTCAAAATTCATAATTCATAATTCATAATTCATAATTCATATTTCAAAATTCAAAATTCAAAATTAAATATTTAAATTTCAAATTCTAAAACTTAATTTTAAAATTCAAAATTCAAATATCAAAATTCAAAATTCAAAATTCGAAATTCAAAATTCAATTTCAAAATTCAAAATTCAATATTCAAAATTTAAATTTCAAAATACAAAATTCAAAATTGAATATTCAAAATTCAAAATTGTAAAATTTAAATTCAAAATACAAAATTTAAAATTCAAATTTCAAAATTCAAAATTCGAAATTCAAAATTCAAATTTTAAAATTCAAATTTCAAAATACAATATTAAAAATTTAAAATTCAAAATTCTAAATTAAAAATTAAAAATTTTATAATCAAAATTCTAAAATTTAAAATTTAAAATTGATGATTCAAAATTAAAATTTCAAATTCAAATTTCAAAATACAATATTAAAAATTTAAAATTCAAAATTCTAAATTAAAAATTAAAAATTTTATAATCAAAATTCTAAAATTTAAAATTTAAAATTGATAATTCAAAATTCAAATTTCAAAATTCAAAATACAATATTCAAAATTCAAAATTCAAAATTTAAAATTCAAAATTCAATTTAAAATTCAATATTTAAAATTCAATATTCAAAATTCTAATTTCAAAATTTCACAATTCAAAATTTCAAATTCAAAATTTAAAATTCAATATTCAATATTCAAAATTTTGAATTAAACATTTTAACATTAAATTTAAATTCAAAATTCTAAGTTAAAAATTAAAAATTTTTTATTCAAAATTCTAAAATTTAAATTCAAAATTTAAACTCAAAATTTTAAATTTAAAATCTAAAATTCAAAATTCAATTTCAAAATGTTACATTCTAAATTAAAAATTAAACATTTTAGATTCAAAAAACTAAAATTTAAATTTAAAATTCAAAATTTTAAATTTTAAATTAAAAATTAAACAATTTAACATTAAATTTAAATTCAAAATTTAAAATTCAAAATTCGAAATTCAAAATTCAAATTTCAAATGTCAAAATTTCAAAATTCAGAATTATTAATTATAAATTCAAAATTCAAAATTTTATATTTAAAATTCTAAAATTGAAAATTAAAAATTTTATTGTCAAATTTTTAAAATTAATCAAAATTCTGAAATTTAAATTCAATTTCAAAATTCAAAATTCGAATCTCAAAATTCAAAATTCAAAATTGAATATTCAAAATTGTAAAATTTAAATTCAAAATACAAAATTTAAAATTCAAATTTCAAAATTGGAAATTGAATATTCAAAATTCAAAATTTAAATTTCAAAATTGTAAAATTTTAATTCAAAATACAAAATTTAAAATTCAAAATTCGAAATTCAAATTTCAAATGTCAAAATTTCAAAATTCAAAATTATTAATTATAAATTCAAAATTAAAAATTTTATATTTAAAGTTCTAAAATTGAAAATTGAAAATTAAAATTTTATTGTCAAATTTCTAAAATTATTCATAATTCTAAAATTTAAATTAAAAATTCAAATTTCAAAATTCAACATTTAACATTAAAAATTCAAAATTTAATATTAAAAATTCAAAATTTAATATTAAAAATTCAAAATTTAATATTGAAAATTCAAAATTTAAATTTAAAAATTAAAAATTAAAAATTCAAAATTTTACATTCAAAATTCTAAATTATAAATTCAAAATTTAAATTTCAAAATTTAAAATCCTAATTTAAAAATTAACTATTGCATATATTCAAAATTCTAAAATTTAAATTTAAAATTCTAAATTAAAAATTTTATATTCAAAATTCTAAATTATAAATTCAAAATTCAAAATTTAAAATCCTAATTTAAAAATTAAAAATTGCATATATTCAAAATTCTAAAATTTAAATTTAAAATTCTAAATTAAAAATTTTATATTCAAAATTCTAAAATTTAAATTTAAAATTCTAAATTAAAAATTTTATATTCAAAATTCTAAATTATAAATTCAAAATTAAAAATTCAAAATTTAAAATCCTAATTTAAAAATTAAAAATTGCATATATTCAAAATTCTAAAATTTAAATTTAAAATTCTAAATTAAAAATTTTATATTCAAAATTCTAAAATTTTAATTCGAAATGTAAATTCAAATTTTAAAATTTAAAGTTTAAAATTTAAAATTGAAAATTCAAAATTCAAATTTCAAAATTAAAAATTCAATATTTAAAATTCAATATTCAAATTTTAAATTTCAAAATTCAAAATTCAGTATTCAAAATTTTAAATTCTAAATTAAAAATTAAACATTTTAACATTAAATTTAAATTCAAAATTCAATATTTAAAATTCTAAATTCAAAATTTAAAATTCAAAATTCTTCTTTCTTCAGAATTCAAAATTTAAAATTAAAATTTAAAATTTAAAATTCAAAACTCAAAATTCAATTTAAAAATGTTAAAGTCTAAATTAAAAATTAAACATTTTATATTCAAAATTCTAAAATTTAAATTCAAAATTCAATATTCAAAATTAATTCTAAATTTAAAATTAAACATTTTAACATTAAATTTAAATTCAAAATTCAAAATTTACAATTCTAAATTAAAAATTCTAAATTAAAAATTAAAAATTCTAAAATTTAATTCTAAAATTCAAAATTAAAAATTCAAATTTAAAAATTAAACATTAAAAATTAAGAGTTAACTTTTAAATTATGTAAAGTGAAACTTTTAAATGAAAATGAAATAATTAAACTCATTTATCATAATACCTACTAAAGTCTTTATAGGTTTTAAGGCGATCAATAAAACTGTAAAATATTTTTGAGTATTTATATCACCACAATTTTCTTGGTCGGGTCAAGCAGAAGTAAGGTTTTAATGTATTTCAAGAAAAACCTCAATTTTAATTCTAATACCTTATTTTAATTTTCCAGAAACAACTAAACTAATCTTCGCAGAGCACAGTGTGATATTGAATTTAGTAGAACTGTTTGCAAATTACATGGCAAAGGACCATGAAATAAGTTACATTGAAGTAAATAAAGCTGTCCAGGAGTATTTGAAAAAATTAACGGCCAATAAAAACTCTAAAAATAAGAAGTAAACAAGAACAAATAGAATTTTTGTTTCTTTTTTTGAACTGTAATACATTTTTGAATTCTACAACAACTGGTATTTATTCGTTTAATATAGTTAATAAATATGTGAGATACAGGGCATTATTAAAGAACTCGCATGAAATTATTCGACCTCATCAAATAATTTCGAATAATTTCTGCATTTTTATGAAATTAAATTGTCAATCAATTCAAGCGAATTACGTCTTAAAAAAATGGCTATCCGAGGGATATTTGAAATTCGTCAACAACTACTAAACTTTTAACTTTAAATCGATCGAATAAATTACTGCAACTTTCTCAATTTCGTCTTCTATTTCACTTCTATTGTATATTAACCTGTATTGACTGACGGCCTGTCATAAATTGTTTTACCTCATTAAAAATTTCACAATACTTTTAACTATAAAAGCGAACGAATAAACTACTACAACGTTCTCAAATTTGATACGCTATTTCACTTCTATATTAACCAATATTGGCTGGGTATTTACCGACTGCTTAGTGCCGTAAAGTGACCTAACCATATATCAGAGTAAGTTTAACGAAACACGGGACATAAATACAATGACTGACTCAGTACTCGGACAAGATACGGTTTGTTTTAGAGTATGTATATGTTAAAATTGTTTGTCGGGTTACTAACCAAAAAAATTTAATTATCAGAATACCGTTTACCAGGAAAATGAGTTTATTTTGGTCGATTATGACAATTTTGATATTATTTGTGGAAACTCGTATCGTTTGATTAAATTAGACTCAATTTTAGTTCATAAATCACTACATTTTCCACAATACAGTTTTCGTAATTTTTTGTGATTGCAGTCAGTGCACATCATATTTTCATCGGTTAACAACTGACAAATGAGAAATAATCACATATTTTAAAAATTTCTTCTCATGAATTTGTCAAGCGTGAATTGACAATAAATATGTCACAAAGAGCAAACATCTGTTTCGAATTTTGATGTAGAACGATAAAATGTTATGGTATCTTGTTTCTTTTAAAATTGTTGGCCATATTTCAAGATTGAAAAATTTATCGAAAACAATTAGTGAACATTTATAATTATCTTATAATTGTCTGGAAATTATTTTCAACAATCAATATAATCAATTATTAATAATTACTAGTATAATCATTTGAGATTTACATAAATAATTAGATGCGGATCAACTATCAGAAATACATTTTCATTTTGACTAGTTTTTTTTAATTAGGATCATTTGAATAACAAATTTATTACGTATACAAATAATAATGAGCAATATTCAATATTTCTAACAACGACCGACGCATTATTAAATAAAATATTTGCTTGTACTGCAAGTTTGAGCCAAGTTATAGACAAAAGTAACCATTAATTCATATTCCTGTAAATGTACTTAGCAATTTTATTTAGGCTTTAAGTATCTAATCGATACTTTCCAGCAATGGCGGTGTAGTGTTTGATGACGAAACAATAGAAATTTGTGCCCGTGAAAAATTTGATTTTATTCTGCTGGCGAAATTTGGGAACCAAAAATTATTTCTATTCTCAACTCTCATTCTTAATTCGAGGAGGGATGTTGTCAAAATTGGACGCCATCGCAGTTGAGAAGTGGGAGGAGACGACAACTAGGGAGATCCCGACGTGAGACTAATTTCATTCTTTTCTAGAAAAGTGTGCTATAATATTGGAAACACTGGAATTAAGCAGTAATCTAATAAGTCAAAATCAACCACTTGGAATCCTACGCAACCAAGTAAAGGTCATGCTGTATTGACAACTTCCAATTCGTCACCCTGCACCAAATATTTGGCACTTGATCATATGCTAGCGAAGTGTGAAAAGTTCATTGAGCTCTCGTCACTGGAACGGTACCAAGAGATTAAACGCCTGCACATCTGCGTGTTGTGTCTGGAAGCAAAACATTCCGCATGGTACAAGAAACCCAGGACCCAGAGGTCCATTAGATGCATCATTGTACAGTGTTGAAACCAAGCATGCCACATTGGTTACTGAGGAATTTGGAATAGAGCGCTTGTTCCATGTCGAGCCATTTTACATAGCGGAGCAAAGCGGTTTGTTCAAACTTTGAATATTCGCGGAACATGAATATTGGCGCTATTGGTGCTATTGCAACAAAATTAAAAGCAACATGTTTTATTACGATATTGTCTCGCCTTGATAATTTAAAACGTTTCGAAATTTGTGCAGCTGCTCTGCAAAAAATCTCCGATACACATCATCCCGCAATTCCAATTTCAACAACGGACTTGGTGATTCCAACTAATTTACAATTGGCTGATCTATACTTTTCAGGCCTCAAAAAATCGATCTGTTGATCGGAGCTGGGCTCTTCTGGCATCTTATTCTTCCGAAACAAATTATGCACGATGAAAATTTGCCAGTATTGCAGGAGACTAGTCTTGGCTGGATTATTGGTGGACAGATGATTACAAAAATCAATCGCAATTCAACATCACTATTTTATAATCATACGCCATTTACAAATAAGTCGTCAGAGTCATCATTGAACGACATTGTTCAGCGTTTCTGGGAGGTCGATACGACTCGTCGATATGAGCTCTAGAGATCAAGAGTGTAAAGTTTATTACGCACTCCACACTCCCTGCAATGTGGACGGACCAGTTCTACGTGAATCTACGTGAAGATGCTGAATAAACAACCTGAGATGACAGAGCTGTATACAGATTTTATCAATGAGTATGGTCAATTGAGACATTAAGAAACTGTTCGAGATTTTGATTCGAAGGTTCCGCATTGTTTTTTACCACACCATTTCGTGATAAAATCGTCCAGCTCCAGTACAAAGTTGCGTGTGGTTTTCGATGGGTCATGCAACACCTCAACTGGTGTATCCCTCAACGATATTTTTCACTCGACATCAAAAATTCAAGATGCCTCATTTCAAAAAATATCATTGGATGCGAAGAAGTAACAGTGGACGAGCTTCATACGGCAATAAGGCAGGATTAAGCCATTATAAATTCTCGTCCCATCACTCCACTCTCGGCGGATCACTCGAGTTAACATTGGCAGAGAACATCAATACGATTAAAATGTTCCAGAGAGTTTACTGGATGGCGAAACAGTTTTGGCGATGATTTGTGAGTGAGTATTTAGCTAAACTACAGCCACGCACTAAATGGTTGGTTATGCATGGTAATATTACTGTCGGTAGTTTGGTGCTGGTTAAGCACGATTCATTACCGCTGTTAAAATGGTCTCTGGGGCGGTAATTGAATGCAAACCCGATCAGGATGGAAATGTTTGAGTGTTGCTAGTTTGGTGCGGCGACTAAATATTCGAGCCGATACAGAGAGACGAGCAAACGATTGATTGATCTGAAACATAGATAATAATCAAATTTAGTCTTAGCTACGTATTTTCGGTGACAAATAATAATTATAAATCACCAATCTTGCTGACTATTGATAAAAGCTTCATTTTATTCCTGGCTGCTACATTATTTGGCTGTTTTCTTTTTTTTTTTTTTTAAATTTGTGAGCCACAAATAACGAAGTCTGCCAACAAATAACTTCTACCGCTATGTAGTTAAGTCTAGAAACTATTAAGCAGAAATATAGACTTATTATTTCGTGTTATTAAATTGTTACCTACCTTCTAGACTCGAAATCATATTTAATGATTTATAAACACAAAAGTAATTTAACAAAACAATTGACTTTAGTAATCAGACTTACTCTTTCATCATTTTATTGATTAGATTTGCATATTCCTAATTTATTATCATAATTAACACATTAATAATAATAATGACGAACACGTGTAGTTTTAAATTAATTTAATTATGTGCCTGTCATTCGATAGACACGGCTGATAATTTTTTTAATTATACAGATAACATAATTTTATAACCAGTTTAGGTTAAAGAAAACGTATAGAAAACAAAGTCGAGTTTATAATATACAAACCATTCATGATTAAATAAATAAAAACTAAAGCAAAATCATTCAAAAAGAGTTGATTGTAAAGTAAATTGATTTGTAAAACAAAATCAAAACATTTTAATACCAAGGTGGAAATTCAATAATGGGAAAAATCGTTGCTTTAGCTATATATAACCCCGATTTGTCGACAACGGGTTTAACGTTTTTTTTTTTTTTAGATTCTAATTATTTTAGAACGCTTACAAATCCTGAATTTAACATTAGCAAAATAAAATAAATGAATACTAGTTGTAATTTGCATAGCGGGTTTCAACTGTATTTTCTGCAAGGTTTTAAAAAACTATAAGTACACTAGCATTCTATCATTAGTAGTTTTAAAATCGTTGTGTTCAATTCGCGCATAGCACAGTGTATGAAAAAGTGATTTATAAATTTTCGTTAATCTAAAACTAATTAAAGTGATTTGTTTTGAGTTTAAAAAAATATTTTATAAATAAATATCATCAGGTAAAGGCTTAACAAAAAGTGACAAAAACAAAAAAATTGCAAAGCTTAGTGTTTAGGACAGGTATACAAACTTAAAAACGTTTATTCACCTAATTAAACATTTTTTTAAAAAATTAGTTTAACTATTTTCAAACCGGACGTTTCGACGATGATATTCCACCATAAAAATTGTTTATACCACATGTATTTTATACAACAAATTTAACCAAAATAATTAAAGTTCTACAAATATACAAAGTGGGATAATTTAAAATTTAAAATCAAAAATGTTTAGAAATTTAATTCAGCAAACATTTGGAAGCTTTATTCGCTTTATCCAGTTTTAGTGATATCTATGTAAATAGTGAATGGCTACTTCCACGCAAGTGGGGAATCGTAAATTGGTTGGTAACATCGTTTTTTTCTTTAATTTCACCAACTTATATTTTATTAAATTTGATTTAATTTAGTGAAATAAAATTTAGTGAATAAAACCATATCCAGGCTTCTGAAATGCTCCTTGTGTTTCTTAGGTAATTCTTAAAGCGCCTGAACGTCTTAGAACTCTTCAATTGGAGAGATTATCCAGGTTAAGAGTACTACTAAAAATCTGACAAATATTTTGTGCTAATTTTGTTATTATAGGTACAAGCGTACAACCGGTAGATACCTGCCCGTCTTTTAAACATTTTAATTAACTTTGCTTATGTAATCTAATTTCAACTTAATCTGGAAAAAACGTATACACAGATCTGTAAAAATTACCTTTAATATTACGCTGCTTTGTTTGCATTTCTTTTATATGAAGACTCAAAAATAGGATACATCCGTATTATAACAGGTAATGAGCCTTATTCGAATTATAAATTATTTTGTGTGGATCAACACATCACTATGTAATGATTTTAGTATAATATGTGAAACTCAGGGGGGGGGGGGTTCAACCCCCCGCAACCCCCCTTCGCTACGCCGCTGGTTTTCGCTGTAAGATTGCTACTTCACATTGCGTTCTGTTAGTTAATGCATTGAAAATTGGTGATATTTCGCATAATAATTGCGTTGTTTAGAATTTTTGACAACGTTTCCTTCTTCTGTTGTTAGAGTGGCAAAATGTTCTCGATGATTGTCCATTGCGAGATATTTTGTTTATGTAACGATGTGTGATTCAGTACTGATATGATTAATATCCGGAACAGGGAAGACAGCTAGCAGGTTATAATCCGTAGCAAAGGATAACGGAATAATAATCTCAATTATCACATTTCGTTGTGTTACCCTACTACGTACATTCATGCTTTGATATATATGCATGAGATCATGAATGTTATGGCCAGGAATGGTTATTGATGCTGGTGTATGTTGGCGAATAAATTGCAGTTGGTCTTCTAATTGTGACGGCGCGAGAATCGATGGATGCAAAATGCTATGATGTGCATAGTAAATAATATCAAGTAGACCTTAACTCTAGTGCGCTCATTAATATCAGGTGAACCCTTTCTTCGTATGTTCGATATTCGTTTAGTTGTATCATCTCTAATCTTAACCTCTGTTGATCCTTTATTAAATTGTTCAATGATGTTGTTGTGAGATTAGAATTATATTTCATCAGCTTGATTGTGTTATCGATTATAGATGTCTGGTTTCTCATTAATGCCATTAGATGCTTTTCGTTGTTATTTATATTCTGGAATTGGGTTTCATACTGGTTGGCTTCGCGCTGGGTAAGAATTCCAAACATGTCTCCTAAGATAATGCCTGTTGTGTCTCCTAAACCGTGCTTCACTCGTCGACGTTCCTTATTGCTTGTTAATAGGAGAACATTGTCTGCAATCAAGTTGTTGAGCTGCCACTGAAGTTGCTGCAGGATTACGTCGCAGTTAAAACCAGACAATCATTTACAAGCTGCTTGTAATAGATCACTAATGTCCACTTCATGGCTACCAATTCAAGTTTGCCTAAATTCTCGAAATATATTCCTGTTGAGTCGTTAAATGGCGTAACCTTGATCTGAGCTTGCGCCTGTCCTAGTATGCAGCAAATTGAGAGTAATGCTAGTGCAAGATGATTTACTTTACTTAAATTCTTTGCTTGTCTGTGAGGCTGCACTCTTTGCTCTACCTTTAATTTCTGCTTCCTGTTGCTTTGCCTGTCTTTGTAGTTGTTTGTCTGCTCCAACAAAATTTGTACCACAATCACTGAATATGTTCAGACAAATTCCTCTTCTTGATATGAATCGTTGGTATGCGGCCAGGAAAGCGTCTGTTGACAAGTCACTTACAAGTTCTAGATGAATTGCCTTCGTGAAATGTATCCCTTTGTTGTTTTGTTACAGCGGTCTTTCCACAATTTTATATTAATCGGACCAGCGTAGTCTACTCCGCTGTTAGTGAACGGTGGTGCTGGTGTTACTCGTTCTTTTGGTAACATGCCTATTAGTTGGTGCGGTGCCAATTTCCTCGCTCTCGTACAGACTATACGTATACATTCATGTATAGTGTGACGAATCGTATTTTTGGCGTTTATTACCCAATACTGCGTTCTCAGGTGTGCTAAAGTTCCTTGATTGCCACCATGTAGTGTTTTTATATGAGCTTCTCTGATAAGCAAACTTGACAGCTTGTGACCTCTGGGTATTATTATCGGATGCTTTTCTTCAAATGGAAGACTAGAATTTGTTATTCTACCTCCGACTCTGAGTAGGTCATTTCCGTCCAGAAATGGAGTTAGCGTTATGATTGTACTATTCTTTGGTAGGTTTTAATTCGCTTTTAACTTCTTTAATTCTGGTTCAAAACCTTCCTGCTGTGCGGCTCTGATTATTGCCCTTAGCGATGTATTCAGTTCTTCTTTTTTAAAATGGGAGTTGTCTTTAGCTTTTGGTTTTGCATTTGATGAAAATCGTAGACAGTATGCAATGCTATGAACAAGCCGTTTTAACGAAGAGAATCTATCGAATTCAATCACAAGATTTTTCACTGTTGTTGTAAATGTTCTTATTGATTTTCGTTCCATGCTGCCCGCTTGTTCCATTTCTTCATCATTGATTTTTGTTGTTGGATAGCTCAAATTATTTAGCAGCAGGATTCTCATTAGAGACCACGTGATGCCGTGATGCCATCCTAGCGGATCGAAAAGCCTTGATGCCTCTGATAAGATTGTTCATTTGGATATCGTTGTTTTGGATTCTGGCAAAACAACTTTGAATTGAAAGGTGTCTGTTGAAGAGTTCCACAGGAGTCCAAGTGTTTTCACTGTATCACTAAATTCTATAGTATGGTTGACGCTTCATCCATGGCTAATTGTTGTAACGTTTTTGTAGCCAAATAAGTTGCAGACGCTGTTCCGTATGTGACAGTTTTTAATATATAGCTGCTCATTGGCTTATTTGTCTCAGATCGCCAGAGGATTCGTTGAAAATCTTGATCTTCGCGGGCCATTCTGATCTGTCTGAACATTTTCTCAATATCTGCTGTAATCACGTAAAGATGTTTTTTTCCATCTGATCAATATTGCCGTTAAGTTGTCTTGTAATGTTGGACCTACATGCATCATTTCATTTAGTGAAGTACCTGTTGCTGTTTTGCAGGAAGCGTCAAAGACTACCCTCAATCTCGTAGTAGTATGCTATCTTCTTTTATGACGGAATGATGTGGCATGTAGTAAACCCGAGAAGCATCTTTTTCTGTGTCATCTTTAACTAGTTCCATGTGGTCCAACTGGATGTACTCATTCATGAATTTATGATATTGATTCTTAAACTCTTCATCCTTCTTGAATCTTTTTTCAATTTGAATCAATCTAGCTGCTGCTTTACTTTTAGATTCTCCTATTCCCACTTCTTTGAGTTTGTTGTTGTGAAGCGGCATCCGAACCTCGTATCGTCCATTTGTTAAACGCTTGTGAGTCTCTTCATAGTACTGCTCACATTCGATCTCTTCAGCAGTTAGGCTTCGTTTAGGATGCAGTTCTTCGGATTCCCAAAAGCATTTTAACTGCTTGTCTATGTATATCTGCCAATGTGACGTGGCTATTTAACCGGGTGACTGCAATGCTATGCTGGTCTGAGTTAGACGACCAGATATGATCCATCCTAGCTCTGATCTTTGCGCTATGCACTTATGAAGCGGATCCCTTTTTATGCCTTCTAAAATGATTTCTCCGTATATGTCGGCACCTGTTAAAAGATCAATAGGTCCGGGAGTATCGGAAGTAGAGTCGGCTAGGATTATTTCTTTTTGTAGTTCGCTATCTAAACCCAATGAGTTCTTGTCTGGAAGTGTTTTAGTGATAGTTCCCAGAACTAAAGCATTAGCTTCGATCTTGAAAATCGATGGAAATCTTGGACTTATGTCTATTGTTATCTGTTGATGGGCTCTTCCTTTTGTTGCTGAAATTCCGGAAATTTCAGTTAGAACCCTTGTCCTTGGCAGGCCTAGTTGTTGTGGTGCTTGCTCTGTGATGAAAGTAGCCTGTGAGCCTGGATCGATCAGTGCTCGTACTAGAGTAAAACTCCCGAACATATTCTGTACTTTTACTAGAGCTGTTGCTAAAAGTACCGGGCCACTATTCTTGTCGAGTGTTGAGATGTTCAGTTTTGCAATACTGTTTTCCTGATTTTTTACGTGTATAAACGTATGATGTCTGCCTTTGCAGGTAAAACAACTCAGTTTAATGCTGCAACTTGTTGTCGAATGGTTTTGGCTGAGACAATTTCTGCACAAATTGTGCAGCATGACCATCTGATTTCTTCCAGAAATGCTTAAGTCTTTGAATCGTTGGCATGATTCGGTCCTTTGGTTTTTCTGACAGCATACGCAAATATTACTTGGTTGAGTGGCAGTTACGAATGCGCGTCTTAGCGGTGGTGGTTGAAATCTTGCTCGTTGGGTTGGCATTATCTTGTTGTTGCCCATTGCTTCTAAAGATTGGAAACGCTTTTCTAGAAATTTCAAGAATTGGTTTGTTTCTCGGAATTCTCTCGGGTTTTCTAGAGAGTTTTCGTATAGCCGTCGTGACTCGTTGTCCAATTTTTTTAACAAGCTGAAGATGATGAAAGGACTCCATGTTTCATTATTATGCCTGTATTCCTTATGGCATGTAGGCACTCTGTTGTTGTGTCATGTAAGCATTTGATCGCAGTAGCCGACTCCGTGTTGCTCGTATGCTGATTCAATAAAGTGTTCAGCAAATTAGATACGAGTAATCTCCTGTTGTTAAAGCGGTTCTCTAAAATCTCCAAAGCTGCATCGTAATTGTCTCCAGTAGGTTCCAAATGACTCAATAATTTTCCAGCTGACCCTTCTACGTGACTTTTAAGGTACTTCATTTTATGTGTCGTGGTTAGTTAATTATTGTTATGAACTAAACGTTTGAATGTGTCAGAGAAACCTACCCACTTCATGTAGTCCTCGTGAAAATGTGGGATTTCTACTGGTGGTAGACGAATTTCTAATGGTTTTATCTTGTCTAATTCTTCTTCTTCCAACAATGTTGTTAATTGTATTGCAATCTTTTCGTGTTTATCTTTTAAATTTTCGTAGTGTTGGTCTACAAAGTATTTTGAATTTACTTCCGTTCTTCGGAAGTCTCCATCCATCGTCCTCTCCATGTTTTTATTTTTATTTTTAAAGCTGGTCTGGATCTGTTGTTACTAGCCAGTATGTCCTCAGTTGATCGAATTTTTCGATATAAACCTCGTATTCGGATATCTTGCTGCTTCAACTGTTGCCTGCATTTTGGCAATTGGCTAAAAGCAACGTTTGACTCAATAGTCGACGCCCTGGATGGTTGGCCGTGATTGTCTTCACTTGTTGATGCCTCATGCTCTGTTGTATTGTTGTTGCCCTCCTCAGATGGGATGAATCTAAACTTTTCATTTGTGCCTGCTTCATCTGATGTTGGCAATGGTGTGGATGGCAAACTCGGCGTGTTGAGTCGTTGGCGCATATCCTCAATGGTTGTTGTGAAACTTTTCGAAACCGTTTCTCTATCCTTGAAGTACTGATGTGTTGAATTCAATGGAGTTAGAAAATCTCTAATCTTGTTGTCTTCATCAACATACTCGTTGTAAGACTTCTTCAACCCTGCGATTTTCTTCTCACGATAAGGTTTTGTTTTCCGCTTTTTGTTCTTGTTTTCTTAGCAGTTCTTCCATTCTTATTGTTGCACTTGAAAAAGTTTATTAGACGGCAAGTGTCAGGAACAATTTCTTACGCGAATTAGTATTTCGTGGTGCAGCTTTATTGGTTTGTTGTTTGGTAATTTACTTGAATTTGCCGGTTGTTGCTTGGCGTATTTCTAATAGGTGCCAGTTGTTTTTTAATGGCTCGAAGGACCAATCTTAAACCCTTGTATCGGATTTTATGTAAATTTAAAACTTAAAAGGTTACCGCTGGTGGGGCTTTAATTAGTTAGAACAAATTAGTTGGTGTCAATTTAAATTCTGTTTTATTTTATTAAATGCTACGCTTTATATACAATTTTTAATTTCCAAAGTCAGCACAAAATATATTAAGTAAAAATCAAAAATATGTATTTGTAGTATACATATTATTATAAATTTAAGTTAAGCGCCAGCACAAAAGATGCACCAAAACTTCATTTTTATTGAACATTAAAATGTTGGAATGTTGATGAGTCAACAGCAAGCCTTCGTAGTTTATACCATTCACAAAACAAAATGTAACAAATGTTAAACGTTTTTTATATAGGTACACTTTTCAATGAACGCATTTACAACGTAATTAAGTGAATTGTCAAAAGCGAATTGATCTTCTGCATTTTACGTGCGTGCGTTCATTGGGGATCGGTACTAATGCCCGTTTTACAAAATCCAGAATGAACAAAATCCCGTAGATCACAAAAAAAACCGTATTACAAAATCCCGTATTTCATAATCCCGTATTTCAAAATCTCGTAGTATGAATTTTTACGTGATTACGGGATTAATCAAATTAAAAAAACAATTTTTGGTTTTATATAATTATTTCTTGTAATTTTTTTTAATAAATAGTTTTAAAAATAATATTATTTAATTATTCGTGATCTATGTATGTATATTAATAAAAATGAAAATCTGTATGTATGTATGTGTTTTATACGATTCCACACGGATCATTTAATCAAATTGAGTTATTGCGTAAGGGTTTTATACCTAAATAATGATTAGGTTTTCGTAGTATTTTTTGAAGGGGTCCATTGGCACAATTTCACTACTTTATAACATTCGTAGTTCTTTCTTAGGTAACTTTTTAGTTTAGCTCGTTGTATAATTAAACGAATTCAACTTGCACAATTTAACTTGTTGATAATCAAACGCATTTAGGGTGGTAAATCGCGCGCCGATTTACCACTCTAAATGCGTTTGATTATCAACTACAGTAAAACTCTCGCTTTTAACGTACCCCTTTTATTAAGTTTACCCTATCAATAACGTACATTAGTCTTTTCCCATAAGTTATACAACACGTTTTACGAAGAAATTCTAATGCTTATTACGTACTCCGGCTTATAAGCACATAAAGAACACAGTTCTTTTCCCACGAAAAAAGCTCCATGAAATTTATTATGGTTATAGCGTACGCACGAGTTACATACGAGATACAAGTATGTAATTGTGTGCACTCGATAACTTCATATTATACCGAGGAAAATCGTTGAATTTCGTGAAACGAATTTTTAGTTTGTTTGTATGTGTTATCACACTCTACACCTAAACATGTTTTTACAATCTTTGTTTTTCAATTATCCACAATCGCAAAGCAAATAACAAAAGATAACAGTAATATGTTAGTTTTATTTTTCATTGATTTTAGATGCTAATAAGTAGCAATACAACTAAACCTGATTTTACACGATCATTTTTATACGATTTTTTTAACGTTTCATTGTTTTCTGTTAATAATCGTGTATTGCATTGCAGTACATACACCAAACTTTTGTAACTTGTTTTAAATTGTCGTTTACCATCCTTTACTTACATACTAAGTAAAATTAAGTTTTTAGAAATTTAATTCATACCATAAGTAAGTTTAATAAAATTGTATTAGTACGTAGAATTTTATTAATTTTATGGAAATTGATAGGTACATATGTAATGGCTCCAAATACAACCAAAAGAAAGTCCAATACTTTGGCAAAAAAATTAAAAATTTTGTCTGAAGTCGATAAAAAAAAAATACTCTGAAATTGGTAAAATGTATGGTTTATCAAAAACCACAATTTCTTCAATTGTTAGTAATAAAAAAAATTCAAGGAAGCCGCCTGTTCATCGAAACGAAAAAAAAAATCAGAAGTGGTAAATTTCACAGGGTAGAAGATGCGATTATAAAATGAATTAAAATAATGATATCCAAAAATGTTTCAATTGGTGCTACTTTAGCCAAAACCAAGGCTGAAGAATTTGCCAAACTGTTGAAAATCACCGAATTTCGAGCAACCAATGGTTGGTTGGATCGCTTTAAGCAGCGAAACAATTTATCGTTTAAAAATATTATGGGTGAAAAAACCGATGCACCAGATGAAATTATGAACGATTGGGTCGAAAATAAGCTACCGTGCTGGTCCCAAATTTTAAAATTCAAAATTTTATATACCTAATTTCAAATTCCAAACTGCAAATTCTAAATTTCAAATTCGAAAATTCAAAATTTTAAATTTCAAACCTCAGATTTCAAATTCCAAATTTCATTTTCAAATTACATATTTCACAATTCAAATTTTAAATTTCAATTTAAAAAATTCCAATTCCCACATTCCAAATTCCAAACTTCAAACTTCAAATACCAAATTCAAAATTTTAAATCCTCAATCTTAAATTTCAAATCCCAAATTTAAAATATTAATTTTAAATTTCAAATTTCAAATTTGAAACTGCAAATTCCAAATTTCAAATTCCAAATTTTAAATCTCAAATTTCAAATTTTAAATTTAAAATTCCTAAACCCAAATTCTAAAACACAAAATTTCATATACCAAATATCAAATTTTAAATTAGAAATTTTAAATTTCAAATTCCAAACTTCAAATTCTAAATTTCAAATTCGAAAATTCAAAGTTTTAACTTTCAAATCCAGATTCTAAATTTCAAATTTCAAATTTCAAATTTCAAACTTCAAATTCCAAATTCAAAATTCAAAATTTTAAATCCTAAATCTTAAATTTCAAATTCCAAATTTTAAATTACAAATTTTAAATTTCAAACTCCAAACTTCAAATTCTAAATTTCAAATTCGAAAATTCAAAATTTTTAATTTAAAATCTCAGATTCCAAATTCCAAATTTCAAATTCCAAACTTCATTATTCAAATTTCAAACTTCAACTTCCAAATTTCAAATCTCAAAGTCCAAATTCCAAACCTCAAATTTCAAATTCCAAATTCCAAACTTCAAGCTTTAAATTTTAAATTTCAAATTCCAAATTTCATATCCTAAATTTTAAATTTCAAATTTAAAACTTCAAATTTCAAATCTCAAATTCTAAATTCTAGAATTTTTAAACTCCAAATTTTAAATTCCAAATTCCAAACTTTAAATTCTAAATTTCTCATTCCAGATTTCAAATTTCAAATCTCAAATTTTAAATTTCAAACGACAAATTTCATATACCAAATTTCAAATTCCAAACTTCAAATTCTAAATTTCAAATTCGAAAATTCAAAATTTTAAATTTCAAATCTCAAATTCCAAGTTCCAAATTTCTAATTCCAAATTTAAAATTTCGAGCTTCAAATTCCAAATTCAAAATTTTAAATCCTAAATCTTAAATTTCAAATTATAAATTTTAAATTTCAAACTCTAAACTTCAAATTCTAAATTTCAAATTCCAAATTTCACAATTCAAATTGCAATTTCGAAATGTCAAATCTGAAAATCCAAATTCCAAACCTCAAATTTCAAATTTCCTTTAAATTTCAAATTCCAAATTTTAAATTACAAATTTTAAATTTCAAACTCCAAACTTCAAATTCTAAATTTCAAATTCGAAAATTCAAAATTTTTAATTTAAAATCTCAGATTCCAAATTCCAAATTTCAAATTCCAAACTTCATTATTCAAATTTCAAACTTCAACTTCCAAATTTCAAATCTCAAAGTCCAAATTCCAAACCTCAAATTTCAAATTCCAAATTCCAAACTTCAAGCTTTAAATTTTAAATTTCAAATTCCAAATTTCATATCCTAAATTTTAAATTTCAAATTTAAAACTTCAAATTTCAAATCTCAAATTCTAAATTCTAGAATTTTTAAACTCCAAATTTTAAATTCCAAATTCCAAACTTTAAATTCTAAATTTCTCATTCCAGATTTCAAATTTCAAATCTCAAATTTTAAATTTCAAACGACAAATTTCATATACCAAATTTCAAATTCCAAACTTCAAATTCTAAATTTCAAATTCGAAAATTCAAAATTTTAAATTTCAAATCTCAAATTCCAAGTTCCAAATTTCTAATTCCAAATTTAAAATTTCGAGCTTCAAATTCCAAATTCAAAATTTTAAATCCTAAATCTTAAATTTCAAATTATAAATTTTAAATTTCAAACTCTAAACTTCAAATTCTAAATTTCAAATTCCAAATTTCACAATTCAAATTGCAATTTCGAAATGTCAAATCTGAAAATCCAAATTCCAAACCTCAAATTTCAAATTTCCTTTAAATTTCAAATTCCAAAATTCATATCCTTCCAAACTTCAAACTTTAAACTCCAAATTTTAAATTCCAAATTCCAAACTTCGGCTTCTAAATTTCAAATTCCAAATTCCAAATTCTAAATTTCAAGTCTCAGATTCCAAATTTCAAATTCCAAATTCCATATTTCAAATCTCAAATTCCAAATTTGAAACCTCAAATTTCTAACCCCAAACTCCAAATTTCAAATACCAAATTTAATATATATATAATTAGCCTCATAGGTTTACAGTTTGCTAATGGTATAAGCAAGATAACAATTTCATCAAACATTAAAATGGACTTCTTACCTTTAGATTAGTCTCAGCTCAATTTGTTAAATTCATGTTATTAGACAATTGTATTTACACAATCACTTATTATTCTAAGTAGCATAAGATTATCTAGTCTATTAAAAAGATTATCTCATATAGCATACACTTCAATAAGTTGCATCATAACTACCAAACAATTATAATAATAACAACGGAAAAGTTCATTGAAATATCTCAAAATCCACTGTGCTCAGAATAATGGTGCTGGTCCAGAACTACACATTGAACAATATATTCAATCTGGATGAAATAGGATTATTTTTCAAATACATACTCCGACGGAAAGCATAGCAAGGAACGGGTCAGTTTGCTTATTAGGGCTAATGCAGATGGTACCGAGAAACTCCCTCTTTTGATGATTGGAAAATCTGCTAAGCCAAGGTGTTTTAAAAAAATTAAATCGCTACCTTTACAATACGTTGCCAACCATAAAGCATGGATGACATCTAAAATTTGGGAAGATTACATTAGGAAGTTGGACCAAAAATTCTCGAGAGAAACCAGATCAGTTCTCTTTATTGCGGATAACTTTGAAGGCAATCAAATTGATTTTCTTGCCGCCTAACATCACAGCCATATGCCAACCCATGGATCAAGGAGTGATAAAAAATGTTAAACATTTTTATAAGCAATTTTTGCTTCTAAAAATTATACGGGATTTAGAAGATTCTATTGAATCTTACATTAAAGACGTAAACATCACCCTCCTGGATGCCTTAAATTTTATAAGTAAATCATGGGAAAAAGTGAAATCGATTACGATCAGTAATTGTTTCAAAAAAGCTGGCATAACTAGAGCTTTAACGGGACCTGATAATGTTGCTGACAATTTTTTTTTTTACGCATAATTTATTTATTTATTTATTTATTAATTATTTACAAATTATACAATTATTAATTAAACTCTTTACAATATCAATTTCCCAATGGATTTATTGTCCTTTGAAGGGTAATTGATATTGTAATTCACATTTTAAAACATATACAAAATTATAAATTTTTTACATAATGCAATACAATCATTACAAAATTTAAGAAATATAATTATTTATAAGATTTCCATAATAAATTTTTAGCTGTTTCTTAAATTGAGGAAAACTCATTGAAGCTTTAAGTGATTCTGGCAACTTATTGTAATTTGAAGGGCCGGAAAACCTTATCGATTTGCGCCCAAATTCGTTACTGATAGATCCACATGATATACTATTAATAAATCGGGTGTCATAATTATGATTACAGTTATTAAATTTAAGATTAGAGAGTGCTGAAGAAACATTTAACATCTTGTACATGTATAGTGAAACTTGGTACTCATACAATGCACCAACTGGTAAAATACCCTTGGACTCGGTTTCATATAAAACTAATGATGGGAAACGTGAAGACAGCTTTAAAACAGCTTTTAAACTTTTGTTTTGCATGATTTGACAAGATTTCAATCTGCTTCGACTTGCAGTTCCGTACACAATAATTCCGTATACAATTCTAGAGTGAATAAATGTAAAATACATCAATCTCAGTACATAGCTCGGCACACAAAAGGAAAGTTTCCTTAACAATCCTACTAACGGAGCCATTTTACTACAGATGGTTTTAGTGTGTTCAGCCCAAGACATATGCGTGTCAAAAGTTACTCCTAAGTACTTGAAAAACTCAACTCTATCAACTACAATGTTATTTATAGTAAAATAAGACAAATTGATAGGACTTTTGTGTGGGGAATGAAAAATCATAAATTTCGTTTTATGTAAATTTAGAGAGATCACATTAGATTTGAAATATTCCAGTAGAATGTCCATATCATGCTTCATACTATTATGTATTGTCGAAGGGTCCTTTGTTTCATAAAATACTACAGTATCATCTGCGAAAATTCGAATTTGTCCGTTTAAAGGTAATAGCGAGATATCATTAATAAATATCAGAAACAGCAACGGACCTAGCACACTGCCTTGAGGCACTCCACAATCCACATTTAAGACATCACTGGTGGATCCGTTGATCATGACGTATTGTTGACGATTAGTCAAGTAACTATTAATTAACCTATTGGCTACTCCACGAAATCCATAACAGCACAATTTATCTAAAAGCAATTGGTGGTCAACCGTATCAAAAGCTTTCTTTAGATCAAGAAAGAGAGCTCCAACATATTCCTTTCGATCAAAGGCATTGTAGATCATGTTAGCCATTTCGACAAGTGCCAACTCAGTACCCGAACCTTCCCTAAAACCATACTGATGTGCATAAAAAAAAGTTTGAACTGTTAAGGAAACTCCTAAACCGTGAGTTTAGTATTTTCTCAATGATTTTGTCAAATACAGACAAAGTTGAAATAGGTCTGTAGTTAGAAACAAGATCCTTATCACCATCTTTAAATACTGGCACAACTTTGGCAATTTTTAGAACATTAGGATATTCACCAGTTTCAAGGATTGTGTTAGTTAATTTCGCTATAAGTTCCGAAAAGAATGTGACATTATGCTTCAAAACCAAGTTACGAACGTTATCTGGCCCACCACCTTTACCACTATCTAGAAGACAAATAATATTACAAATTTCCGCAGGGTTAGTGGGGGTTAGAAATATTGAATCTGGATTAAGGCACAATGTTCCAAATTTATGAATATTCCTGTCACTTCTAATTGATTCACCCAGTGATTTACCTATGTGAACAAAATAATCATTGAATTTATTGACAATATCAGAGGTATTATTATATTTTAGATCATTAACTACAATAGTTTGGATCTCAGATTTATGATTATTTCTATTTAGAAACAGATTTATATTTTTCCATAAATTTTTCTGACTCACATTAGCAAATGTATTTTCATAAAACTGTTTTTTTGCATAGTACTTCTCAGACTTGATTTTCCGATTAAGAGCACTAAGTAGATCATGAATATCCACGTTACGTGGGTCTAACTTATGTTTCTTTAACGTGTTATTACGTTTTCCCATCAGTTTCCACAAGTTGTATGTCATCCAAGGACATGAATTAGTCTTCAAATTAGCCACAACACTCCTAATCATAGTGAACTTGTCAATTAACTGATTATACTTATCAATAATTAGTTTAAAAGTCCCGCCCGGATCAGTAATATCAAAATTCGTAGTCTCAAGAAAATCAACAAAAAAGGAGTCAACTTTTTCAAAGTCAATAATCTTTTTTTCCAATTTATGCCTGTAAAATTTATCCTTGAAGTAAAGAGACGAAAAAATAAAATTATGATCACTAATTCTATTGAGGAAATGGAAATATTATGGCAGAATCCAATAATTCAATCAACAATTAAAAATAATGAACGGATGTCACTTACAGAATATTTAGATGTTGACGAGCATATAGAGACCGATGTAACCACTGATGATTGTTTAATTACAGCAAGCATACTGGAGGTGCCAAATTGTGCTGAGTCTGAATCAGACGATGGCGATATGGAAATTCTAGAGCCTATGCCGGCAAACGCTATAAATGTAGTAAAATCAATTAGATATCTTCAAACTTTTTTAAGTTATAATGAAGGAACCGAAGGTGAACTTCAAAAGCTCCATTAAATCGAGATTAAGTTGGAAAAATTAATTCTATCTTCTCTGAAGCAACAGAAAATCACAGATTATTTTTCTGGCAACAATCTAGCGTAATTCATTTTAAGAGGTTATAGATGAAGTATAAGGTCTAAAGATATTCTTCGTCTTCCTTTCTACGTGATATTGAATTATTTTTACTTTTAATTTGTGTTTTTAGAATTATAAGTCGAAATCTAATTTATTTATCTAATTTTATGAACATAACCAAATATTTACTTGAATACAAATTGAAATAATTCGTCGTCCTAACTGTGAATTAACGTATCTGACATTTTTTCAAAATGTCATCTCTAATACAAAATGGTCCATTGTGAGAAGTTCTGTCTGAATTTTTGCACCTGCGTTAGTTCACCGTTAGGACGAAGATGTCTCCTAAGAATTAATTAACGTTGGTGTGGGAATTCGGCTTCAGTTTCTCAAGACGAACATTTTGGTATAGATTTTGAAAAAATATCAAATACGTTAATTCACAGTTAGGACGACGATATTATATGGATTTACATCAAAATGTATCATATTTTTTTATTTCTATAAATTTACTTGAATATAACGTTCACACGGGATATAACGTTCGCTCAGTATAGTCCCTTGACCGTACTTTTTAACCGAGTTTTACTGTAGTTAAATTGTGCAAGTTGAATTGTGCCAAGTGGAATTGTGCTAGTCGAATAGGCCTAGAATCCATATTTTACTTATGAGCAGATTTTCGTGGTATTTTCGAAGGAACTAGATGCTTCCGAACAAATTTGTTTCTAATTTTTTAATTTTTTATTTTTCACGGGAACGAGTTTAGGGTTAAATGAAACTAATTGTATACAGAATTTATAATCTCACTGTTTGGGCAAAAGGCGAAGATGTGTCCTGTGCAAGGTTACCGCTATTACAGTCCGACACTCCAATCGAGTTCAAACGGCTACATCCTGTACGACTTGCGCTTGCTATCACCATCAATAAGGCACAAGGATAATCGCTGCAGACAGCCAGAATAAATTTAGAACTGGATGCTTCTCTCATAGTTATTTCATAGTTATCGGCAATCCAAAAAATAAAAAAAAACACACACACACAGAGCCTTACACACGCAAATACATAAACGAACACGTATCTCGTATTCTATCATGATACATCGGCTTATGATGTATCATGGTAGAATACGGGATTTTGGAATACAGGATTTTGGAATATGGGATTTTGTAATACGGTATTATGTTTACAGGATTTTGTAAACGGTATTTTGTCATACGGGCAACTGTACCCAACTCCGTTCGTTGTAATTCAAACGGATACATTTTGATAAATACAGGTTCAGAAATTAAAAAAATATTAAACGTTTTAAATTTAAAATTTATCAAATCATACATACAGTAGTGTACCTTATACCCTAATGTACCATATATGCCTGCAAGACAAAATCTTGTTTTGCCGTTCAATATTGTTTTTTGAATTCCTACCGTATAAAAAATAGTTTACCAAAATTTTATTGGACAAAATCTTGTTTTCTAAAATTTTGTTTTCCGAAATAACTGTTTTGATTATTTTATAGTGAAAATATTTAGTGAAATAGTTTTTCTGGGATCGATATAAAATATTACATTTCAAAATGTTGCATTAACAAAATCTTGCAATTACAAAATCTTGCATAACAGAATAGTGCAATTATTTTATTTTTTAGTAGGTGTCATTAATAGATTCTATATAATCCGATACTATGTGCGGCACGCAGTGCGACATGTTTCCTGATCCCGGCTCCTTCGTCCTCCGAAGTTCAAATCTAAAGTCCATCGGAGGGTTAAGCGGGAGGGAGCGCAGCGACCTCCCACGTGCCCGTGAGAGTCATCGTAGCCGTTAGCCTCTACAAGTCTAAGTTAAATTAGTCGATGTCAGAACAGAGAAAAAAAAATCCAAAACATCCTCTAATTTAGATAAATAATAACAAATTTCATCAGGTGGAACGAAGGCTACGATATCTGGAAGCCAAGATTTCTTTCTGCACTTTTCGCCAAATAATTTTTGTAAAATGAAATAAACAACCCTTAAAAATTACATCCGGCAGGATTTTTTAGTGTAGAAACTGAAGCTAGGTCGAAATCTGAAATAATTCTTGTAGGATATAAATTAATGGAATGAGAACAAGTAATTTGGAATAGCTTATAAAAAAACTCATAATATGAAATTTTACTCGGCTATCGCCTCGTGGAACAAACTTATACCTTGTGGATAATAATTATCTCGTTTTGCTCACTAGTACCATAAATAACTAGTATCCATATATAAAAGTAAACATAAAAGTAAACAAGTTTTTGGTGACAAGAATTTGTAAAACAAGATTTTGGAGAAAAAATTTTAGAAACTGTCTTTTGTAAACAGTCTTTTGAAAAACAGTAATACGTGGTCAACCCTATGCCGTTACGTAGCATATGCCGTTTTAAAATATGCCGTTTTTTCATATTCCGTAATGAAATATGCCGTATTGACCGGGACCCACTTATTACAACCCGTAGATGAATTCTGGCTTAATTTAAAATGAGTTGAAAACTAGCCCAGATATTTTTGGGCCTAACCAGTTTAGTAGTGCAAATTATTATCAGATTTATTAGCATTTGCTATTAAGCTACCGTCAATGGAGCTTTTGAGTTTAAACTAAAATTTCAAATAATCTTACCATTTCCAAAGCACTTAGAAAAATTACAAGATTATTGTCAATATTTGTTATAAAATAAAATTTTATTCTTCATATAAAAGCTTTAAAGAACTTATTTCTTTGAATTGGGCGTTGTAATTGGAAAAAATTCAAAATTATTTAAACTTTTGTAAAACAAGCTTATTTTGAAATTTAAACATTGTGCTGACAATTAACAAACAAAATATTCAGTTACATAAATTCTATAAAGTAAAAAACCTAAAAAACTGTAGAGGATCTCGAAGCTTTGCTTTGGAGACCAAAATGTTCAAATTTAAAAGTGTCTATTTATTTGACGAATATTAAAAGCTCTATCAACAAAAGTTATTTAGAAAAATATTAAAGGAAAGAATTCAGCTTAGCTCCAGATGTCTGAATCCATTTGTTTTTAAAAGCTTTTTTATTTAAAAGCAGACTGTTATGTTCAAAAAAATTCTCAAAAGCTCCGGTATATTAACAGTCATTTAATTAGTGTCTGTTTTTACTTTGTACATTAACAAAACTAACAAAACATTTAAGTTCAACCTTTAATGAAATATCTAAATATATTTCCAATAAAGAGCTTATTATCCAAACTTTCGCATATATTATCTTTAAAATGCATTATTAGCAGATTCACAAATTTCCAGCCAATTTTGAGCTTTTATAATTTTTATAAGCGAACACCTTCAACAAGGTTAAAAAGGAGCTAACTCTGAAGGTTATTATTAGAAAAATTTGAGCAAGTTATCAGAATGGGTCGTCATAACCCTCGCCGCTATCCAAAGCCTTTATATTGTTTGAGAAACAGATCCTCTGCGGTGCAACCAGATGTTCACATAAGTTTTTGTTGCGGATTTTTGCCCAAATAAAATTTGCAGTGAAACAACTTCAAACCAATACGACGAAGGTAAAAGGAATGCTTAAAAAATGAATTGAATCTCACGGAAGGTTCGCAAATGCGGAAAGGGAGTTTCAGCCGAAGCGACCGATTCGGCTCTTTTAGCTCTCATCATGCTTAAAACACGGGCAGACCTAATAAAATTTGCGAATTTTTTTTCCCCGTTTAGTCTTATCGAGGCTATAACTAAATAAAATAAAAATATCTTTCTAAAAACAAGCTCTCCTATAAAAAAGCTAAATATTTTGTACAATGTGCCAGAATCATCAATTTTGATATTTGCATCATCTTCTATTTGATGTACAAAGTGATTAAAGTGCAGAATTTTTTTCATGATTGCCATTTTTCACCTCGGAAAACTTAAAACGTTTTTCACGTATAATACAATTTTAAAATTTAATTTTAACAAAATGTTAAAAAGTTTCTTTAAGCCTAAATTCTGAATTTATGTAGATTTGGGCGTAGAATTAAAAAACGAATTTTTAACTTGTACAGTTTTTTTAAGAAAGTTGCTAGAATTTTTTGAAAATGTTACAATTTTATAATTTTGGAGTTTTGGTGTATTAGAGTTGTAGAATCCTCAATTTTTAGGTGAGTGTATGGGAACTTGTAGGAGTAAAGTTATGAAGATGATAGAATGAAATCTGCCCCCTTCACTCGTTATAATTAATTAAGTTCCAGAAAACTGACACCATTTAAGAACTAATCGATAATGGACGTTCTGCTAGCGAAATTGTCTTGTACTACAGGCACTTTATGATGCTAGATAAAAAAAAATAAAAGCAAAAACGTAACAACTGTGAACTACGTAGGTATCTGCAACTGAGCCAATTCTATCATTAAATTACCTCTTCCATCCTTCGGACTTGCTTTGTGTAAACAGAGTGAAAAATGGGCCCGGTGTCATCCGGGAATCAGGCTGAGGCTTAATCGTATGCACCAATCAATCGAATTTTTGAAGATTTGAATTTTCAAAAAAGGAAATTTTATAAATTTGGAATAACACAATTTTAGAATGTTAGAACATTTGTACATTGAAATTTTTTAATTAAATAATTTTAAGAATAAAATTTTTGTAGAAATTTAAAATAGTTAAATAACACCCTTTTTGAAATTTTAAAGTAACTATGACGATTGTTATCAAGGAATTGAGAATTTTGTATTAAAAGTTTACAATTTAATTTTAAAATTTTTGTGTATTCAAATTTTATTATATGAGCAGAATATATAATATAATATAATATTAGAGATTTAATACATTAAAATTTTAAAATTTGTATTAGCTAGTAGAATTTCAGAAGTTTGAAGTATTATAATTTTAAATTGTTGTAGCTTAAGTGTCCTATATCTTTAGAATTTTGAATGATTTGCACTTCACACTTGTAAGCGTTAATAATGCGAATAAAATAATTTAGTAAAAATATGAAGGGTTGAAACCTCACGAGGTAATCAGAACTTCGGACTTTGGTGTTTTCAATGGGGATAGCATTTATACCTGTGTCATAAAGTTGGTGTGGCAGTTTTGGCAGTAAATATTGATTTCTATTTTAACCAACATATATTTACTTATACAACGACAGCCAAACAGACAAAGCTTCAGTAACATGCAGGGTACAGGCATACAATTTAATACGAAAAATCGTATTCTAGAACTTTATACCGAAACTAGTACACAAAATTATACTGATATTTCTAACCGTGTAACTGAAAATATTCCAGAACTTTATCCAAAAATCATTTTAGAAAATTTCATAATAATCGGGTAAGGAATAACCAAGTTCCATCCTACTTGGCTATATTCCAGAACTTCATCCAGAAATCATTTTATTTTATTTCTTATAATCAATGTATAATACACTGGTTACATTTATCAAAATTTAATAAAATTTTATAAATACAATAATTCAAATACAAATATAAATAAAATATAAAATTTACCAATGATCTAAAAGATGCTTCGACATCAATTTCTTAAATGCATCTCTAGATAGATTAAAGTCAAAAGCTGACCGTACTTCACTTTATAAGAGTTGGGAGCGCATTGAGCCTTAGAAAAGATTGCATATAATAAAACGAAAAAAAAACATATTCCAACAATGAACGAAACGTATAAAGTTTTAATCACGTAGGAATTCTGAAAATCTTTGGAAAACCTTTTAACAAACCCAAGCATATAATCTGCTTTAGAAATGCAACCCTTAATAAGCTTATGAAAAGATAGATTCGGAGTAAAAGTTATACCTAAATCCTTAAACATATTGACACCGTCAAAAAAGTAAACAAAACTAGCGGGTAAGCGTAATCAAACCTATTGGGTTGCATTTAGAGATGTTCAGCATTAAATTATGCGATGTACACCAAGCTTTAAAATTTGTCAGGTCAGATTGAAAGTTAATTGCGTCATTGGCGGAAGAAATAGTTTTGAAAATTTGTATATCGTCCGCAAAAAATAAGAATGTCGGACTGATTCAGACAATTCACCACATCATTTATAAAAAGAATAAAGAGCATTATGTCCAAATGACACTACCCTGAAGTGCTCCTGAAGCAACATCAATCACTCTTGAAGTGAAACTACCAATTTTATCAATTTTAATTCTAAATCTAAGATAAAACCTAATCCAATAAATTGGCAAAAAGTTACGACCCAAGGAGCCAAGTTTCCGAAGCAGCAAATATTGCCAGAAATTGCATTACTCGTTAATTTCAGAAAAATGGGTGGAATGGAATCGAACCCGGTACTTTGATTAATATCAAGATTTGACAATTCGGATAAAATAGTATCTACTTCCAGGCGAAACATTGAAAATGTTGACTTACTTGAAACATTATTCAAATTAGAAATATTAGATTTTGAATTATATACACTCTCAAAGAAATCGGTAAACAAATCAGAAGTATCCCCCACGTTCTCGCAGGAACCATCATTTAAAAACATCGTAGAAAGGTAACCATTCAATTTTCTTTTGTAATTAACAAAATGCCAAAATTGATTTGGCTTTGATTTAATCGTTGATTGAAGTTCCAGAATATAACTGCTATAAAGAAATCGATTTAGATACTTCTAAGCAATACAACGAGCGAGTTGTAATTAACAGCATTATGACGTAATTTATATTTTTCGTGAGCCCTGTCTCTTTTTAAAATTTTTCAACTCATTATTATACCACAGTTCCTTCTTTGCACATGAAGCTTTCGTCCTAGGGATAATTCTCTCAATACCTTAATGATCCCATAGAATTCGCTCAACATATCCAGAAATGCATTTAAGGAACTGTAATTGCAAATTTCAAAATTAAAATTCTATGAGCTCACATTTTCTTCGACCAACTCGCAGCATTCAAATAAAACTGAAATATTCAGCAGAGAGTGGAAAATACTACACGATCCAGTTAAATCCTTACACGCAGAAACTGTCACCTCACGATCAAACGATACAGAAGCCAGATCAAATATGATCCATGATAGTGGCTAGAGAACCGCTTCACTGATACAACGGATAAATGATGATGAAGTGTTGGGTGCCGGAAAAGTTACTTTAAACGTTGAAAAATTGTCCCAGTCCTGTTTTTTGCTATGCGCGGATAATTTGTAAATGGCCGGAATAATACACCAGGAGGCCAAACGTCGGAGTTATTGAGTAAGTTGAAATGGGACTCCTTCAATCCAGTTTTGAATTAAATGAACGTCAGTGAATTGTCCATTACCCAATCTTTGCAGAGTAACAGTTTACAATTTACTTCCAAAATTTTGCAAAATTTTTCCAATTTTCAGTTTTCACCGATGTAATTAACAATCAGGTCAGGTGACACTGATGGATCAATACGACTGATATATAAATTGACGGGTATACCCGTTCCCATGACAGCTTGCACTAGCCTCAGCGGATTGCTCTCATTGGAATTGGAGCCAGACTAAATAACTTTGAAATCTTTCAAAATTTAGTCAATTTTTGTTATTTCTGTAATTTAAAATTAGTTTTTAATTTTAAATTTCACAATGCAACAGTTAAGCTAAGGTTTGTCAATTCAATACATTAATTATAAAATATTGAACCTGAACGCCTTCGAAATTGATTAATTATTTCCTTATCGGCCTTAAATTAAAATCTCAGAATTTATCAAAACTTTTAAAAATTATGTGAAACAAGGGAATTTTTAAAATGCTTTTACTGCTTGCAGATTTTATCCACACTTTCGCGGGCTTAACGGCAAATGCCGTCAAAAAAAGAGCTTTCGTTTAGTACAAGAAAATTTAGTCAAAACAATAACACTTTTATATTGGATCTCCATCAAATTTTAACCCTTTTATAGAACTTTTTTCGTAATTTTGTTTTATTCAATATTTTTTTTTGGTTTTGACGATCACAAAACTGCACGACGGTATATACCGTCATGTCATAAACGAAAGTTTTTTTTATTGACGGCATTTGCCGTCATGTCCTCGAAAGTGTTAATGTAAATCTCTTAACTGACATCTGAAATTTTGAAATTGGAATTTTCGATTTTTTTTCTTTTATTCAAAAGAATTTTAGAATTTATTTTTGGTGGGTGGAAATTTTAGTATTTGATAGGACTTTACCATGTTAAATTTTAAAATTTATAACTTCTTTTATTCAGAGAATTTGGCATGAATACTCGAAAAATTTGAAGAATCTGTTCTAGAATATAAATTAGACAAGATTCAGGGATAAGGAAAAAATTGTTTTCCTAAAATCTCAAATTTTCGAAGTTTTGACATTAATTAAGAATTTTCAAAAATCCAGAGGTAATTAAAAAATAGTTTTTAATTTTAAATTTTACAATTCCACAGTCTAGGGAAATATTAAACCTGAAATTAAGAACCAGAAAGTGGCTTACAGTGTAATAAAATTCGTCTTCTAATATGTTTGGAAGCTTAAAAAATTATCAAAATTTCAGAATTTGACTAACTGTAGAGTAGAAATTTGAAAATGTATCATGACAATGAGCAATTGGAAATATTCAGAATTTATTTAATTGTTTCTACCTCACCATGAAAATTGTATATAGTATCAAGAAGCTCTGACATTGTTGATGCTTGAAATCATTAATGGATCCATAATGAATCGATGTCTAAAAATATCTTAAAATTATAGAAAATGTTCAATTCATGCTGAGAATTTTAGGGATTTGATTCATTTTGTGTGAAGATTCCATTAATTAGGCTTTCTGATTCAAAAATTCCATAGTTGGGCTAACAAATTTAACAAAATTAAAATTGAACATATTCTATGGTAATATACACCCTGCGCCATTGAAATGTTCGGTTTGAATTTTTAAAGTAAATTTTGGAAATACCACCGTTTGCTTCAAAAGGAGATGGCAAAAATGATAGATTCTGATTATCAAAACAATTTTTACACTATTCCGAATATATTCAAATAAAAAGAACGGTAATCCGACATTTTAGACCTACATAACGTCGGATAAGGAATATTACCGCCCTACCTCGTAACAATTTGGTAGGTCTTTACAGTATTTTTAACAAAGTTTTTTCAATTGAAAATTAGTTTTTTGTTGACAATGGTAATTTTTATTCAAAATAAGAATTAACAGAAACAAAATAATTCATCTCAACCAAAATATTTTGAGAGAAATTGAACTTTTTAAAATCAATGATTAATAACCCAGCCCTTGGCTTTTATGATGGCCTTAAACCCGATCAGCATTGAATTCTAAAGTTTGATTAAATAATATATTGTTATTTCTTCAAACCAGACTTTTTCTATAAGTGTTTTCCAATCTTTGGGACTTTTCAGCTTGTAATTTGTAATCTTCTTTCCCATGAAGGACCAAATATTTTCAACAATATTGAGGGCAGGACTATTTCCTGTATAGGATAACGACTCAATCACCAAGCTATTTTTAAATTCGGCTACCTAAACAAAACAGACATTAAAATTAAGCATTCTTACTTCACAAATAACATCAATAACTCGCGGAGAGTAATCGTCCTGGAAGAGTGGAATACCGATGTATTGAGTCGGGTCCTCAATATTCACGATTCAGGTTTCGATAATTTTTTTATATTTTCCTCCGCTTTCTGAACTATCCAGAAGGCTTAGTGATCAAACTCCAAAGGCTGTTTTGGCCCTCCAGGCCATAACATATTGTGAATTTTTCACTGTCGGCGAAATACATTCTGTTAAATACCGTTTACCTTTTCGTCGCCGAACTCTTGTCCTTACATCGGGTCCAAAGATATTGAATTTGGATTTATCCGAGAATATGAACCAACGCCAGTCCCTGGGCATTCAGTTTTTTCATTCTATTGCGAATCTGAGGCTTGCAGCTGCCATTTTTGCTGTAAGTAATGATTTTCTCGCAGGTCGACAAGCATATAAACCAAGTTCCTTTTAATAGTATGAACTGAAATAGTGTCGGTTGTTGCTATTAGAAGCTAACTTCTCAGCTCCAAAGCCCTAGCAAACCTTTGCTTAAGATCTAAATATCTGAAATTCGATTTGTTGAAACAGAAGTTCTCCTCTTTGCATCAGAGCCAAATTATCGTTTGATTTTCGGAATAGTGCCTTAAAAACTTTCTAATTGCTGTTTGGTTACACTAAATTACTCTTGCAACTTGTGAATGTGTGTACTTTTTTCCTTTGCTTGCAAAATTTTGGCTTTTTCGTTAGCATTTAATTTAGAGCGACACTTTGTAAAATAAACTCTTTGACTACTTAATTGAAACCGAACGAATATTTCACCCTTAGTTTGGTTTTAAATACCTAATAAGGCGTGAAATATGCTGAAAAATAAAAAAAAAAAAAAAATAGCGAATGAGGTAAAATCTAGGAGAGAATTGCATGAAATAGTAAATAATCGAAATCGAACATTTCAATGGCGCAGGGTGTATACTAATTAAAAACTGTTGTCGACTTCCAAAATCTTGCAGATTACCCGCTAAATCTGAAAATCCTGAATCATTGTCACAACCATATTTGTTTTCGCCATCATTTTAGTCATCAAATTACGCCAAGGGATTAAAAATATTGTGAATTCAATAAGATTTTGAAGGTTTTTTCTTGACGGTCGGAATTAACTAACGTGTATATTAGCACATTTTTTAAATTTCAAAATTGTTTAATTTATTTGGTTCCGTAAATTCCAAAATTCAGTTAATCCAGCAAATGAGATAGAAAGTTACATTATGACAAAATTCTGCAGTAATTTTTGAGTATTACAAATTATAATTTAGGGATTCCAGAATTTTATGGTAACAGTAGTGAAATAAGGAAAACAGTTCCCAATTAAGAGATTCGGAAGTTTAGTCGGTTTAAAAAATTGCCCCCCACCCCCTTAAAAACTTAAAATTTTGCTTACTTCCTTGAATTATAAAATCTATCAAAATTTGGCGAAATACAAGGATTTTGAAAACCTTAACTTCTAGCCTTTGGTTTCAAATGATTTAATTTAGCTCGATAATGATTACATATTTACTATAATAATGAACCGTGACTAAAATGTTCCCGACCCTATAATCCCTGTTTTCTTTATTGATCTGTATTGAGTACTTTCCAATACGTAACATAATTTGAAATTAATAAAATCGCTAAGAAAGCATCATAAGCCCCTATATTTGGGTTTCGTTTTGGAGCTTATTAGAAAATTGTAATATTTCACAATCTTTAACAAACATTTTGAATCGTAAATCGATTAAGAAAATACGTCAGATTTAAATCTGTTACAAACTGTACTTTAAAGGTGGTTTTGGTCAACAGTTTTGAAGCTAAAGCGATTTTAAAAATTGTCCGAAATTTGAATTTTTTAATTGTTTTAATTCTGATTTTAGACATCAGGAATTTTAGGAAATTTTTTAGGGTTAAGTTGTATTCAGAATTTAGTTTTTTATTAATGCTCAATAGTATCTGTTAGAATTGATTGGTTTGACAAACGGATTCAATATTTCTGGAATATTTTGATTAATAATCCAAATTTTAATTTGATAAGAACATTCTAGAATTTCATTCATCAAAACCGAAATTTTCAAATTAATAGAGGAGCTAAAAGTCTTAATTTTCTGATTTCACGTTCCAGAATCAATCAGGCTTTCAGATTTTACTGCGAAAAAAAAATGTTTCTACAAAATTAAAATTTGTCAGTTCAGAAAATTTCTAAATTCCTCTTCAAACTTTATAGAGAATTTCTAATTAAATATTAGTAATAAATTTGACCTTTCAAACTTTAGTAAATTTCTCTGAATTGTGGATATATTCCCAAAAGTTACAAACTTACAAAAAATTTGAAATTTGTAACGTTGATAATTTTTATTACGAATAATAAATTTTGAGGCAAATTATGATATTTGATTCAATATAGAATATCCTGAAATAATTTGAATTATATTGTCAATAAAAGCTTAGTGGTGTTATCAAACCTATTTATCAAAGCATTGATTAATTTGCGATTTTCAGCAACCTCCGATTCAATATTTTCTAAGTCCAAATTTTTGGCGGCCCTTGTCCACAATCACGTCAATTTCCTTCAAAAGATTGGACATGGTCTTATTCGTGACCAATGAAATACAGCAGTTGGCAAAATAGCGAATACTTGAAAACTTTCTAATTGAATTGATCGCAGAACGATCATACTTGGCCTTATTCCAGAGCTTCATCCAAAAATCACTTTAGTATCCTATTTGCAACACACGTGTCAAATTTCATAATAAACGGTTGATAAATAGGCAAGCTCTAAATTCCAACTCAACTTCAACTCAACCCGAAAATTGACCCCTAACTTAACTTTCAAATCAATTACAAATTCAATGCCCAGTTCAATTATCAAACCAGCATATCTAAAAAAAAATCGTAAATATTCATAAAACCAGGTATTTTGGGTCAATTCGTATGGTTACAGGCTCTAAAAGTTTTTTAAATCTCCGCCTTGACTATAGAAACAAATTTTTGCTTTTCCAAACTCAAAGACTTTCAAAACGTTGAGAAAAGTGGTTTTGGACCAACCAAATTTTTCGTTATTTTTGACAGAATTTTAATACTTTGGTCATTTTAGACCGAAGTAATAAATAAAGTAATTTAGAATTATTCTCGAATTTTCAAACTCGAAAATTTTATAATTTTGGAATAATTCTGTAGTCACAAGGCATAGTCGCTTAAGTCGACATAAGACAAAAATTATTTCCAATGCTAGACGTTTTCTATCTCTCCTCTAACTACACTAAATTTGGCTTAAGTGGTAATGGCTTGTGGCCAAAGGCTGTGGCATAAAGCTGTAGTAAGCTTTTGTAGACATAACTGAAAAATTAATTTAATATTCCACTATATCTAGGCCTCTAGAACAATTATCAAAATTGACTTAACATGTCATATACCTTGTAACCACAGAATTATTCCATTTTAGTTTACGAGTTGAATAATGAATTTTTTTAATTAAATAATTTCAGAACATTAAGATTATGAGGTATAAGAAATTTACAGTTTAAGTGTGTTAGACTTTGTAATTTCGTAATTCGACCTGTTTAGAATTTAATTAAAAACAAAATTAGTTTACTCTAATTTTAAAATACGAGTCAAATATTAGAATTTTGTTATATTAGAATCGTAGAATTTTTGAATAGCATCTATCCGTTAAATATAATAAAACTGAAATTAATAAGAGTTTAATATTTATTGCGTTTAATTCGCTAGTACTTCAATGACATGGTCCCGATTATCAGATCGAAACAGATTTCGCTAAAAATAAATAATTTTACCTGGTTCGTCAATTCTAATTTAAACTTAATTTTTACAGATATTTTGAAATTTTAAACCACATAAATCAAGACTTCTGCACATAAAATTACCCTAAAATTAGGATGATACCGTCACAAACTGCCGTGTTGCCACAAGATAGCAATGGTAAGTTATTCATATTGATATTTAAGAAGGAAAGTAATAATAAACATATGACTCAAGGTAATATACTGCAATCATTAAATGTTTTTATTTAATTTACGCAGAATTAACACCAATTCAACAGTTTTATGAACACAAATCTATATTGATCACAGGCGGTACTGGCTTTCTAGGGAAATGTAAGTAAATCGAATTTTGTGTACACCACATAAGTACTCGGCATGTCTATCTATTTAATTGTAGTACTGATCGAAAAATTGCTACGCACATGTAATCCTGACCATATTTTTATATTGGTGCGAGGTAAAAAGGATAAAGATCTCCAGACACGGATACAAGATCTATTTGATGATCCGGTAAGATATCACTTTTACGATCAACTTTATATTTTTTATTCAATATTCTCATTAAACTTTTTAAAGCTCTTTAACCGCCTCAAGCAAGAAAAACCAAATGTTCATCTTAAAGTAATTCCAATCTCAGGCGATTGTGCTCTACCTGCGCTTGGACTTAACCAGGAAGATCGCAATAAATTACAGCATACTGTACATATAGTATTTCATGTTGCGGCCACAACACGTTTTAATGAACACATCACATTGGCCCTAAACATCAATGTGAATGGTACAAAAGAAGTGCTGGTTTTGTGTCGCCAAATGCATCACCTAAAAGCAGTCGTTCACGTGTCAACAACTTTTGCAAATTCTAATCGTGAAGTGAACGAGGAGAGATTGTACACAACCGAATTATCGGGCGAGAATGCTCTGCAATTATTTAGTTTTCTGGATGAGAAAACAATCGATGAGATAGCTCCGATCCTTACAAAAGGCTGGCCAAATACATACACATATACGAAATGTTTGGCTGAAGATTTGGTAAGTACTAGCGGTAGAGGATTACCGATATGTGTATTTCGGCCGGCCATTGTACTACCAACAAATAAAGAACCGATCATCGGGTGGTGCGATAATATGTTCGGTTCAATTGGCTTTGTGGTGGGATGTTGGATGGGACTACTATCTGTAATATATCTAAAACCGGACACTAATGCTGAAATCGTCCCTGGTGACATGTGTGTCAATTCTTTATTAACAAGCGCCTGGGATATCGCATCACACAATTACGATGATCCACCAGTTTATAATTATGTTACCTCAGAATCGAAACGTATAACGTGGTATGAATACCAGACATTGACAGCGAAATATAGCAAAAAATTGCCATTATTACAAAGTGTTTGGTATTACCGTGTGACATTGACATCGAGTAAATTGTTAGCGAGTATATTGCAATTTTTGTATCATATACTACCAGCATTATGTATGGACGCCGGTCGTTTGGTTATAGGAAAAAAACCTAAAATGTTACAGACATATAGGCGGATGCATCGTTTCATTGATGCAACACAGTATTTTAGAAATCGAAGCTGGATATTTCACGATCGTAATACAAAAAATCTTTATGAGAAATTGGAAGAGCGTGATAAAAAATTATTTTATTCTGATATGAGCTCAATAAATTGGGAAGATTGTATAGCTTCCACAATGTTTGGATTGCGCAATTATTTGCTCAAGGAAGATCCAAATAATATACCACAAGCCACAAAACGTTATCAGCGTTTGAAATATTTGCATTATTTAACGATTTATATAACTCGCACAATTGGATTTTATATCTTGTATAAGTTGGCCCAGCGCTTCTTTTCTCCCATTTTAGATTTCATTCCAATGTTGTAGTTTAATTTGAACTAATAAAAAGAATAAATGTAAAAGTAACAAGATTGCTTAACTATCTATAAACAATTTTTGGTTTGAATTCATCGAAATAATGAGGAAGTTGCGAAAAATGGCTCAAGGTGAGTTATTCCGATTTTTATGGAATGAATTTGATTTAAAAAAAATTATCGGCAGGTACTGTAAAATAAAAATAGTTCAAATTTTGGTCATACAAAATGAATTGTTCACTATTTTGTCATAACTCTGGAATGGGAAATATTGACCGTGATTTAGTTGTATTACAGGTTTTGGTTTTCTTTGGGTAAAGCCGTAAAAAACAGCAAACTGATCCCCTAAAATACCTAATTATTTCCCAATCCTTATGCAATTATCAATCAGCCAATCTTCAACTGAACAACCTACTCAATTTTATGATCATTGAGAAGCAATTCGTAGTTAAAGTTCAAATCATTCCTTTTACGGGAAAATCGCATTGTTTTACACTTTTTGGTATTCAATAATAAATTATGACAAGTACACCAATTTGTAAAATCCGATAAATCAGAAATTAAAATAATCGATAAATCACAATTTTACAAATTTTAATATTGTAAGCTTATATGAGACCCAAATGGCTTCTCAGGGTAACCCCTATGACGTTACATGAATCAATCTAGACGTGTAAATTCCAATCTTAACGATTTGAGTTCTACAATCTAAGTACGACTTAATCCACCTAATAGGTAGACTATTACAATCCAAAGACTCTAATTTATTCAACAGTAGTTTGCGATCAAGTTTGTCAAAGGCCTTGCTAAAATCTGAATAAACAACCTGTACATCCTTCCCCAATTCGAAAGCAGTTCAAATAAAATTGGTCAGTGAAAACAAATAAGAAACAGTTAATCTGCCAGGAAGGAATCCATGTTGCTTATGTATCCTCAAGAAGATGTCTATTTTGGCGATGGACAATGTATGATGTCGGTTCAGTTTTAAAATTAGATATCAGCCATGTCTCTGATATACAGACAACATCATATTAACAACTCAACTTAACCCCTAACTCAATGCCCAACTTAACCTTCAGCACAACTATTAATAAATCCTCAACTGATCAGCTGACTCAATCGTAGCTTAACCCCAATTTAACACCAACACATCCCTAATTTAACCCAAACTCGTCCCAAAGGCAGTCCTTAACTCAAAACTAAATTAGAGCTTCGAATAAATACTCAACTGTACTGCCCATCACTCCAAAAAATAGAAAAAGCTGGTCGTAAAATTAACATGATGTTAAACGTATTTTTACATAATTTTCTGTCTAAATGTACGCTTAAAATTTAAAATTCAACCAAAAAGATGTACATAAAATAATTTTCATAAGTGTATGTGAAATTACACAAAATTGAATATCTTTTTGACCGATGTATGTAAAAATTACGTAGAAAGTCCTAAATTTCAGTACACGGTGTACGATTTTCACACAACTATGCGAATTTACACATAAGGATGTATACATTAATACAAACGATGTAACTTTACAACAATACTACCACGTGATGTTGCATTTATATTTCCGCTTTCATTCTACTCGTGTTGTCTGGCATAAGCAGTCGATATTTTTAACAAAACTTCATTTTAATATTTTTTAGTTTAAAAATAATAATTTTATTTAAAGTTGTGATAGATATAATCGTAAGTATTGTGTTGTTGGTGGTTTGGCGTCTATTGGAAGGGGCTCCGTAAACTTCCAGTAGGCGCAGGTGTACGTACTGCCTCCTCGTGGCAACCACCGGTAACTGTAACCATTAGGCTGAATGTGGCCTTTGGTGACAGGCTAAAGTACGACGCTAAAGGAGAAAACCTTGACAAAAAATCCCTAATCTAAGGTGGAACAGCATATGCCGATGGATGAATGGCTGATAGGTTAATCAGTCTATATATGCGGACTCTGGATACCAGGCACCCTCCAGTTTTATTTAGCCTCCCTGTAGTAAACCTGGGTGACCTACAGGCGACTTTTTTATTCCCAGCAACTCGCAAGAGTTAAATCAAAACGGTAGACGAGGCACGGGAAGGAATACACGGGAGTGGGTCTGCCCTCTCAAAGTCCTTGAGTCCCAATGCTACCGCTTTTCTAGCAGAAGTAAATGTTATTACCGGGTGACCACTATATTCGGTTACAAATGTTTGAGTATCCGGGAAAAACAAACGAAACTAAATAATCTTGAAATTTTTAAAACGTGAAGTACCGTTAGGTTTTCTATATACAGCAAAAAAATACTAGTTAGTTTAGTTGCGTAATAGCGTTGTTGTGACCATGTCAAACTTACGATCTCTAATTGTGGATAAATTTAAAAGTGGGTCGAAATGTGGAGAGATCTTTCGAGAAGTAAAACATCTTGGAATCAATAGACAATTTATTTACCGTACAGTCAATCGTTTCTGTGATACGGGATCAAATGAAAATCGCAAAAAAACTGGTCGAAAAAGAAGTGTGCGAACAAAAAAAAACATAAAGATAGTACGGGAGCGCATACGCAGGAATTGTGACAAATCGGCAAGGAAATTGGCAGAAAAATTAAATTTGAAGCGCGAATCAATCCGAAAAATACTCAGGGACGACTTAAAAATGTCAGCCTTCAAGAAAAAGAAAATTCATGGACTTACGGTTGCCACAAAAGAGAAACGCAGAGCTAGAAGTAAAGAATTGCTTTCATGGCACGCGGATGACGACATTATCTTCTCAGATGAAAAACTTTTTGTGCTTCAAATTCCGCACAATGTTCAAAACGATCGTGTTTGGGCGGTTTCAATAAAGGATGTCCCAAATTATAAAAAGCAAATATCGAGGTTCCAAAATGCGTCTTCGGTAATGGTTTGGGGAGCCATATCCAAAAGAGGAGCACTTCCACTTGTTTTTATTGATAAAGGTGTTAAAATAAACGCGAAATATTACTTGGAAGAGGTTTTGCAGAAACATTTATTGCCAGAAGCTCAAGCAATGTACGGAGAGGAATATTATTGCTTTCAACAAGACGGAGCACCTGCACATACGGCGAAAGTAGTTCAAGAGTGTTGTATGGCTAATTTAACTGATTTCATTACCAAATACGAATGGCCGCCTAGTTCACCAGATTTGAATCCCTTAGATTTTTCTATCTGGGGGTTTATGGTACAAAAGCTTAAGAATTACCGATACAACACTTTGGAACAATTTAAGACGGTAATTTTGAATATTTGGAATGAAATCCCAATAGAAGTCATCCGTGCCGCGTGTGGTGATTTCGAAAAAAGACTAAAGCGTGTAATAAAGGAGAGAGGCGATACAATTGAATAATATTATAATATTTTAAACTATGAAGCTTTATGTTACTGATTCACAAATAAAGTTTGAATTTTATTAATTAATTTGAAAAATACAGCTAGTTTCTTTTGTAACCATATAAAGTGGTCACACTGTACATCTAGGAGGGAGAGCAATGAGCCCAGATAGTATGTATCACACACCGGTAGGCAGTATTATCAGGTTCTTTAAGAGCCTGAATATTGGCTGGACGGATAATTAAAACATCTAGGAGGGAGAGCAATGAACCCAGATAGTATGTATCACGTACCGTTAGGCAGTATTATCAGGTTCATTAAGAGCTTGAATATTGACTGGACGGATAATTAAGTAGGGCTTAATGCACAAAAGATCTTTTAGGTCGCAGTGCGGGGTGGCTTGAGCCCCCACATGGCCCTCAAGTAATAATAATAATAATAAAAGTATTGTGTTGTGAAAATAAGTCATTTCTAATATAAATGTTATTAATTACATTTATTTATAGTATTTAGATCGCCACGAGTCATCGCATTCTTAATAAGTACCGTTTGAGCAGCCGTGTGACGATAATTGAGGGGCTCAGAACCATAGTGGCCTAATCCACATTTTTAAACATTTTCCTTTAATAGGCCATAAATGTTCTTGGAAATGGAATCTAATTAGAGTGACTTCCAATTCCGAAAACAGTTATTTTCAGGTTACTTATTATAATATTTGTTTAATAATAAATTACCATTTCAATAAACATTTATGACCGATTAAATGAAAAAATGTTGAAATTTTGAATGTGGGTTAGGCCACTATGGTTCTGAGCCCCTCAATTATAAGTGAAATACACCTGTCCCTCGATTAACACGGTACTTGATTAACACGGATTTGAATTAACACGGTCAACGAATTGAGACCAAGTCTTGATTAACACGCATAAAAGTTTCGATTAACACGCACAAAAGTTTCGAGTAACACGGTTTTTTTTTTATGTATGTATGTACAACGTAAAAGTAAAAATGGTATAAAAATGAGTATGTATGTATGTACAAATAGCTAGCGTAGTTATATTTTATTTTTCCGTTATTACAGTTTTTACCATATTTTAGTATGTATGGCAATGCTATTAGTTAGATAATACATATAAATCAAAACCTTCTACAATTCTCTCTTGAAGCCTGACTGTGTTGTGTAGCTAACTTACACGCATTTAAAAATATATATACTGTTAAGTGTATTGGAGGCTACAAAAAACCATAAAAAAAAAATTCAAATTTTTTCGTTTCTCACCACTACTACTTCCAGTGGATAGCACACACTACTTAACCTTAAAACCGTGTTTGGGGAATACAGCAAATAATATAAAAGTTTGGGATCGTAATCCTCTAATTTTCATATTATATGTACATATTTATTAGCCGCGATTAACACGGTTTTGATTAACACGGTTTTGATTAACACGGTTTTGATTAACACGGTAACGTAATTACCGTGTTAATCGAGGGACAGGTGTAAATCTTTGTTAATATACATAGTTTAAAAGTTGTATCACAGATAAGTATATCAGATGACTCATCTAAAGCACTGTTTGCGGTTTTTCAAAATTGGCTGATAAACGCGCCAATTTGATGTGATACAAATATTAACTTCAACCTGGAACCCATAATGACGAGACATCTATAAATGAACAGCTAAACAAATTATTTGTGTTTACTTTTATTTGTTTGTTGTTTTTTTTTTTTTTCATTTTTTCCGAAAGATTTTAATATGAATAAAATTCCCAATTCATCTAGTAACATTTTCTATATTGTACTACATATAAATGCATTGGCAATGATGTTACTTTTTTGTTTTTCGCCAAATTTGATTTTTATTTAGCTATTTTTCACCTGAGTATGTGTAAAATGGAGTTAGCTGTGGAATTTATCAGCAAGAGCTTCTTTATGAAAAAAGAAAATTGTGCTGACCTTCAATTTCTTCATTTTGTTGGTACTAAATGCTTAGAGTCTGCATGTTAAACTTTTGGCTATAATTTGTAAGGCAGTTAAAGGAAACAGTAATTGCGCAAGAGTTCTTAATGCTTTAAGCCTTAACAAATTGTATAGGTATACTGCCATACTAAACATGTTTTATACATATGTATAACCACAGAAAATTGATTGATTTCAGAAAATTGATGTTAAAGTTTTGAAACGTGTATTTTGCAAAAAAAAAAAGTGAAAACCGTTTTTTTAATTACGTGTTTCTCAATTTAGTTTTAATTATGATATTTTTTTAAATTCTAATGATAAAGCTTATTATTAGCTATCGAATAGCATCAATAACTCAATTTGGCCAAAAATGTAGTTAGGTAAAACATGCTTAACACGGCAGTTTCCGATGATTTATATAACTTATTAATTACAACTGTTCAAAGCTTATGTTCGATTTCGGTTTATTGCATAAAGTAACACTAGTAGTTGATAATTTACTATTCAGCGCAGTAATGCTCCCGTACATAAGAAGAGGCATTTCCACAAAATTATTGAAAAATCTTGAATATAACTTGTGGTGTAGGCCAGGGCAAGGGTTCGATTTAAACTTGCGATGGTTTAAATTGAGATAGAAAATATTCACGATCTAGAAAGACTATAAATTTGTGGCAGGCTCCTAAGGAAACCGAGTGGGATAAATTTTTAGGTGATTTTATCATTATGTTGTTGAACCACTTGCGAAATATTACAAAGACGCAACAAAAAAAATCGGGGTAGGCTGTGTCTTCTACACGGCCGTAGGTGTTTTCCGTGATAACGTTTATAAGAGGTGCGAGAAATGGCACGATGTATAGGTTTGTTAAAATAAATTTCGAACATGCGGTGTAAAACGTTATCACGTCAAAAGAGACCATATGCGTATCACTATATCACTATTAGTATCACTTTAAAATAATTTTAAATTTAAGTGGTTTACCGCTTTTTTTTTAATTTGTCCATGTTGCACAAATAATAAATATGAGGACAAATTTGCCTGCACAACTAATTTTGTTAAAAACTATTAAATTAACTGTAATTTTTCCTAGAATTAAAATTTATAATTTTTTTTGATCGGAATGTAAAGCAGAATATATAAGTTAATTAAGTTGAAATTATTATTTTCAAAAAGATTATTAACTATAAAATTTATAAAGTTGTTTATATTAGGTACATTACATTAAAAATTGAGCATGCACAAATAATTTTATTATATTATGCCAAATATGAAATACGAATAAGTGAAAATGTTGATGACTAAATTAGGGAATTTCAAGAATGAATTCAGGCCTTAATTCATGTTGATATAATAATGCATAATTTGAATTTATGGAATAATAATTTTTTGAAAAATAAAGATTAAGCAATGCGCGTATTCGTCTTATTGAAATTTCCCCTACCGAGTAATTTTACGCCATAAACGCGTATAAATGGTAAACAAAGTGTGAAATTGAATCATTTTGTTCATTTACTGAAATAAGTTACGAAACGTTCAAGAATATTGTTTCCAAAAATAATTGTTTTATTTAAAAGCCAATATGTATATTAAAATCAAACGATTTATACTATGTTTGGGTGCAAAAGTGGTAATGAAAAAACCAGTAATTTTTAGTTAAATTAAATAAATAAATAATTTTCCAAAAAATAAGAAATTATTGAAATTCTGGGTCAATTTTTGTCGCCGGAACGAAACATTTCTTATTATTATAGAAATACGCTTATTTGTGGTCAACATTTCACCCTAGATAACTTTGAAAATAACGTACGGAGAATAAGTACGAATTATTGGAATGGGTACGAAGGGCCGAATTTCAAAGGGCCGAATGGGTCGAAGGGCCGAATTTTTTTGTTTATTTATTTTTTGTTTTTAGAAATATAGGGCCGATTTTTTTTTTTTTTTCAGACCATTTTATATTCGTTAGAGTGAAGGAAAATTCTATTTAGACGAATAAAATAATTTCATTGTGATTTAGTGATGTAAATTAGTGAATATTAAAAATTCGGCCCTTCGACCCATTCAGCCCTTCGACCCATTTCGGCCCTTCGACATTCGGCCCTTTGATATCATTCCGAATTATTGTGCACAGTTTAATCTGCCACAAACTTATCTTGTGATTTTCAAGAGTTGTTGTATCTCCGCAATTAAAAAGGGTGATATCATAGTCTAAAGTAATATTACAGATACGTCTTAATACGAATAAAAAAATAGTTCCAAAATTGGTATACATACACAAATAGCTGTAACACAAAACGTACACATGCTTCTAATCTTTTTAGAAATGAGGTCTAATCTTTTTTAGGAATAAACAAATATATTTTCATATGGTTTATACAATGTCTAGCGGTTTTAAACCAATTTACCATAGGAATACGAAAGTATTGGCAAATTCATTGATTGATGGATCAAATGATAGTACAAGAAATAACAATGTCGACCAAAACCACTTAATTGATCAAACTCCAGAGTTTCATCAAATGACGATACAGAAAATGAATACCAAGACTGTTTTCCAATCACCGACTTATTGACTTATTCGAACTTATTCAAATAAGTCTGCTGAAAAGGTGACTTATTCTTTAGTAATTTTTCCTATAGAAAACTTATTTATTTTTGGTGTCATGGAAACATTCTGTCTAATTATTGTGTATTGTCAACAATTGTTAAAATAAGTCGATAAAAGCAATTGGAATGACTTCATTGACTTATTTAAGATGGCGTCAAATAAGTCAATAAGTCTGAAATAAGTCGGTAATTGGAAAAGGGCCCAAGTCGATAATGATTCACTAAATTTAAGGCCGAATAAAAAATTAGAAAATACCGTAACCAAAATTTATATTTTGCTTTAGTTAGACTTTATTATTTTATTTGATAAAGTTGTTGGAGTAAGTAATAAATAATAATTGTTCCTGAAGTACAAGTAAATCCTGAGGGAGACGAAGTGAAGGTGGTCTATGGTCTATCAAAACCTACATTAGAAATATTGGAAGCTAAGTAATCTTTAGACACAATTGTCAAATCACTCAATGGGGGGATATTTACACATAATAAACAATTATTTAAAAAATTTTATTATGCTGATGTTAACAAAATTTCTTGTCACACAAAAGTAAAGAAATTGCTTTATCGTGCCCGAATAAATTTTCGCTCTAATGTTATAATTAGTTGTGCTTAAATAAATTAAACAACAAACTTAAATAAAACATTTTATTTTAAAAAAACAATTAATATTGGTATACTTTATAACACATTAATGAGTTTTCAATAATAAAATTCCTTGTTTCGACGTCATCCACTTTGCTCTTCACAAATAGTAAAAAAATTGTCAATTGGTGCTTTAAGCTTTCCGACATCAAACTTCACCATATTTAGAAGGGGGTTCTAAATCATTTTTAATAATAAGATTTTCGCATCGTAAAATTTTAAGTTTCTGGATTATTTTACAAGCAAAGAAATCTTATATAAAATATCGCATGGAATTTTTCAAGCGGATTATCACAATTAAAAAAAAAATTCAGAAATATCTGATGAGGATGGTGACTTGTTCTACAGCTTCAGAACTCAAAGGTTCTACATCTTCTCCGATGTCACTTGTTAAATGCAGCAAACTTGAATCAATATCTCCTGTTCACAATTTGAAATGCTGGAATATTTGCTTTGAACTTTGATTGTGGTTATTTCAACTACGTTATTATTATTTATTTATTTATTTATTTATATTATATATATCATTACAGTGATTACAATCGGCTATACAAACATGTTAAAAAAAAAATAAAAATTAATTTGTAAAAATGATATACAACACAAAAGGAATAAAAGATAGATAGAAAACGCCGACTATTTAGTTATTATTACATAAAAATTTAAATAAAGCTTTCTTAAATGACTCTCTGGACAAGTTGAAATCAAAAACATCATAAACTGAATTAAACTCTCGCGATGCTCTCAAAAGTGGTTCCGAAAGACCGTAATTAATTGATTCCTGGTTAATGAGTAACAGTCCATCGCGTGAAAGCAGTTCAGTCGACAATCTAATCGGTGCAGATTCAATAGGTTACAGCGATCTTAGTAGGGTGGAAGGACATATTCAACAGACCGTGTAGACGGTAGACAACGAAGTGCATACAAAACAAACTGCTTCTGAACACTTTCTATCCTATCCGAATGACAGTGATGAAATGTTGACCACACCGGCGATGCATATTCCAAAATAGAATGAACAAAAGAACCGTACAGTGATGTTATAGTAATCGGGTCGATGAAGTCCTTACAGTTCCGCTTAATAAAACCCAACATAATGTATGCCTTATGTATAATGGTGTTAATATATGTCTAGTAATGGTGGCATTAGCTGAAAAAATTAAATTGATGTATGGATGGATTTCAGTTGTTTCCGTTGGTTGCTCTTGATTTAAGAAAAAATATTTTCAATTGCGTCTTGATTGAACCTATAATTTAATAGATAATCAACGCGTACATTCTCCGGTATTGTATTATTATTTTAGTGACTTCCCTAATGCCATTCAAAGTTAAAAGTTAACTGTTGAAATAGTAAACAGTTTTTTTATTTACAATTGAATATGCAATTTCGAAAAGGGCACATGTCTGAAAAATTAAATTTTTCAGGAATTGAAGAAAACTAATTATTTTCTAAAGTAGTAAATAAATTTATAAAATTTATTTTAAGGTTACATGTAGGGTCAAAAAGTAATCTAAAATTATATAAATATTTAATGTTAATCTTTATTCTATATATTTTTTTATATATTTTATACATAAGAGATGTGCCCTTTTCGAAATTCCTGAAACGTAAACGTACAGTGATTTTCAAAATAATACCACAGTTAATTTCAAAATTCATTTCTACTCTTATTTGTGCATGATTAGATCTAATATGCGTTTTTATTGAATAACATTGGTCGTGTGCTCTTGGCATTTGTGAATGGTCATTTATTCCAAATTCGACAAAATTCAATTCCAAAATTTCTGTTTATTTTTGTGTTTCTCATTGTTAATAGACATTTACTCGATTCTAAAAATGTTCGATCAGATTCAGATCAGGTGACTGACCCTGCCATTGCGCGACCCCCATTTCATAATCGTTAAACTAATATTTTGCTACCTCGAGGTATTCTTTAGGTCGCTATCTTGCTGAAAACACAAGCGTGGTGGTTTATTTTCTTCGGTATAATCAAGAATTAGATAAGTTAGTAATATGAATGTAAACAACCGCAATCATTCCATTTTCCGGACAATAAATTTTCATGTTCCATGCCAGAAAAAGACCACTACCACGTGTATTAGGGCGAAAGTTTGTATTGGGCTGAGATCATTTATAATGTCGACCTGCAGAACCAAACAAATTAGCTTTTATTTTGTCAATTCATAATACTTTTTTCCTCCTTTTCAGCATCAAAACTATGTTTGCATAAACAAGGAACGGCTCGAGCCTTTGAAACTATTTCGAGCAACTGCTTGTGAATGATGCCTTCTAAATAATTAAGATTTATAAACCTTCATTCGTTAGAAGTGATAAAAGAATGTTTCATTGCAGTTCGGATATTTCCCCAGTAGGCTTGTATTTTCAGCAAAACAACGACCAACCATACTTCAATCAGAGCAAACGACTGAATTTATAAAGCAAATTACAACGGCGTGATCACTCACCTGATCTGAATTCGATCGAACATTTTTGGAATCGAGTAACAGTCTATTAACAATGAGAAACACAAAAAGAAAAAGAAATATTTGATTTAAATTTGTCGAATTTGGAATAAATCGCCGTTCACAGATGCCAGGAGCTAATGAAGTGATTCGGAAAGAAGATCACACGACCAATACTATTCAATAAAAATGCATATTAGGTTTAATCATATACAAATAAGAAAAGAAATGAATTTTGAAAATAACTGTGATTAAATATGAAATTTATATTTAATTGTAAGTAAAAAAAAAATTGAAAATTGATAAGCAGTTTTTTAGTTAATTAAGAATTTGCAATAGTGCATTTTGTAGAGAAATTTACAACAACAATTGCACGTGACAGGAGTTAAATAATTCGAATTAAAAATTTGAGTTATTTAATTCGAGCTCGGAACAAAAAAAATACGTAACCATTTGAATGAAAAACAGGAGATGTACCAACATAGAATACAAAAATTAAATCGAGAAAATAAATCGTGGCTTATTTTCTTAAAAAAAAAAATAATTCCAAAATAATTCGAATTAAATTTTTCTCAACAAAATACGCTAAATATTATACCTAGTGTGCTGTATAAACTTTACGATACTTTTATGTATCAAAATCACGTCAGCAAGAGACGGAGATATATCGCCTTCGCCGATTAGTAAAATGCATTAAATTCGAAAAGGGCACATCTCCAAGAGTTGTGACCTTTTCGAAATTATTGTCATACACACCAACACTGGTAGCAGTATTAATACGAGAGATGTGCCTATTTCAAACAAAATAGGTGCGGGGATATATTTCCATCACGTTAACGTGAAAAAACGGGTTTGTCAAAATTTTCGATATGTGCCCTTTTCGAAATTGCATATTCAATTGTATTTTAAATGTAATCTATCATGAAAATCATAAATTTATCTATTTCGCCATCAATTGTGTAAGAAGATTTAAAATTATTCTTGTTAAATTTTGATTTTGAATTTAAATAGTCAAATAACTTATCAAATTTTTCAATCTCGTGTGGAGCTGCTAGTCTCCCATCGGGCGCGTCCCCAGGTGGCGGATAGGGGGAAACCCTAACCGACTTGTCGGAGGGTAAATGGGAAATAAAATACCATTCGTGGACCAAAACTAGCTAGGGGTGGTTCCCTGAATATAATAACCAATATGGGGGACTCTAACGGAGAAAACCTTACGGCGCAGGGAAACGGATACCCAGTGCCGGCGACTTTGAGGGGTGAGCAAGCGGGCTTCCAGTCGTCGTTATCCAATGACCGCAATACTTCAGAGGTGATAAGTTCTGTAAATCCATTTGGAAGAAGTTCCATAGTGCCACGATCACCAGCAAGACTCTATGCAATGCATAAGTCCGAGAAAGTTATTACCCCAAGTGGTACTCCAGTCAGTCGACTGGACAATACATTCGGGGGGGATCCATCCTCTTCGAAGGCTGGCCCTATGGATTTTGAGGAGGGCCAAACACTCCATGAAAGAAGTGATGCCAGCGGAAATTTTACAATGCGAGCAGTAAAATTCAGTGAAAGAACTGTTGACCTAGAAAAGGAAAATATGGATCTCTTTGAGAGGCTACAGAAGATGGAGCAATCATTTGCCAAGCTAAGCGAAGAAATTGAGTATCTAAAGCGAGAAAATGAACTTCTAAAAATGAATCGGGATGCTAAAGAACAAAGCGAATTAGAGAGTATTGAACCAAAGAAAGTCAACTATCTCACTGATGAGGATGAATTAGAAAGGGAGACGAACTGGATCCTAAAGAAGAAAAAAAAACATTCCAGGAAGGGTAAGAAAAGAAAAGCTGAATCGTCACCTGAGGTTGAACAACTAAATGTTAGTGGAACTACAAGTACCGAACCGGAAGTTGTCCAACCTGAGGCCAATCAACCGAAAGGTAGTAAATCTACCAAGAACATTGCACCAAAACTGGTGCAACCGAAAGAAAAAACCCCCCCACCAATAAGTATCGTGGGAGTAACCAGTTACCCAATAATTCAGTCACTGATGAAATCGGTTACTGACAAAGAATATAAGGTAACAGCGCTAAACAATGACGTTTGGAAAATTAATACTCTGGACTCAGAAACCTATAGAACATTATCTATGAAGCTGAATGCTGAAAAGTATCAGTGGTTTACCTATGAGGACAAACAGGCTCGTCCGATAAAAGTTATGGCAAGAGGTTTGCATCACACTTGCTCAAGCGAAGAAATAATGGAAGACTTAAAAAATAAAGGTCTTAAAATACTAGATGCTGTGAATATGATTAAAAAAGAGAGAATAGAAAACCAAGAAGGAAACCCAACTTTCAATAAAAGGGGACTCCCTCTTTTTATGCTAGTATTTGATAACTCAGAAAATGTTCAAAATATTTATGGTATAAAAGCAATTCTTCACATGAAGGTAAAAATTGAACCTATGAGGAGAACCACTACACGCATACCACAATGCAAGAAATGTCAGGGATTTAATCACACCCAAAAATATTGCAGCCGGGATCCGAGATGTGTAAAATGCTCAGGTAAACATTTTACCCAGGCATGTACAATAGGGAGAGATGTACCAGCTAAGTGTATAAATTGTAAAGGCCAACATCCGGCCAATTATCGGGGCTGTGAGGTTGCTAAACACCTACAAAAATTAAGAGATAAATCACGAAATCAATCGCAAAATCATGAAATTCGAAGGATTCAACCATCAAATCAGATGGATCAAAATCCACAACCAAGCAACGCAGGGCAAAGAAGAACATTTGCTCAGGTAGTGAAAGGCTCGGGTTCAACCAAATATATGGGCTCTGAAAATAATCGAATTATGGAAAACATTATGAACAGCATCGAAGCTATTACAAAGCGGCTAGATGACCAAAGTAACCTGAACAACATGATATTTGATCAACTGAAGAAAATGCAACTCCCACAACGCAATCCGATAAAAAATGTTAAGTAAGAACACAACTTTCAGAATAGCAATCTGGAATGCGAATGGACTTATGCAACATATTCCAGAAATAGAAATATTTTTAAATACAGAAAAAATCGAAATTTTTCTAATATCCGAAAGCCATTTTGTTAAATCTTCGTTTGTTAAAATCCGGGGTTATAACTTATATCATTCCATTCATCCAGCAGAAAGAGCAAGAGGTGGTTCAGCATTACTAATAAAAGAAAATATAAAACACCATGTAGAAACAGAAATCGAAGAAGAAACAATGCAAGTCACCACTGTTAGGATTCACATTAAACACAGACAGCTTACTGTCTCCGCAATATACTGTCCTCCCCGGCATAACTTGAAAAGGGAGGACTACATTAAACTATTTAAATCATTAGGACGTGATTTTATTATTGGAGGAGACTTTAATGCAAAAAATACCTATTGGGGATCTAGACTTACGACGTCAAAGGGTAAAGAATTGTTTCAAGCAGCCCAGACATCAAAATGTGAATTTTACTCTGGTGGTTCCCCAACATACTGGCCCAGTGACGAAGCTAAGATACCGGACCTAATCGACTTTTATGTAGCAAGAGGTATATCTCAGAACTATATTCACATTGAAAACAGCAATTCTCTAGTATCGGATCACTCACCGGTTATCATGACAGTCAGTGAAACTGTAATTCAAAGGGAAAGTGCACCCAGATTAACAAATTCAAAAACAAACTGGGATCTCTTTCGTGAAATAATGGAGGACAAAATCAATCTCCAGGTACCGATAAGAAATTCTCGACAGTTGGAAGACGAATTGGAGCAACTCAATGAAATAATTCACTATGCTGCATTGGCAAGCACTCCCATTTTACAAAATAAGAAGACGCTTAACATATCCTACCCAATGGAAGTTAGAGAGTTGGTAAGAGAAAAACGACGAGCTCGTAAAACCTGGCAAATTAATCGAACACCGGAAAACAAAACAATTCTTAACAATTTATGTAACAGCCTCAAATCCCTTCTTAAAGAAGTTAAAAATGAATCAATCAACAGATATCTAGTTAGCCTAACTGATGAAAAAAATTCTGATTACTCACTGTGGAAGGCGACGAAGGGACTCAAAAGACCCAAAATGCAAGTGCCTCCACTTAAAAAGGATGATGGAACCTGGGCAAGAGGCCACAAAGAGAAGGCTGATCTATTTGCGGAGTATCTCCAGGAAACCTTCCAACCACTACCAAGACAAACTGCCAATGAAAATATAATATCTATTCACAAGCTGGATGAGTTTGAAATACGGCCAGTAACTCTCAAAGAATTAAAAGAAGAAGTGAAAAGTAACATGAATGTTAAAAAAGCCCCAGGGTATGATTTGATTACTTGCCAAATTATCAAAGCTCTACCTAACAAAGGATTTCGTAAGCTACTACACATAATCAATGCGAGCCTTCGGTTAAAATATGTTCCGAATCAATGGAAAGTAGCAGAAGTAATCATGATACCAAAACCTGATAAACCACCTAACGATAAAAAATCATACAGGCCAATTTCTCTGCTGCCAATCATGTCAAAACTCTTTGAAAAATTATTACTAAAGAGACTTAAACCAATAATTGAGGACCGACAACTAATTCCTCCACATCAATTTGGATTCAGAGAAAAGCATTCTACAATTGAACAGGTCCATAGAATCACCAACATAATTGAAAGAACGTTAGAACGTAAAAAAGTATGCTCAAGCATATTCCTGGACGTCGCGCAAGCATTCGATAAAGTCTGGCACAGTGGTCTGGAATACAAGCTGCATAGAGATCTACCGAGACAATTCTATGCCATACTAAGATCTTATTTATCCAATAGACACTTTCGAGTGAAATATGAGGATGAATACTCTGAGCTAAAGAAAATCTCTGCCGGTGTCCCGCAGGGGAGTGTCTTAGGACCAATCCTGTATTTACTATATACAAGGGACATACCAACCACAAATGAAGGAACCATAGCCACCTTTGCAGATGACACAGCAATTATGGCAGTTGGAAATAATGTCGCTGATGCAACGAGCAAACTCCAGAGGATGACCAATGCGGTTTGTAACTGGACAAAGCGTTGGCGAATCAAACTTAATGAGACAAAATCCACGCATATTAACTTTACTTATCAAAAGGCTTACCACCTACCTATTCAAATTAACTCGCGACTCGTGCCATATGCAAATACAGCTAAATACCTTGGCATGACCCTCGATGCCAAGCTTAAATGGAGAGAGCATGTCAAAAAGAAAAAAGAAGAACTTAACATAAAGTTCAGAAAAATGTATTGGCTCATAGGTAGAGGCTCTGAGCTTACAATTCACAATAAGCTGCTGCTATATCGGCAAATTTTGAAGCCGATATGGACCTACGGTATACAACTCTGGGGATGTACCAAGCAAACAAACGCCAAAATGATACAGACGTTTCAAAACAAGGTTCTTCGTAGCATCGTCAATGCTCCGTGGTACGCAAGAAATGAAGACCTTCACAGGGACCTACGGATGGAATACATCAAAGAGGAAATAAAAATGCATGCCGCAAAACACGAAATAAGGCTCCAGGAACATGGAAACCCCTATATTCGCCATACGATAGATAACCCTGTCGTTGAAAGAAGACTCCAAAGAACGAGGCCACTTGACCTAGTGAACTTACCAAACTAAAATTAGTAAATAGGTTTAATTGATTATGGGGCTAACCAGTGGGTTACACCCCAACAAACGTGAATTTTACTAGATATATAAAAATTTGTATTTGAAAGAAAAATTGCTAGATGAGCGCAGTCTCAGTCGTAATAAAATAAAATGAAAAAAAAAAAAAAAAAAAAAAAAAAAATTTTTTCAATAAATGTATAAGTTAAAATCGCTGCAGTCATATTCTCCGATGATTTTTTTTTATGTTGAACCGTTGCTTTAATCCCTGCAGCAACACTCCTGCTGAAAATTTGTGTTACTAATTTAACCCTAATTTTTTCAAACGAATTAGAAAAATGAGGTGCATCAAAAATGTCTACAATTTCTTGATTTTTATGATTAAATATGGGACGTTCGTTAGACAGTCCCAACATGTTAAAACATTTATAGCGTTAACTTTTAATGCTAATTCCAAGCATTTATCAATATTTTCCTGGACAAATAAATACAATTTATCAGCCAAAAGGCCATTATGGGAAACGAAAGAACTTAAAACATATTTCCAGTTAGAAAAAACTCCTCTTCCCATAAAACAAGATATCAATTGTCCTATAATATTTTATCGCTGACTTCCAAAATCTACAAAATCATGTGATCGAAGTAAGTATTGTAAACCAAATCACTTTTTATATAAATTTCGCCCAACATTAAAATAGCTTCTTTTGAATCGTCGGTCCTTTCAGAAACTTGGTCTTTGATTTTATGTAAAACAGTTTCATTAAAACCAGGAGTTAAATATGTTATCGGTTGCTAACGGATTAATGAAGACTTTGACGGCAAATTAGATTGTAAATTTTCTCGCATATCTGTTTGCATTTGATGATCGATAATGATATTTTGCGCGATTATTTTCTGATCCTCAGGCCATTTCCGTTTGTCAACAATTTACAAAAACTTTTAGAATTTTTATTTATTTTCTAAATGGATTGAAAAGGATAGTGGATCATTATTAATTTCAAAATTAGGTTTGGGTTAAATAATTTGTGTTATTGATCACACTAATTTCACCACTTATTGGATCTAAAGTAATTTCCAGATCGAAGGTTTCAAAAATATCATCGATTGATAATATAGGTATCATTGACCAATTATCACTGGAATAAGAGTCAAGTAAGGTTTCAACTGTAATCGTATTATCATTTGAAAGCAAATTATTCATTAAAACAAGCAAATTTTTTGTTTGGACAGTCCTCCTTAAGCCATTCTTGGAAAAACTGCGTTAATAAAATGTGGTTCACAAATTTCTAATTTTTTTTGTAGCTGACTTTTTAAATAACAGTTATACAATAGCAATCCATTCCTCATATTTTTTGTGAGTTTTCTCTAATTTGAAAAGGCGTATGTTCTGTCTCCTTGACGAATTACACCCTTTCACCGCACACATAATTTCACTTTTGACCACATTTGAATCCATTTTAAATGTAAATTAGTTGTTTAATAAAATATTTGTATAGTAATTAAAAAGAAAACTAGATAGTATATTCCAAATTAAATCAATTCAAAAAAAAACAAACTAGAAACTTCAAAAATTCCTCCAAACAACAACAATAAAAAATAATAACAATTAGTCACCTAACGGTTACAAAAATAAAATTTGTATAAGTTGGTGTGGTGTGTACAGATATAAAAACATTAAAAAAATTTTTTACAGAAGTCAAATTAATTTAAAACTATCTAAGTTTCCTAAAAATATGATTTTATGTACGAGATATACAAATACTCAAATTTTTAGTTTTTATCATAAAAAAATGCAAGATTCTTCCAACCAGACTCGTATTGATCGAAATATTCAAAATAAATGTATATTTTTATAACTTTAAACTTTAATTAACGCAGTAACGTAAGAAAAGAAAGCAACAAAAAGTGTTTGATTTTAATAATTGCAAATGAATCAATAATTTCCTAATAATAAGTTTGTATAATTTGATTTTGCACAGTTGAAATATCACATAATTAAATAATTTTAACTTCACTTGAAAAAATTTTTAGATTTTAAATACTGAAAAGTTGTTTAGAAAAAATAACAAAAAATATATATTTTTGATACGATGGAACATTTTGTTGCAGTCTTAAATAGCTTGATTGTTTTTCTTTTGCTAGATAAAAATAGATGGCATTACTTTCAACTAAAAAAGAATAGCTGGGTTCCAGTAGCAGCTTATAAAATATAGTTTAAAAGAAAATTGGCGCTTTTGATTTTGGACATTTTCTTGTTCTGTATGAAGCCTCTGATATTCTTCTTTGTGGTTGTATTTAGTTTTTAAGTTTAAAAGTGAGTGTTTTCTAATAGATAAATAATTTTAATGATGTTTAAGTGCAACCATTGTAGTTTACGGTTTAATTTTATACAAGAGTATAACAAACATTTATATACACACAGGTGTAAAAATAACATTCAATTTGTTTGTTTAGAAACCAATTGTAACAAAATATTTTCAATATTTAGGACTTTTCAGTCTCATTGTATTAGAAGTCATCCTCAAAATAGCAGGATTAAGAAACAAATTATTAAAAATACACGGACGTTTGTCAATCGTACAATTGTGTGTCCAGTCGCTTCATGTTTGAGATTATTTTCAAATATATCTTCGTTTAATTCGCATACTTACCGTAAGCACAGTAAAATTAAGATGCATCATGATAGAGAAATATTTATAGATAGTGAAAATTGTTCCATTTCTGAAGATTTTGTTTCAAACAATATCAGTACAGAAACGGTTACAAATTGCGAAATTTCTCCTATACCAGAAAATTTAAATAATAATAGTTTATTGGATAAAAATTTGTTTGAAAATTTGTTCACCAAAATTAAATATAGATTTCGAGTAACCGATGCTGCATTACAATTCTTATATGATGAAATGTTTGAAATCCTAAATATCCCGAATTTTAATGAGAAATTAATAAAAAAATATTTAGAAGATATTGGAAACTTTAGTTCCACATATGAATAAACGTGAAAAGTATATGAAAAAAAAACCATCGTATGTTATGCTACGAAAAATTATGTTAGGAATAGATAACTATCACAACTCTTGTTATTATCACTATGTGTCCATATTAGAAACTGTTAGTTCGTTATTGTCAGATTCTGTATTTTCCAAGCTGTTTCATAAAAATAAACCAACAAAACAAAATGTGTTAATGGATTATACTGATGGTACGTTGTATAAAACCAATAACATTTTTAAAAATAATAACGTTGAGATTATACTTTTTCAAGATGCATTTGAAAATTGTAATCCTTTAGGATCGTCAAAAAAGAAACATAAATTAATTGGAATTTATATGTTAATAGGCAATCTAAACATTAAATATCGGTCACAGGTTCATAATATTCAATTGGTATTAATTTGCAAAGAGACCCATATTAAAAAATTTGGATTTAGTAAAATTCTAGAACCTTTAGTAAAAGATCTAATTGTATTAGAAAAAGAGGGTAAACATCATTATGTCTATCATTACTCAGAGTTAATTAAAAAATTTGGACCACTTAGCAACTTATGAACTATATGAGTTTTGAGCAAAAAAATTAATATTTCAAAACAACAGCAAAACTGGCTGGAAATTTTATAAATATTCTTATACTCTTGCTAAAAACCATCAATTAATGGAAGCCAGTTTATTCGAAGATAGGTTTCAACTTAATATTATTTGTAATCATGTAGAAGAGTTCTTACCATCCATGTTTAATGTAAATGTCCCTAAAGAATTTTGCTTTGTAACAAAAAAAATCATTTATCTTAATTTAATCTACAAACAAAATAATTTTATTTTAATTAATAATGACGAGTTAGGAATTATTGAAATAATAAACATCAAAGCGATTTTTTTAAATCAGTCGTATAAAAAGGCAATTTTTTATGGTAAAACTTTAAAGATGTGGTATAATGAATCTATTGGTCTTTATGAAAGCTGCACTGAGGATGGCTCCTATTCAGTCGCACACATTGACTAAACTTTTGTTGACGAAACCATTAAATATATTAAAACAAAAACAAAAATATTATTTTTCACCATCAAGTTCATTTATTGACGAACAATTTCTGTAGATTAGGATTATATGATAATTTTAATTACTATTATAAGATAATAATATGTAACGTATTTTAAAAATAAGTATTAATTAATTTTAGAAATAGTATTTTAGAAAGATAGTCCACCTTTCACCGATAATAATTTTAATAACTTTTGGCCGTTGCAAAATTCTGAATCTAAATATTGGATATTTATTAAATTTCATCTAATTTTTCATATTAACTGTTGGAAGTTGCGTTGAAACCGAAGTATTAAAATTATGTTCAGTCAAAAGGGCCTATTTATTGAGTCAAATAAATATTAATATTAGATTACTGAAACATTAACAACAAATAGATTAAGCATTTTGAGAATAATTTATAGTATTTAAGATCCAATCCAAACCAATTAATGAAATTTATTAAAAATAAGTTTGCGTGAAGATTTGAATTTGTAACTCTCTGGTTTACATTGACAATATGGATAAACAATATCCAATCAAACTGTGGAGTCACAATAGAATGCAAAAAAAGACATTTTTTACATTACCTTCCATTAGCGGTTTAATTCAGAAAGGTAAATTACAATTCAAATTGAATAGTTTGCAATTGGTTGCATGATTCATTTTTTTTATCATTTATAGCTAACAACATCGGCCTAAACGGTACCAAAATTATGTTAGAATCTGATGGAACCGAAATTTGCGATGATGATATTTTTAAATATTATATTGAAGAAAAAAGTATTTTCGTAATTCTTGGGGATGATCAACAATGGATACCGCATGTACCTATACATTTATTGTCAACGGCTAATGACCATCCAATTATCTCGACGAGCACGGAACAATCACACACAACGAACTTTCATGATAATCAGGAATTTATACATTTCCCAAATAATGTTATCTTAACCAGCAATGTCCTGGAAAATGTTGAAGTAACTGTAATTGACGAAAGCGCCACTGTGATAAACTTATCATAAGATGATATACTCTACTTATCCAGCTCATCATTAACATCCACGTCATCTAAAAGCTCCTCCTACACTTTACAGTTTTCCAATTTTGTTATCCCATGGACCAAAATCCCGTCGGATGTAATGACATTGTTAGAAAACAAGCAAGGCCTCGGGAAACGATTGAACTGTTTGGCAAATATTCTAGTTGATGAATTACGGTGCATTTCTATACACATTCCGATGACTATAATACGATTTGTGGCCCAGAAAGTTGCATCTAGATATCCGTATTCCCTGATTCAGAGAGACAACGACGACAATATTATCTCGAGCATCCCTATGCCTCTAATTACGATCATGAAAAACAGAAACAGTTTTCTTAATCGGTCTCCTATCAAATGTTCTAAAATCAACGTGCTTTAATTGGCAACAGCTTAATATGCCTACAGGTGAAACAGTCGACGGAATGACTGAAAAGAAAATATTTTTACAGTCTTTATAGAAGAAGGAGATAAAAACAAATGATGACCTAGATACGATTAGAAAGTTAATGAGGGATTGTTTTGCCGTGCAAAGGAAGTTTCTTAATGACAGGATGAACATTCCAAGTGCTGAAAATATTAAACTAGAGTGGCCGTTTCTTTTCGAAAAAGAAATGTGTTTTCAGCATTTTAATGAACTAATGAACATTGACATTAGTACGTTCGACGACAAATTTCTTAAAAAAAAAATACAATTATGAAATTTTTTAAAAATTACAATAAGAAAGAGATACGCGAATTTATTAAGGAAGACATGAGTCCAAGAGATGTTATAATTTGTATATTTTTATACTTCAACCCAGATCCATCATATTTGTTCCAAGTTTTATTAAAATGTATGCATTGTCTTTTACAGTTCAGTACAACTTTGGAACAGATCAAAGATACCTGCTTAACCAATACTCCTTGGATGGCAATATTAAGTATGTAGAAAATTCAAACAGATTTTAAATTATAATTTTCTTCCGGATGTACAATTTTAAAAGGCGTAATACTTTCTACGGTAGCCATAGGAAAAATTAGTTATTTACTCGAATTAGTGTCCTCTATCACCTCCTATAGTAATGTGCGTCCGGAAGAATACAGTATTTGAACAAGCATTTTCTTTAAATCAGCAATTCTTCCAATTTCAGAAAGTACAATTCAAGAGAATACAACCATTTATTATCTATTCATAGAGCAGTTGTTGATCGGGCAATATCACAACGAAACTTTTCTTAATTTATTGGCTGTTATCATCTCTTACTTTTATAATTTTAACATGTTATACCCAAAAGCAATATCTTAGTCCATGGAATTTATGGTACGATATTTTCTTCAATACTACGCTTGTAATGTACGAGGCTTGAAAAAACACATGAATAATTTTTCTAAAATTAATAACTTCATATTACTTACATATTATACATCGAATGTAAACCTACAACTCTGCCTTACGATTTTTTTCGTAAATTTACGATTTGGATCATGATTTTCGCACGATTGGTTGTAAAATTACAACACTGTCTTAAACTTTGGCTCTTAAATTTACATACTTGGCCATAATCTTGCATCGAAATATATTCCACTGGAAGTGAAATTTACACAGCCCTTTGTAAGATAATACGACGATTGGTGTGATAACATTTACAACAACTTACGTAAATTTCTCCAATATACATAGGTACTAATGTAAATTTACCTCCTTTATCAATGGCGTCAAATTGCCTCCTATAATAAGCGTAAAATTACACTTTATTTTTTTAGAGTGGCAATCAAAACTCCAAATCAACTTAACTCTAACTGAACAAAAATACAACTCAGAAATCGAACCTCAACTCAGCCATCAGCTTGGTAATATGTGGTAAACTCGTACGGTAGGAACCCGATAAGCAAAATAAAAAAAAATCCATTAGGGAGTTATTAGAGGTTGAAATTACCCCTAAGAATTGGAATAACCTCTTAATACCTAAAATTTTGAAAATATTGATTTTTTTTTAAAATAATGATCTAATAAGGACATTTTTAGTTTTTTATATTTGTTCAATGCGCATTTAAGTTGTAATAATTTTTGGTAAATTTTAGTTATAAAATATCTACCCTTTCAACCCCTCTCCCCTTCTAAAGGAGTAGGTAAAACTTTGTTTGAAAAGAAGGAAAAATATTGGTTTCATTAAATTTTAAATTTATCCTAGAAATATAACAAATTCTGATTTAAAAAATTGGTCAACAAATTACACCCCCTTGGGGGATTAACATTGCAGCAGAATAGTAAAATTTATTTTCCCTTATATTGCTTTAAACTTCCGTAAAAGTAAGAAAACATTGTTTTCCGGAAGGTAAGAAAACATTGTTTATTTTAACCCTTGTGTGTATACCCAAAAAAAATTTACGCTAGTACACACCCGACCCACCCGGGTGGCCAAGTGTATTTTTTCAAATTTTCCATCCTTTAAAACCGTTTTTTTGTCGGATCCGCTATGTTGTTGCATTAATTTTACAAATTTTGTATTTTGGTGTTTAAAAACTAAAGAAACTAGAAACGACTAACTTCACAAATATTTAAAATTGAAATGGCCACCCGGGTACACACAAGGGTTTAGGTGAATATTTTTAATTTAATGGCGGTTGTATTTTTTATATCGGAGAAGTTTATTTTCGGATCTTGGAACATTCTCAGAAATTGAGTTTTCCCCGTATTATTTAGAAAAATAAATTTTGATAGTTATAAATAATTAAAATTAATTAATTTAAATAATTAAATATTTTTTAAGTGTTTAGAATTAAGCAAAAATATTTTTAGACGAAACTCAAAAATAGTATCAGATTATTATCTATCTTCTCAAAAACCAGATTATAAATACATTTTAAATTTATATATAATATATAATTAGGGATAGTAATTTTGACGATATATAAATTTATAAAAAAATGTATATTTTCTAACATTAACTTGAATAAAAATTGTTTCAGTTTTAGAAAGCGATATTAATTGGTTGATTTTACGAGAATTGCCATCTGTCTGAAATGGAAATGCAAATTTATTATTCAATTAACATATCAAATTTTTTGAAATTTTGAATTTTTGCATGTAAATATTTTCATTGTTGTAGCTGCTCTTACATTTTAAATTTCACCGGACAATTTTATTTGTGCATATTTGATATATTTTTTGAAAGACCTGCATCTAACATATGATCGTCCGTTTATTGTAAAAATTTCCCAACAATATGGTAATATTATTCAAAATTTTCATAAATCACTTTCATTTAACAAACAATAACAAAAATGCCATTACTATTAATGATGCTTCAACCCAAACAGACGAATTTGTAACAGTCATCTTGTTGAAATTCATGGATCTTACACATCAGCAGAAACTAAAATTTTATGGGCGCAAGCGACAGCATTAATCTTTCCAAAATTTTGTCAAGACCATAATCCAGATCGCTTTGTAAGTTTGAATTACAGCTTTATATAATTTTTTATGTAATTACCCATTTTCCTGTTACCACCCCCCTGGGTGGAATGGATGTGCATTGCTACGTTTCTTGGTATGCTAAAACCGACAATGATAACAACAAATAAATTCCACCCTTCTATCACCCCCTAGCGCCCCTATCACCCCCTAGATCTCAATTTTGCATGAAAATTGATATTTGAACCCCTTTCTGGGAGTAGTAAGGAGGTTTAGGAGTGATGGAAGGGTCGAATTTACTGTTCGTTGTCATTTTCGGTTCCAGCGCCCTAAAAAACTAAACTAATGAAATCTGAAATTTCAACCCCTTTCTGGGGCTAGTAAGGGGTGTTAGGGGGTGACGGAAGGGTCGAATTTATTTTTTGTTATCATTTTCGATTTCAGCATGCTAAATTCGACGCTAATTAATTTTTTTTTAATTCAGAATTTGATAATGATATCACAAATTTAATCATCCTATCAAAATTATGCCGAACATACGGCAAAAAGGCGAATCCGTCTATAAATCAATTTTTTATTTTTGAAAAGGTGAGTTACAAATCTTATTCTATTTACTCCTTCAATTACTACAATTTAGACTTTTTACAGACTGGAACATTTTCGATAGGTCATAAAAGCTGCGAGTATTAAAATAGATGGACAGGAGCTGCGACTTAACAATACAACAAAATGTTAAACTTTTTCTGTCATTGTTCAAATCATACTTCATGTTCAACTGCAAATAGCCGAACTATTTGCATTCTTTCTTTTTATTTATTCAAGAAGGGATTTTAAAAATACGGGCAATCATCCTTAATCCCCACATTAAAAGAATTTAAAAATACGCTAAGTACTTAAATAAGCCAACCCAAAAATAATTTTTTCACATAAAATTTCAATTTGAATTCAATGAACATTTCAGTTTTTTATTAATTTTGTTTTTTTAATAAATCTATGTTTGTAAATTAAAACAATGTGCTCAGGCCTTTGCAGACCATAAATTAGATGTCAGTCATTTAAGACTTATACATGCTCTTGTAAATCTGACCTTTTGTGTGCGGGGATCAAAATTGTGAAGCTTGTTTTAAAACTTTCAGTGGCTTAACCAAACCGCATAATTATTAAACATAAATCGCATTTAGAAGTAACGTTAAAACGAACACATTTCACTATATACGCAATATAGTTATTCGAAGCAAGGCAAGTTCATTTACTAATATGTTGTGACGAATTCGAAAAAATTAATCCGTTAGGAAGCAAAACTGAAACTCATAAAGTTCTAGCATTTTATTTGACAATTTTAAATCTGGGATTATCAACACAATTGTTTATTAAAAAATATTCATTTAGTTGCTCTTTGTCATAATGCTGACGTCAATTAATACGTTATGACCTCTATTTAGAATCCATTATAACTGATATTAAAATACTTGAAACAAAAGGAATTACCGTTCAACATAGAGGGGCTCTAATCAACATAAAGGGCTCAATCTTATCTTTAAGCCACGATAATCTTTCAGCTAACATTTTATATGTGTTGTATGAATCATTTAATTTCTTCTTCATTGAGTATATCTAAAACTATACTCCGAGTTCTTCACGCTTATTAAGCGATCTCCACCGACATAAATTTACTTTTAATACCACTTAACCGGGACCCAGATTCTCAACGTCAGCTCAAGGATGACCTCAATACTCCTTCATGTTCAGCTCCTCGCCCCTAGTTCCTCGATGTCTTTACTTTACTCCATTGAATTTATTGGCAACATATAAATAAATTTATCACTCAACAGACCGTTAACTATATGGTTAAAGTTGACGAACACCAACAAAACCAAACCCAACCCTAAATTATGCCCAATAATATCACTGTAAACTCACGACACGGAAATTTCACCAAACCAATATTCGCCGATAATCTTAGACCAAAAAATAACCCCTCGAAAATGACTCAACTCATCAAACTTGGCAACGATCTCCTTAGATTGAGAATACCAGAATTAGATGACCGCCAATAATGAATTATAATTTTCATTTAACTTTAACAATATAATTAAATCCTTTGACAAAGAAATAATTCCACTAACCAGTGGTAGCTCGGTATTAAGCACCACAACCACAACACTATCCACGAATCAACAAATCAATATAGTTTATATATTTAATAAAAATTTAGTAAAACTTACGTGGCAGAATGTGGCGACCCAGAATGCAAATATCTTCAGCACCATGCTAATAGCTGGGTTGATTTATAATAAAGGCACGATAGATTGAAGAGATTTTAAGCTTTTGGATGTCCTGGCAGCACTGTAGATGTTATTTCGAAGGCATTCAAAATTTTGTGTTCTAGTAGTCTTGAGCCATTCATTAAAACCTGGCACCCTGAAACCAATATTTTGACAGTATGCTCATCGGGAACTCCGAATCTGAACGAGGAAGTAAATGCTATATACTGAACGCACCTACTAATTATCAATAGAACGCACCCGCATACGTCTGGATCATGTCATATATTGAGTTTTGCACTTTTTTTTGTAAGACGTTTTCTTCAATGCGCAATAAAAAAATATAAAAAAATATTTTTTTTTAAATTTGGCCCCCTTGGGAGCAGAAGAACAATTATTTTAAAATACATTCTAATTTTCCCTTGTAACAGGAAACAATTTTTTTTATCGATTGATTGAGATTGAGATGTACGACCGATGTACCGTATACTCTTTTACATATAACAAGACCGAAGGATTGGACAGGAATGTTAGTAATATTGCCTCGACCCGGTCTCAGCCACCGATGCAGTCGATAGTTAGTATTTTTTTTTTTTTTGACAAGTTGTTAGTCACAAGGCAACACAATCTTCTAATCAGCGTTTCCCATTAGTGCCGCACGTTTTTCTGAAAAGTTGTGAAGAATTTATTTGTTTTTAATTTTTTTTTAGCTCCACTATTTTTTCATCGGCGGTTGAGAGGGGGAGCGAAATTTTGTTCCATCATCATGCTCCCATGCGGTCACTCAAATTTGTACTAACTGTAGCAAGTGTTGCTGCAGCTCTGCTGACTCCCCTACTCGCCCCCCCCCCCCCGATTATGATTTTGCTCATAAAATTAGGAAACAATTTTTTTTTATTGTAATTAATTGTTACCCTCGTTTGGGGTAGTTTTTATAGGTCGATATTATTTTATTAACTGTGGAGTGCCGATTATACTTTCAAATAGAAACGTCACAGAAATTATTTTTTTTAAAGAACAATATTTCCAAAATTTAAGTTATTTAGAGCAGTGCTTCTCAATCTTTTTCTTACTGCGGCCCCCGAAATCGCAAAAATATAATCCAGGGCTCCCAAACATTTTATTCAAAAAAAAAATAAATTTACAGCTAAGCATTTTGGAAATTCTTGTTGAAGGATCTCAGCTGTCTCATATCCTTGTCCCACCAATTTAAAAAAATGTTCTACCAACCCAAAATATTCTAAAAGCTTCATCTGATTTTGAGGTAAAAAAAATCCTATACCTACGCAAAAATTGTAGAATTTCAGAAAATTGTTAAGAGCTTGGTTTTAAAAAAATGAGAGGATTCTACATAAGGAACTGTAGCGCCTCACGCAATCAATTATATAAATTATTTATTTATATATATTGATTTTCGTTCGCCACCACATACACATTTAGGTTTGCGCACAAGATTCTTCTTAGCGTAACTATTTTCATTTTCACCTAGCGTAAATGACACGGAACTCTAAATTCTCTTTAGTAATATTTGTTCCATCTCGTTTTCGCTAGCGAGTTCAAACTCTTTTTGATTTGCTATTGGTTTGTTATGCTCCATCTCGTTTTCGCTAGAACAACGAACCTTGGCATGCGATTCGTCTCGTATGCCAACACTAAAATGACCAAAAATACTTTCATCGAAACAAAAACAATTTGGTGTTGGGATTTTTTATTGTTGGTAACATTAATACACAGAAGTATTTTACGTGCAGCCGAGTAAACACGGCTCATTATTAAATATATTATTTTATTTTTATTCGCGTTAATATTTTGCGCGTCCATTTTGTTGGATTTACACAAGTGGTAATTTATCTAGTGGAACAAAGATAAACATTTGTAAATTAGTTTTTAATAATAATAAATCGAGATATTTCTCGTTTCTTAAAAATAATAAAATAAAATTGTGAAATTTATCTCGAACAATTAGAGTGTTTTAATTATAATTGTGAAGGTGAATAATCATCGTGAATATACGTACCGTTCGCCCTTTTACAGCGGCGATTAATACAGCCACTACGGGCTATATATTTGGTGACCTCACGACGCCCTTTTTAGGGAATTATAACGCATTATATATTGGAAACCTGGCACACACAAAGTGTCAGGTACAAAGGTACGTAATTCATTACATTTTTTTGTGCAAAAAATTTGTAGGGTTATAAATGCCCATATAATCAAACAAAATCTAACAACGATTTTTCTCTTCTTCCTCTTCATAATTTTTCTGCTCGGATATATACACACATATGATGCCACGAGCGTATGAAGGAAAATAAGTGAATATTTAAACAAACGGGGAATTAAACAATTACGGTGCGCCTACACATAGGGTGCCACGAGTATACGAAGTATAGTATACATTTTTGCACAACGGTACTCACATTCAACGGGATACCATCAACATAGGATACAACAAAAATAAAATACAACGGAGTAACTACGGTATACATACAACAAGCGGAACGCACGGTTACACAGAATAAATAAAATTCTGTACATACAGCCATCAAACAACGGGAGTTTGGAGAAGATACAACAACATCTGCAGCAGCAACAACAAAAATTACATCAGATAAGTGTCCAATATTTTTATTATTCAACATTTCTGTTTTAGAAATCACATATTTTTGTTTACACAATATGTATTAGTAAATTTAAATTTTTTTTGTGACATTCGAATTTAAGCAATTGCATTTTACACTCAAAGTTAAAAATATTGGAACACAGAATCAAAATTGTAGCTTATATTAATGTAAATTTTTTACCACTCTGCTCGGGTACACATAATTAATTTAAAAAAAATTTTTTTAACGTTTCTTCGAATAACTTGCAACGCAATTGTTTTCGTTTCGACATTGGTTACATTTACGACTATTATTTGATGAGATATTTTTCATTATAAATTACTTATTTATTTTATTTGGCACTCATATAATATACATTTCAACGAGCCCCCCCAATACGCTGTGACACGCTCGTCTCGTAATTCGGGGGTATCTCGTGGCCAAAGTGCCAAAATCGGTCATAGCCTTCTGCTTCAAGGTAACCATTCCTATTGTTTTTCATTATTATTGTTAAATATTTTTTTTTGTGTTGATTTATTTTACGAATTTGATAAATATCATATTGGTTAGTCGCGTTTTCAAATCTGTTGGGTGTTTGGTTACGTTGCACAATTCATACAAGTCACTGGTTTTATTTTTAAAACAATTACTTTTTGAATTTCAAAATGGTCAACGAAACAGACAACAAAACTGAGATCAATACACCACAACCCCAAGAAATGGATCTAGAGGAACAAGCACCCTTGGAGGTATCAGCCGCGAAAAATACAGTAAAATTACAACCATTTTGGCCGCGAAAGGCACACAATTGGTTTTTGCTGGCTGAAATTCAGTTTGACCTTCAAGGCGTTAAATCTGAGAAAGCAAAATATTTACATACTCTGTCGTCTTTAGCACCAGAGACTTGTGACTGTATCTCAGATTTCTTGTCGAATCCCCCACAAACAGAACAGTACTCCACTTTAAAGAAAACTTTGTTGGACCGATTAGCGCCGTCATCTGAAAGGCAGCTTGAAGCTCTCATCACGGGCCAAGAGATTGGTGACCGTAGGCCGTCTGACGCGCTGCGTCACATTCGTACGCTTGCAGGAAAACATTTCAACGAGCAAACGATTAAATCTCTCTGGATCAGACGTATGCCGGAGATCATTAAGATAGCTTTGGTTGCACAGCCAGATTCAATTTCCATTGACGCACTATCAAAAACCGCTGATCGCATGTACGAAGCGATTAATATCGGCCAACAACAAAACTCTAATATTTCGCAAATAGTTCATAGGCAATCCCGTCCCACTGTGCGCGGTGATCATAACCAATCAACTAGCCAAAATACTGGCTCGTTTGAAAATCGACTTGCTCGGCTTGAAGCCAAACTAGATGGCTTGCTTAGAGACAAAACACGGGGACCAAGCGCATCGGCTCGCTCACGGTCTAGATCCCGCAGCTCCGCCAATTACTCGCGAAGACACGGCAGATGCTGGTACCATACAAAATTTGGTCCAGCCGCAAAAAAATGTGTGCCACCTTGCGATTTTAAAACGTCGCGACCATCGACGTCGCAACACATCAATAAAATTGATGACAATGGAGGTAGCTCAAAAAACTACCAGGACACAGGGGCGGGATCCCTATAAATAATAACCCAAATACTTCTCGTTTATTCGCATTCGACCGAATAAATCGTTATAACTTTTTAGTCGACACTGGCGCTGACCTTTCGGTTATTCCAGCTTTTAATTTCAAAAATGAATTTAATATACTCAAACGCAATTCAAATCTAGTTTTATCGGCCGCCAATGGCACTAACATCCATACTTACGGCACAAAATTGCTTCAGTTGGATTTAGGACTAAAACGAACATTCACGCATGCTTTCATTTTAGCTGCTGTGAATCGTCCTATCATTGGCGCCGACTTCTTGTGTAAATTTGGACTTTTGGTTGATTTAAAAAATAAACGGCTGGTTGATTCAGCGACAAAGCTGTCAATCAATGCCGCAATGGTTCACGTCGACACACCGACTCCGATCCATTATTCAATCACCAACGGCTACGGTACTCTGCTTAAAAAGTTTCCTCAACTTACAGCAGAACCAAACTATAAATTGCCAGTCCGACACAATGTGGTCCATCACATTGTCACAGAAGGACATCTCCCTGTATCACGACCAAGAAGACTAGATCAAGTCCGCCATAAAGCCGCATTTACGGAATTTGAACATATGGTGGAATTAGGGATTTGCAGGCCATCTGCATCTCCTGTCTCTTGTCCATTGCACATGGTTAAGAAAAAAGATCATGATTGGAGACCATGTGGGGATTATCGGCGTTTAAACACGGTAACAACACCGGATCGCTACCCGATACCTCACATTCAAAATTTCTCCATGCACTTGCATGGATGCAAATTTTTCTCTAAGATTGATTTAGTCAGAGCTTATCATTTGATTCCTGTTTCACCTGATGATGTTTTTAAAACGGCAATTACAACTCCTTTTGGCCTGTTCGAATTTACTCGAATGCCGTTTGGATTACGTAATGCCGCTCAAACATTTCAGCGTTTTATGAACGAAGTCGTTCGTAACTTAGACTTTGTTTTCGTCTACATTGACGATATTCTTGTGGCATCACAATCTGAGGAACAGCACAAACTCCACCTGGAACAGCTCTTCCACAGGTTAACTGAGTTTGATGTTCATATCAATAGTTCCAAATGCGTCTTTGGCGTATCAACTCTTGATTTCCTTAGCCACAAAATAACTCCTAATGGTATTCTGCCGTCTGAAGAACGAATTAATGCCATTAGGGAATTTCCAGCTCCAAGCTCAATCAAGCATATCCAGCGATTCATCGGTATGGTAAATTATTATCACCGATTTATACCAAAGCTTGCTGAAATACTCGCACCTGTTCACAGCCATCTGGTCGTACTTCTACGTAAGCCAAAAACTCCAAAGAATTTCTCTTGGACTGACGAATGTCAACAGGCGTTCACGTCACTTAAGGCTGAACTTGCGAAAACAACACTGCTTGCACATCCACTGAGCGATTCAAAGCTTAGTTTAACTACTGACGCATCTAACACTGCCGTTGGGGCAGTACTGCAACAGTATAACAATGAGTGTTGGGAGCCATTGGGATTTTTCTCAAGAAAATTATCGGATGCTGAAAAGAAATATTCCGCATTCGATCGGGAATTACTCGCGATTTATCTGGCAGTGAAACACTTCAGATATTTTGTCGAAGGTCGGGAATTTACGATTTTTACCGATCACAAACCTCTGACTAGAGCAATTCAGTCTAAAACTGAACGTAATCCGAGGCAAGCTCGCCACTTGGATTATATAAGTCAATTTACCACGGACATTCAGCATGTTCACGGACATGACAATGTTGTAGCAGATACACTCTCTCGCACAACAGACAATGAAACGGCCGCAGTCGAGACACAATTCGACTTAACCAAAATTGCAATTTTACAAAAAGCTGACCTAGAACTTCAGAATTTATTTTCTGGTTCCGAATGTCACTCTGGTTCATCCATGAAACTGGAGCTTTTTCAATTGCCTGGCCTCGAAATCATCTGCGAAACATCAACTGGGTACAACCGCCCATTTATCGTAGAATCACTGCGTCGAACTATCTTCGATACTTTACATAACATTTCGCATCCTGGTGTTCGTGCTACTCGTAAATTGATTACTGCTCGATATTTTTGGCCTAGTATGAACAAAGACGTAAGCCAATGGGCTCAGTCTTGTTTATCCTGCCAACGTGCCAAAGTTCAACGGCATACTAAATCTATCCATGGACAATTCCAAATACCATCAGGTCGTTTTGAACATATCCATATAGACATCGTAGGACCTCTTCCTCCTTCTAATGGATATTCATACTTATTAACTTGTGTCGATCGTTTTACTCGATGGCCCGAAGCCTACTGCATGACTAACATGTCAGCTGCAACCATTGCCTTGACTTTTGTCAACAATTACGTTTCACGATTCGGCGTGCCCCTTAATATCACTACTGATCAAGGAACGCAGTTTGAGTCCAAGCTTTTCAGCGAGTTAACAAAACTCCTGGGCTCACATCGTATTCGTACAACGGCTTACCACCCTCAAGCCAACGGCATGGTCGAACGCTTCCACCGGCAACTCAAAGCTGCGTTAATGGCCAGAGGAAACACGATCAACTGGAGTTCGGAAATACCCATCGTTCTACTGGGAATCCGAGCAACAGTAAAAGAAGATCTGAAGTGCTCACCAGCTGAAATGGTTTATGGACAAACCATCAAGCTACCAGGTGAGTTCTTCGTCGAAAATCCTCTTTTACCTCTACCAACCAGCGACACAGTTATCGACCAACTTCGTGACACTATGCAAAATCTTATCCCGAAATCAACTCGCCAAGCCAGACAAGACGACATTTTTGTTCCAAAGGCACTTGCCGACTGTGATTTTGTGTTCGTAAGAACAGATAAGGTTCGCACAGGCTTATCCACTCCCTATGAAGGCCCGTTTAAAGTCATTCGACGCCTTCGGAAACAGTTCACCGTCTCAATTAATGGGAAGAATCAGACCATTTCAATTGATCGGCTCAAACCGGCTTACGGCATACTGTGTTCCACTGACGCTAAACCAGTTCAGTGCTCACATAAACATGCTCGTTTCGCAGCCGAATAAACTTTTCTGTAGGGAGGGGGACTCACTTGCGGGGGAGTCCTGTAGCGCCTCACGCAATCAATTATATAAATTATTTATTTATATATATTGATTTTCGTTCGCCACCACATACACATTTGGGTTTGCGCACAAGATTCTTCTTAGCGTAACTATTTTCATTTTCACCTAGCGTAAATGACACGGAACTCTAAATTCTCTTTAGTAATATTTGTTCCATCTCGTTTTCGCTAGAACAACGAACCTTGGCATGCGATTCGTCTCGTATGCCAACACTAAAATGACCAAAAATACTTTCATCGAAACAAAAACAATTTGGTGTTGGGATTTTTTATTGTTGGTAACATTAATACACAGAAGTATTTTACGTGCAGCCGAGTAAACACGGCTCATTATTAAATATATTATTTTATTTTTATTCGCGTTAATATTTTGCGCGTCCATTTTGTTGGATTTACACAAGTGGTAATTTATCTAGTGGAACAAAGATAAACATTTGTAAATTAGTTTTTAATAATAATAAATCGAGATATTTCTCGTTTCTTAAAAATAATAAAATAAAATTGTGAAATTTATCTCGAACAATTAGAGTGTTTTAATTATAATTGTGAAGGTGAATAATCATCGTGAATATACGTACCGTTCGCCCTTTTACAGCGGCGATTAATACAGCCACTACGGGCTATATAGAACTATTAAAAATTGGATATATCTGTTGAAAACTCTAAAACTAAATATTTTAGCTGGACATATGAATGGGGCAGAACAGATACCAAAATTAATAAACTAAAGCTAAACATTTTTGAGCTTACATTCTAAATTTGTCAAAATTCAATTTTTGTATGTTTATCTAATTTGACCACCATCCCGACCCGAATTTGGTTCGTTTTAAATTTTTGTGGCAAATTATTTTTACTTAGGTATTTAAAACCAAATTTAAATTTAATATATTCTTCTGAATTATCGAACTTTAAAAATTTTAAAAGTATGTACTTGAAACATTAAAAAAAATTTGATTTTTTTTTTATAAACAGAGTTATCCAAAGTTTTTTTTAGATTTGTTAAACTACCAATTTTCAATGTAATCAACTAATTTGAAAGCTTTGGCTCTCGTAGCAATTTTATATCTAAAATTTGTAATTTTATTTAGGACGAGTCAATACCGGAACAACATTATAGGATAATATTGAAATTATAAATAAGCATTGCTTAAAGCTGATAAAGTAAGCAAACTCATCTTTAGTATTGACACCTTATGAACGAAACGAGCTATCTTCAACTATCATTAAACAAAAATAGAACTCTAAGCCATCGAAATCGTAAGCGAAAGTTTATTAAATAATAAAATAATATATCATAAGTTAAAACAAAAGTCTATTCCAATTGCTATAGCTTAAACAGGGAGGACTTTATTCAACTATACCAACAAATTGTTGATATGTTTCCACGAGAAGTTCCAGAAATATATTATATCTCATCAACGGGATCTATAATAGCTAAAGGCAAACTTGTTACGGACCACCCTAGTGACTATACGTATTTTCATGACCGGATAGTTTCGACGGATTCAGGGAAGGTTCTTGCCACTAGGTTTATGAGGTACAACAAACCATACGTATATAATCTGAAAATGAATCACTCAGTTCACATGGACCTCCTTCTGATCATCACCACATCACCAAAAACAAATAACTTACTTCATTTTAACCAAAAAAAAAACCATTATAATTTCAAATATCATTTTTACATATAATTTTTGACACTTGAGAAACTTAACAAAAAAATAAATAAATGTCAACCAGGTTATGATTTTTTTTCTTATTTAGGAAATATACATATATATACAAAAAAATTATTTAAATTATTTAAGGAGGAAAAATAAACCCCTTAGAACCGTTGAAATAATAATAAAAAAAAAATTATGTTCAGAAACTCACCCGACAATTAATCCTAAGAGTACTCTAAAGATGCTTGTCCGCGTGGCTGTAAATTAAAATTTTCCCCAACACTTCCAATATCGTTCAATTTTCCTTCTTAAACAAAATTACGTCCTTTACTTCTTAGGACTTTCTTATTTTAGATTTTATAATTTTTTTTTTCAAGCAACTCCAAAAGATTCTTAAAAGCTAATAAACCCACACAAATACATAATTGGGTATAGGACACAAAAGCTCAATTTATATATGTGCTCAATATAATTTCACGATCACCACTTGTATATTATTGCTTTGTTTTTACTTTTAAAATTTTTTTTTATGCTTTCTATGACGTAAAGCAGAAGCACTTTCTCGCCCAACTAACTGTTACACCAACCAAAAAAACTCGCTGGAACCACTAGGTAGATATCCGTTAAGTATGTACGGATCGTGTGAAGATGTCTTCCGTCGTTTTGTTTTTTTTTTCTCCCAGCCCTTACGCACCAACTATAGATTATTTAATTTAACTATCTGAAAAGACAGAAACTATTCCAGGGCTTTAAAAAAAACATAATTATTAATCCCAGTACAAAGTTATACAATTTTTTTGTTGTTAAAAGCTGGAAGACACGATTGTTCACCAAATTGGAATAACAGCTACAGCCCAGGCGACGTGGTTTTCTTTCCAAAAAAAATATACTCCCTATCCCACGATTTGGTAAATTTCTATTTTTTTAAGAATAGCGTATTTCTAATAAAAATAAAATTTAAAAAAAAACTATCAATATCAACGTATTGTTATGAAGAACACATTTGAATAGCCAACACTATCACTCAAAGAATCGAACAAAAAACTCACCACGTTTAATTTTTCTCTAATAATTAATTAAATTATTAATTAAAACTTTATTCGATTAATCCACAAACTATAATATGGATATATTCTTCTTCAGGTGTCCTACACGCTATACTGAATATACGAACGTTCCAGCAAGAAAAATCACAATTGACTAAATTTCGTATACCTAATTGTTATCAACAAAATTTGGTTCCCCACCTACATACCAATACAGAAATAAATACATGATCTGGACCAATAGAATTTCAATGGAGTATCGTACCATCAAGGCAATATAGTACCACCTCACCATTCGTTTAATTGTAAACCGTACTTATTCGTTATATAATTAGTCATTACATAACAATTCCCAACAACAATAAAAAAAAATCCATTATTAGGGTCATTGACCGATTGTAGGAAACAAAAACGTATACAAAATTTTGCCGTTTCTCATTAATAAAATGATTACGCTGCTCATTAATGATGTCATTTATACAGACGTAACAAACTTTATAACTGTTATCACAATTATAGGAGTCAGCTAAATCGAGTTGGTGTAATTCGGAGGAGAAGCAGATTACATACTACTAAATCAACAATTTCCGCAGCAGATAGTGAAATAACTAATTTAGTTGAGTGTGTATTCTTAAATAATATACGCGAAATATACTTTTTTTTAATTTTTAGCAGACACACTTGACATCGAGTTAGAAAAAGATATTGAATATGTGAAACTCAATGTTTCAGCTAGTTCGGATGAATTTGCAGAGAAATGGCAAAAAAACACAAATTTAGACAAAATCTATTAAGAAGCTCGATGCCGACAATTGAGTATATAGAACTTTTTCCCGGCTTAAAAAGTTCTGAAATTAAAAAAATTGGTAAGAACTGAGTACAACTAAAAATAGAATAAAATGTTTACATATTTTTATTTTACAGATGCAAATAGATTTCAAAATAAAGTACACTGACTTTTGATCCAGGCGCCATACGGAATTGGCTTAATATTTACCCAAACATCATTTAACGGGCGAATAAAATTAATCGAGACAGTGTTTTTAAAAGTATATTCCAACGTATAGAAGCTGCGGAAGAAGGTATGTATTTATTGTCACATCAAACTACATTTCAATTAGGGCACTTTAAAGATTATTTTCAAAACTTAATGTTATTTATTTAATAGCAGAAAAATATATTTGTGCGAGAGTATCAAAAATTGAGATTCAGCAATCATTCATTTCATTATATAAGGTATAAATTTGTATAATACTGAAAGTTTGGAAAAATTATTCTCTAAAATTAAATTTTTTTTCAGACTGCAGTTGAGACATTCGAGGCCGGGGCTATTCCGGATGCACCTAAGGTTATTTTTGTGGGAAATTCAATTAGCATTGCATATGTATTACTTGCGGGAGAGAAATACATGTATTGTAATCCCGTGGAAGCTGTTGAATGCTGTTTTTATTTGTGTATGGGGCTAAATATGAAATATCCAATTGCATGCAAATCTATTTGGCATTTGATTCAAAAGCGAATTTTCTAAATTAAAACAGAATTTTCAAAATATTCCATAGGTGCTCACATTAATTAACGATATGCAGAGTAATAATTAATTTTAATTACACGTTTTTATATTATTGTTTCATCTATATACAACATTGAATTTTGAATTTTACTAAATAAATGTATTTTTGAACTTATACATATAATATGACAACAATTATCTGTAAAATTTGTAACCTGTTTTTCGCAGATAAAGCCGATAGTCTACGGCATATTACGATATGTCATAAACACATTGAACATTTTCGTTGTATGTATACAGATTGCACGAAGTATTTTTCGCTTCGAAATTCATTTTTAAAACACTTAGCTAGAATTGCCGTACATACTTAATTGCTTAACTTTGCAATTTCCATAGCTGAGATAAATGACAAATTTGTATATTTTCATGACAATTCTGCAATGCCTTCCAATTCAATCACTCCAGAAGATGTAATTAATCAAATGTCTGATGAGTATCTAACACTGATTTTAAAAATTTACTGTGATGATAAAATTTCGAGGAAGAAAGCATTTCAAATTTTACAGATATCGTGTAACTTTTTTTCTAGTTTCATAAAAAAATCTTTGCCATTATCAAATAATGATAATCCAGTTCTTTCTTCCTTAACTCTTTTCAATCCCAAAATTCTTAGATCAGTATCAAAATATTTGCTAATGAAGGAACTTAAACGATTTGATTTTTTTTCATTACAAATAAACCATACGTAATACATTTAGAAAATCAAGAAATTTTAGACAATTCCAACAAATTGTTAAAAAAAAATTGATTACACAATGAAAATTATTCCGCTAACCAATCTATTTAAAGTTTTATTTAATAAAACATTATATTTAAATCATATTTTAGCATATATTTAAAATTTAAAATTTACTAATAAGTGAGGACTGGAGAGCAATTGTTGATTCCCTTCCTTATTATGATAATTTGCAATACCTACCGGTATTTCTATACTATGATGATTATGAGCCAAATAATGTTTTGGGATCTAGGTCTGGTGATAAAAAAATTGGCGCCTTTTACGTAAGATACCTGTATTACCAACACATCATAATTCAAAGTTGTCATCAATATTTCTTGTCGGTTTGGTTCACGTAGAAGATAAAAAAAAATTTGGGAATCAAAGAATATTGAAACCAATTATTGCCGAGTTAAAGGAACTGGAAAATACTGGTATTTATGTAGAACATAGAAATATTACAATAAAATTCGTGATCTGTGGCATATTAGGCGATAATTTAGGACTCAATTCCATATTAGGATTCAATGAAAGCTTTAAGATATTTTTGTAGAATTTGTAAAACTCCTGCTGAAGTTACTCAACAACTTTGCAATGATGATTTATGTGAAATTAGAACAAGAGACAATTACGTATTAGACTTTAGACGAAATTGGAAACCGATCTGAAACAGGCATTAAGAAAATTGTGCATTCAATTCGTTAAAGAGATTTCAATGTTACAACTAATGTAACCGTTAACGTTATGCATGACTTGTTGGAAGAAATTTGTCATTACCGACTTATTATTAATACTAAAATATTATGTTAAAGACATAGTATTTTTCTATAGAACAATTAAATTTTAGGATTCAAAATTGTAACTTTGGGGCACAAAATATAAACAAACCACCATTGCTAAGTTCTGATATCTTAAATAAACCCAAAATTAAAATGAGTGCTTTTGAAATGTACACTTTTGTAACATATTTCGGAATATCAATCGGTGATTTGATATCGAAAAGCTGTCATTTTTTGAAATTATATATTTAGTTCTTCGCAAATTATAAATTTAGCATTTTCACATGTAGTACTCAAGAATGACTATAAATATTTAAATATTCTAGTAGAAGAACATATCATGCTTACACTAATTATCATGCTCACACTATGGACGAAAATAGTATTTTCATACTTTGCCGTAATTCTCACAATTCACACGTGAGTGTTATATCTAATAAAAATATTTTTGTTATTAATTATTTCAAGAACCATAATGGAATTAATTGTAAATACTTTATTTGTAACTTTATAAAACAAAAAATTAATATTGTATGCATTTTTAATAAAATAAAATTGAGTAATTTATGAATTGTATTTTATTATTTCATTTGATAAAACGCGTAAGCTGTGCATGATAATTGTATAATCCAATTTTTTAAAATAACCCATGTTATCATAAAAGCACTGCTATTTATATTAATTTAAGTTAACATTTCTTTAATATCTTCAAACTATAAGTGTGGTAAATGCCAATTCAAATATGATAGAAATTATGTATAATGAATTTATTAAAATAAAAATTGAAATATGTTTGGGATTATTAAATTTGATTTGGCACATTCACTATAAATTTAGTAAATTGCATCATATTCCTGGTTACATATGTGCCAATTATTTATATGATAAAAATAATCATAGTCCTATGCATTTATCATATTCGTTTATCATAAATATGATGGTCACCACATATGATAATATTAATTATATTTTTTTTTCTGAGTGTAGTCAACTGTGTTGCGTTGAATAGCAAAGGATTTGGTAGATTTGGGTAGGTTTGCAAATAAGTCTAAAGATGTTTAGGTTAATTGATGGCACCAATGACGAATATGGTATTTTTATCTGTAAAACCAAGGTAAAGGTTTCGACAAATTTATAAAACTTATTAATAATTTGTGTTCTATAGGCATTTTATCTGAAGATAGTTACAGAAGTTTTCGGCAAGTATTATCAACATTTCGGTTATCAACCGTTTTACCGAAAATCGGTATTGGTCTCAACACTAACCTGATATACAATTTAACCGAGTATTTCTACTTTGAATTAAATTGTGTGTTTCAAATATCTTTAACATTTTTGGATATAAATTCGTTTTTATCTCACCAATGTAATAAGCGTAATATTTGTGTTCTTATTTATTATGTAATAGTCGCGTTCCACTGGGCCAGGCACCCAAATTCCGGTTTCATAAAAAATGATAATGTGGAATGAGGATGTTTTATTTCCATTAGTACATTATATTTAGAATAAGTGAGATAAAGCATCAACTCATTCTGTATTAGCATTTCTCACAAAGCCGGAATTCCGGTGCAGCAAACCAGTCGTAAGTACTTGTGAGTGTTCAATGGAACGGAAACTTATCTGTTTCAAGTAAAACAGTTGATAACTTTTCAACGAGCAGTTGTAAGTAGTTTGTACTTGTGATCACCCTCCTAAAGCCAATGGAACGTGGCTACTTGTTCGAACAGCTGTAATAGTACCTTTTTTTAGATTACTTTGTTCATAGGAAGAAGAAGAAGCTTTGTTTGCAACAAAAAATATTTTAGATATTTCGGAACGTTCAAGGAAAAGGCGATTCCACATGAGAAGCTCCCTAACTTCAGATTGCCATATTGAAAAATTATTTTTAAATTTTTTGAGAATTTGGTCAATTAAGCATAATATAACTGCTAGAGCAACGGACGAGCTATTATCATTTCTGAAATTTAACGGATATCCACTGTTACCAAAAACTTGTAGAAGTCTACTTAAAACTCCTGTTAGTAGAGAAATATTATAAATAGACTCGGGTAGCTTTGTTTATCTGGGTATAAAGAATTACTTAGATAATTATATGGAATCCGTAAAAAATATTCCGACAGAAATAGTTTTGAACTTTAATGTTGACGGTATTCCAATTACGAAAAGCAATCGTAGCTGCTTCTGGTTAATTCTTGCCCAATCAAAAAATTTGGAGAAAGAATCGGTGTTTGTGGTGGCTGTTTACCACAGTACTGTCAAGCCAAATGATTTTAATGCATTTTTGCGGCCTTTAGTTGATGAAATTAAAATTTTAGAACAGACTTATATATTTCATAACTATACTATTCAAATAAAACCGGGATTATTTATTTGTGACGCCCCAGCCAAAGCCAGTATTACCGGAATTAAATCACATACCGGTTACTTTGGATGTAGCAAATGCACAACAGAAGGAAGTTATTTTAAAAATAGATTGATATTTCCTGAAACAAGTTTCACCTTAAGGACAAATGAATCGTTCCGCTCAAAAATTGATGATACCACCATAACTACACACCAATTGAATTACCTTCATGTTGTATGCTTAGGTGTTATGAAAAAGCTTTTAAATATATGGTTAAATGGGCATCCACCACATATTCTTCAGAGTCGCGATGTAATGCAAATTTCAGCCAGATTAACAAAAATTTCAAGCAGTTAACCACCTGGATTTCAAAAGAAAATTCGACCGCTTTCGGATTTTGGATATTTCAAAGGATCCGAGTTAAGAACATTTTTACTCTACTCAGCACTATTTGTCTTAAAAGATATTTTATCAACTGAAAAGTACAATCATATACTTTTATTACATGTTGCAATCCGGATGTGTATATGAATGGATTCTGTGTTGAAAAAGCTGAAGTATAGTTAAGAATATGTTGAAATTGTTCGTAACAGAAACTGGACGCATTTACGGACATGAATACATTTCATATAACGTTCATTCACTGATTCATATGCCAGACGAAGTACTGCGTAATGGAGGTCTAGACAATTATAGTGCTTTTCCTTTCGAAAATTTTATGTTTTATGTTAAATGTCTTTTAAGAAAAAATAACGATCATTTGGCACAAATATGCAATCGGTTAGTTGAGCACATATCCAACATTGGTTTAATAGATAACAAGAATATTTTTATGTCACCCAACTTAAAACAAAAAATCTTTAAACCATGTAGGCGCGACCATATATTTAGAATCGAACCTAATCAATATGAGAATCAATTCAAACCATAGAAAACAATGGATTTTAACAAAATTAAAAAAAATTGTGCAATTCGTTCATGCCGAAAGGAGAAATAATCAAATAATGATCTATGGGACAGAGATTTGTGGAAAAGACAACTTTTATAATTTACCTATATATTCAAGTAATTTAAATATATATAAAACAACAAAAATTAAATTGGCTCTAATGTATTGGCCTTTAAATATAATTGAATGCAAACTACAGTGGTAGACATTCGTATAAACGCACTATGTTTTTTGAATATAGTTCTAACAGTAAAGTGTTTTGATTTTTTTCAATTAGTCTAAATTATGTCTATCATCTTAAATCTGTTGATAAGATAGACCATTAGTAAAAATTTTAATGGTTTACTTCAATAAATTGAAAACTCTAAATTTCAGGTGGACATTCGTATAAACGCACTTCTGATAATGTACTAAAATAAAAACCAAAATTAGCAATTTTTCATATATTATTTTATTTAATATTTGGTCTGGCCCCGACCTTTCTGAATAACTTCGAAAATTCGAGAAGGCATTGAATTTGTTAAATTGTTGAGGGCTTTCAGATCAATTGTGGCCCAACATTCAAGTATGGCACTTTTCAAATCTTTAATTGAATTATATTGCTGTTCATTTCCATAAACTTTTCGAGGAAGGCCCTCTAAAGGTTTTCGATAGGATTGCAATCAGGACTGCAAGCTGGCCATTCAAGAAGGGGAATGTTTTTCTCGAGAAACCACGGTGTGGTCTCCTTCGAAGCATGGATCGAGGCATTGTCTTGTTGAAAATTATAATTTTTGTTCATGTTACTATCCAGATAATTTATCAAAACGTCTTCCAAAAGTTTCACGTACATACGGAAGTCCATTCGTGTCGTTATAAAGCAGATGGGAAGCTCCTCGTTATAAGAAAATGCTCCGCATACCATAACACACCGCCACAAAATTACGCTTCGTCCTAACGACGCCATGTTCCTCAAAATTATGCCATTAGCAACTGTAGCAGTCGGGAAAATCCAGATTAATTTTTTTCCCGTAAGAAAAAATCACACTCAGCCAATCCTTTATCGACGACATGTATTTACGAGCAAATTTGAGCGGATTATTCGTATGCATGGCCGTTAAAAGTGGTTTGATCCAAAATTTTGTCCATTTTATGTTCGGTGAACTATTAAAAATACGTGCAATGTGTCGGGTCGTCACAGGAAGATCCAATGGCCTGCATGATAGACGGTTTCGTGTATAGCTTCTTTGCGGATTAGACCTTTCTGGCGAGCTGAGATCTTGGATAGGCAATAGTCCTGATTGCAATCCTATCGAAAATCTTTAGAGGGCCTTCCCCGAAAAGTATTTGGAAATGAACAGCAATATAATTCAATTAAAGATTTGAAAAGTGCCATACTTGAATGTTGGGCCACAATTGATCTGAAAGCCCTCAACAATTTAACAAATTCAATGCCTTCTCGAATTTTCGAAGTTATTCAGAAAGGTCGGGGCCAGACCAAATATTAAATAAAATAATATATGAAAAATTGCTAATTTTGGTTTTTATTTTAGTACATTATCAGAAGTGCGTTTATACTGTGGCGGTCATTTCATTCATCGCCACAAAATATTAACGAAATATTTTAAATTCCAATTAATACTTTTACGGACCGCAGCGCTGCAAAACGCACAGTAGGAAAACTATATTCAATACTCAACTTTCAGAGGTTTACGCATCGGCTATTATTTTTTATACCATCTTTTCTGTTATACTTTTAAATTTTAACCATCACAGCAACCAACTTCACACAACAAAATGACGATTAATACTCGGCTGTCAATTTGGTGCACATTCTATTCTCAGCTTTTGATACGTACAAAAGTTTGCGTTTGCAAGAAAAATTTCGGTTCTCCATTTTTCGCGGTCGCAAATAAAACATTAATTTTTACAAAATATTCAAGTGAATTTCCGGTAGTGAAAATAATTAAACTATTGTACTATAATTGTATTTAATATTAAGTTGGGTACACAATAAAATCAGTGTATATATTAAATATTGTGGACACCCAAATTAAAAAAGTATTTAATTTATACCGCGACAAAGTTAGTAAAATAAAATTTAATTGGGATTACCACCCAACAACGGGTGTTGGCTCAATATCTGGTGACCCCGACGACCGTTTTTACGGTATTAGGATAAAATATTTGGAAGCTTGATACGAATCCTCGTATCAAGCAAAAGGTACGTAATACCGAAAATTATACAGTTTGCTACAAGTTTGAGACAACGCGTCTTACACATATACTTTCATTTTCATTTTTGGTGTACGGTATACATTTGGCCGCAAGCGCAACAACAACAACAAGTTCGAACGTATTGAACAAAAACAAATTAAACCATAGGCCACGAGAACCAACATATGCAGTAAACACAACGAGGGATACAAATAAGTATAACAAACACAAAAAGAAACATTTAACCGTTCAAGGTTATTCATCGTATTTATACAAGAATCATTATAACCGGAGCCGAATTCGGAGAAAAATATTTAACCGTTCAAGGTTAAAGGCATCATATAATAATCCAAAGGCAACGGGAGCCGAACAGTGAAAGATATACGGAGCAAGTAACCGTATATGTGTGCATAGCAGATCCAGAGGCAACGGAAGCCAAGCAGTTTATACATCATCAAATAAATAAAAACCGCAAGTTTTGATATTGATTTCATTTTCATTTTAACGTAACAAATTACATATATTTTTTTTTTTAATATATATTTGAATGATCAAGGGTATGAAACCCTGTAACGTAAAATCAATTTTACTTTCATATTAACTTTAAATTCTACTATGTAAGTTTTCACCACTAGAAATCTTTACTTGTTTACTTCACTTTAAAAATTTTTTTTTCCGCTCCCCACTCGCATTTCTATTTCCGCATTTTCGCATAGAAATTTTTGAAATATTTTGCTATCAAGTTTTGACGTCAGTATTTTAGTTGCATTTGTTGTTGTGTTTTCTCCGAAATTTTCAACGGGCCACCCCAATTATTCGAAGAACGCACGGGCATTTAGGGGTATCCCGTCTCATTTTTAGATAAAATTCTCAAAGCGCGAAATATTATTCACTTTCATTCACGTACTTATTTTTTTTTTAAATTGAATTACATACATTACAATTTCTTGTAAAACGCGGTACTAAGTTTTATTTAAAACGAATCATCCATTTTAAAATAATGGTTAACGGAACAAGTTCAGGCAAACAAGCGACAGATTCAGGACAAGACGACGCAACCAAAATGGAAATTGAACATGATGTTAAAACGGTAGAAGCAGCTATGTTGATTAAGCTCCAGCCATTTTGGATGGATAACGCAATCAACTGGTTCAATGCAGCCGAGATAATGTTCACAATCCAAAAAATTACAAGCGATAAAATGAAGTTCGCTCATGTTTTGTCCGCCCTGTCCCCAACAGCGAGTAATACCATTTCCGATATACTCGCAGCGCCACCCACGGAAAACATGTACCTGTCATTAAAGCAAGCTTTGATAGAACGGCTATCACCCTCAGACGAGCGGAAACTTGAAACGCTCCTGAGTGGGCAGGACATGGGAGATAGGCGCCCGTCTGAAACACTTAGGCACATTCAAACTCTAGCCGCAAATAAATTTACCTTAGACATCATTAAGTCGTTATGGATAAGGAAATTGCCCTATGTTGGCGCAACACGACACCACACATATTGATGAACTCGCTCGTACCGCGGATAAAATGTACGAGGCAATTTCGCCTGGTGCACAAATATCAGCGATTAGACCACAAACAAGCTCGATGGTACGTCGCCAGCCGAGACATGTCGAAGTTCGGCCTCCCGCATCGAGTATACACACATTCGAGGAGCGATTAAATCGACTCGAATCAAAAATTAATACACTATTTAACACGAATAGAAGCCGATCGACGGATCGGCGGTCTCCGTCACGTTCCAGAGGCCGTGGTTATCAGTCGCATTCGCGCAGTCCTAGTAATCGACGCCAGCACAACATTTGCTGGTACCATTTAAAACATGGTGCAGCTGCGCACAAGTGTATCAAGCCATGCAAATTCGGTCCAGCAACACAATCCATGAACAACATGGTGGTGGATAAGGATCCAAAAAACTAATTATCCACCGGGTCGAAACGGCCACGCAAAATATCAATCAATCAAGCCGCTTATTCATACACGACTCCGCAAACCACCTGACTTTCTTAATAGACACTGGCGCTGACCTGTCGGTCATCCCAGTAAGATTTTACGCAAAATCTTTATTTTTAACTCAAAAATCACACGATCTAGTTCTATCGGCCGCCAATGGCTCAATTATTAACACCTACGGCACAAAATTGCTACAGGTAAACATCGGACTTAAACGAACATTTACTCATGCTTTCACACTAGCAGCAGTAAACCGTCCGATCATTGGCGCCGACTTTTTAAGCAAATTTGGCATCCTTGTAGATCTAAAGCGCAAACGGCTGGTTGATTCAATGACACAATTGTCAATCAATGCCGCAATGGTTCGAGTTGCAACTCCTACACCGATCCATTTCGCTATCGACAATGGCTACGGCGCGCTACTTATGAAGTTCCCTTCCTTAACAGCGGAGCCGAATTACAATTTACCAGTTTGCCATAACGTGGTCCATCACATTGTTACTTCTGGTCATTTACCAGTATCAAGACCACGCAGACTAGATCCAGCGCGTCACAAAGCAGCATTGACGGAATTCCAACACATGGTGGAATTAGGGATTTGCAGGCCATCTGCATCTTCCGTGTCATGTCCACTTCACTTAGTGAAGAAGAAAGATCAAGATTGGAGACCATGTGGGGACTATCGTAAACTAAATATGGTCACAACGCCTGACCGTTATCCCATACCCCACATTCAGAATTTCACCATGCACTTGCATGGTTCCAAAATCTTCTCCAAAATAGATCTTGTCAGAGCTTACCACTTAATTCCCGTCGCTCCTGAAGACGTTTACAAAACGGCGATCACGACCCCATTTGGCCTCTTCGAATTCACCCGAATGCCATTCGGGCTACGCAATGCCGCGCAAACGTTTCAGCGATTTATCAACGAAGTCGTTCGCGATCTAGACTTCGTCTTCGTCTACATTGACGATATTCTTGTGGCATCTCAAACTGAGGAGCAACACAAACAGCATTTGGAACAACTCTTCCAAAAATTATCAGAGTTTGATGTTCATATCAAGAGCGCTAAATGCGTATTTGGCGCAACCACTCTTGATTTCCTCAGCCACAAAATCACACCTAATGGTATTCTGCCGTCAGAAGAACGAGTTAATGCCATTAGGGAATTCCCAGCTCCAGCGAATATAAAAAGCATTCAGCGATTTCTCGGCATGGTAAACTACTACCACCGATTTATTCCAAAGCTCGCTGAAATACTCGCTCCAATTCACGCACACTTGGCAGCACTACTCAAATTGCCCAAGACAGTTTGGTGTAGGCTCAATAATACGAATGTCCACCTGAAATTTAGATTTTTCAATTTATTGAAGTAAACCATTAAAATTTTTACTAATGGTCTATCTTATCAACAGATTTAAGATGATAGACATAATTTAGACTAATTGAAAAAAATCGAAACACTTTACTGTTAGAACTATATTCAAAAACATAGTGCGTTTATACGAATGTCTACCACTGTATTCATGATGGAGAGTGAAGATTATTATGTTTTCATGCCTATTTTATATTCAATTTAGATCAGTTAGTAGTAAATCATATTAAATTAGAAAAATGTTATATGTTAGTTATTCTACTATTTTGTATCATAGATGTATGCGATTGTAGAGACTGTTTCTCCGGAAGGTGCTCTAGAAGTGGTAACAGTGCTGGATGATTGGATTGAAAACGAAAAATTAGTTTGGCCGCCGATAAAAATTTAATAAAAATTGTATCTTCATTTTATCTTCTCTTTCATAGAAACATATTCTAAGAGACTAAAAAAAAAAAGAACGGATGTATAGTTGATATACAAATTCAGAATCTGAAAAATATCACAACCACAAGGCAAAAAATGCCGCACAGGTTAATTATAACATTAATTCCAATTTTGAGGCTGAAGAATCCGAAGCTAATTCTGAAGTTACAGTAATATTATGATAGATAACGCAGAAATTGAATCATCAGAAAAAATTCATATATTGGAAGTTATTAGATTACCACATGATTATATTCCAAATATTGAAGATACTCAGGGTGGTTTGCAAGAGATCGTCTCCGAATCGCAAGGTTCCCTTGTCGTGCGCCAAAATGCCTTCATTGCTGATAATGAAATTGATTTACATCTCAAAACTATTGAAAATGATTTGATTGAAATAAAACATTTTATGAAATCCACGGAAACAAAACTCGAATGTATCTACGAAATGCAAAATTCATTGGTATCTTTAATTAAACAAAATTTGATTGATTGATTGATTGATTGATTTAGTGTGTACGACCAAGCCTAAGGCAAGTTTCCCGGAATACGCCGGGTCCACCGTACACCCTTTTACGAATATCAAAATCGAGGGAAAGGAAAGGTATGTTAGTAATAGAGAATCAACCCGGGTATTGCACGGGGTACCGAATTAAAAAAGGCTGAATTAAAAAAGGTCTTTAAAAATGAATTAACCCTTAAGAGACACACTGGGTTAAATTAACCCAGGTATTTTATTTTAACGCGCGCCATTTTAAAACGCGTGATCCTTGGACCATCGGGCTAGTGGATTAGGGAAGTTTGAAATGTCCACTAACATCCTCCCTTAGGCCAGATACAGTGCGTTTATAGAATCTGAGCAATGAACGTCGTAAAAACAGGTATGGATAAAAATCACCCAGTGTGTCTCTTACGTTAGAAAAACGTCTCATTTAAAAAATTCTTTTTGTTAAATATTGTGTGTTTGTGTTAAACTTATATAATTTTAGTCTATTTGAACTAAAATATGTATATACAGAGAAACCTCACTACAATGGACATCAACTGGACCAAAAAGTTGTCCATTGAAGTGAGGTGTCCCTTGAACTGAGGATTTGTTGTTGGGATTCTATTTCTTATCCGATTTTAATGAAATTCAGCATTCCCAATAGGATTGGGATTCTTTTGCATAAAGTTCTGGAATATGGCCAGTTACGAAGAAACTTGGCCATTTCTTAACCGATTTTGATGAAATTCTCAAATGATTTTCAGATATAATTCTGGAATACGGCCATTTAGGATGGAACTTGGCCATTTCTTATCCGATTTTGATAAAATTCAGCATGTGCGATGAAAATGGGATCTTCAAGCGAGTTTTAGATGAAGTTCTGGAATATGGCCAAGTAGGAAAGAACTGGGCCATTTCTTATCCAATTTTGATGAATTTCAGCATGTACCATGAAAATGGGATTCTCAAATGATTTTTAGATGAAGTTCTGGAATATGGCCAATTAGGATAGAACTTGGCCATTTCTTATCCGCCTTGATGAAATTCAGCATGTGTGATGAAAATGGATTCTCAAACGAGGTTTTGATGAAGTTCTGGAATATGGCCAAGAAGGAAAGAACTGGGCCATTTCTCATCCGATTTTGAAGAATTTCAGCGTGTTCGATGGAAATGGGATTCTCAAATGATTTTTAGATGAAGTTCTGGAATATGGAAAATTAGAATGGAACTTGGCAATTTCTCATCCGATCTTGATGAAATTCAGCATGCACGACGGAAACGGGACTCTCAAATGATTTTCAGGTGAAATTCTGGAATATGGCCTATTAGGAAGGAACTTGCTATTTCTTGTCCGATTTTGATGAAATTCAGCATGTATGATGGAAATGGGATTCTAAAATGATTTTTAAGTAAAGTTCTGGAATATGGCCAATTATTAAGGAACTGAAATGGAAATTCTCAAACGAGTTTTAGACGAAGTGCTGGAATATGATCAATTTGGAAGGCACTTGGCCTTTTTTAATCTGATTTTGATGTAATTCAGCATGTAAATACTATGGAAATGGGGTTCTAAAATTATTTATAGAACAAGTCATCAAATATATAAAATCATATTAAGTTCCTTCCTAATCGGCCATATCCAAGAACTTCATTTAAAAATAATTTTAGAGTCCTATTTCCATCCTACTTCCTGAATTTCATCAAAATCAGCTAAGACAATTTTTTTAGAATCCCATTTCCATCGTACATGCGGAATTTCATCAAGATCGGATAAGAAATAGCCAAGTTCTATCCTAATTGGCCATATTCCAGAGCTTGACCTGAAAATCATTTTAGAAACCCATTTCCATCGCACATGTTGAATTTCATCAAGATCGCATAGGAAATTACCAAGTTCCATCCTAATTGGCCATATTCCAGAACTTCATCTAAAAACCATTTTGGAATCCCATTTCCATCGCACATGCTGAATTTCATACAGATCGGATAAGAAATGCCCAAGTTCCATCCTAATTGGCCATATTCCAGAACTTTATCCATTTGAGAATTTCATCAAGATCGGATAATAAATCGCCAAATTTCTTCCTAACTGGTCATATTCCAGAACTTTATCTAAAAATCATTTAAGAATCCCATTTACATTATGTATGCTGAATTTCATTAAAATCGGATAAGAAATAGAATCCCAATAAAATTCTTATACAAAAAATCACAAATCCTCAGTTCAAGCACCTCACTTTAATAGACAACTTTTTTGGTCCCGTCGATGTCCGTTATAGTAAAGTTTCTCTGTATTTACATATTTTAGTTCAAACAGACAAAAAATTACTCCTATATGTTTAACCCAAACACACGATATTTAACAACAAAGGATTTTCGAAATGAACATGTTTTTCTGACGTTAGAGACACACTGGGTAATTCTTACCCGTACCTGTTTTTACGACGCTCATTGCTCGGCTTCTATACACGCACTGTATCTGGCCTAAGGGGTGATATCGATTATCAAAAACGTTTTTTCCCACGCAAAATAGCCAACTTTTAGATTTTACCTCTGTTTTGCTGTTTTCAAAAAACTCCTATTTTCGATTTGCAAAAAAAATATAGTTTTTGCAATGGATGGAAAAACCAATAGTACCACCTTAAGGTTCAACTCTTTAGCTTTTCATCGGTCACCTATAGAGTCTCAAAATATTAATTTTTGATAGAAATATAAGCATTTAAAAAAAAGACGATTTTTAAAAAAAGTTCCGTTAGCTTTTTGTAAATATTTTTGCGCCTATTTAATTTATCGCAACAAAATTATGTTTTTATATTCTTCAAAAAAAATTTCTATTAATTGAAAAAAAATTGATTGAATTTGATCAATTTGATCACGAGATATAAGCTTTCAAAGTATCGCTGGGTAAAAATCACCCAGTGTGTCTCTTACGTAACTTTTTGATAGTGTGTCCCTTAATGGTTAAAAATGTTGATTTTTGTATGAAACACCTGCTCCTTTTTTAATTCATTTTTTTTAACAAATTTTCTGAATTAAAAAAGGCGAATTTGACGAAAAACGTAAAAACGAGAAAAACGTAAAATTAATTAAGAAAGGCGTTTGTTATTTCATTTTATAAACACATACCTATCTTAATTCATTTTCAAAATGAATTAAAAAAGGCATATATTAATTCATTTTTTAAACATAAATCGTAATTTATTTTTTTAAAAAAAATTCTTTTTTCTATTGTTCTTTGTGAAATATTCGAAATCATAGAAGATTCTGGCTACACGAATTAAAACGGTCTGAGAAAAGATATTTTTCTGAATTAGAAAAGGGCCTTTTTTAATTGATTTTATAAAATGAATTAAAAATGCGTTAAAAAAAATTTAAATAAAAAAGTTAACTTAATTAGGTTTTTATGTTTTCATTAATGAAAGTAAACACTGATCATGAGCGATTTTAATTCGGTTTTGAAATATGTAAAAAATTAATTAATTTGTTAACTAATTAAACGAATTGGAGTCGCTCATGATCAGTGCTTATTTTCATTAAGGAATAATGAAACGTAAAACCTGTACTTAAAAGCAAAAGTCGCTTAAGTGACTTTAAGCGGTTTTTCTGAATTTCACATAAATAATTAAATTTGTCTACTATTTAGATTGTACATATCAAATTTTGGTGAAAATAGGGTAAAAAGTAAAAAAGTTATGAGGTAATACGTTTAATACTCTCAATGTATTTACATTTGATTTTAAAACTTTAACCTTCATTTTCTTAAAACTACTAAAATGCACATAAGCGACTTCTGCTTTTCAGTACAGAATTTATTTACTTTATTTCCTGATACTTGGTTATTCGCGTTTATAATATTATATGACAGTTATTCCCATTTTCCTACTTTTTATTATCATCAGAGAATAAATCATATTCAACTCCGTTACGACATTTTACCCGAAAAAAACACGCATACATAATGATAATAACATAAATATAATAGATATTAGTTTTGTTTCATTTTATAATTTACATCTTAATTCATTTCCAAAAAGAATTAAAAAATGCTTATTTTATTTCATTTTATGGGCACATATTAAAACATTATAAAAGTGAAATAAGAAATGCATTTTTTAATTCATTTTGAGAAACTTATTTTATTTCATTTTTAGTATAAATTTTAATTCATTTTTAAAATGAATTAAAATCACTTATTTAAATTCAGAAAAATCTCATTTTTTAATTCAGCCTTTTTTAATTCATGTAGCCGTATTGCACCACGGCACTAATTCCCAACACACATAAAGAAAATAAATAAATATTTCCATACACACTTTTTTACATGTGTATTCCTTATCTATAGCGTAATACAATCCTTCCTTAGTAAATTGAGATGAATCTACTTGTACATGATTTCCCTACACAACACGCACACAACAGAACAATGGCGAACAAAACCAATTATGTGTTATTTAGGGGTCTGTGATATACTGTACATTATATATATTAAAATATTAAAACCATCTAAACCAAAAAATATAGAAATACATATACAATTTTTACCAAATTCCCAATCTATGAATAATAGATTGCATGCATAACTCAATAAATACCAGGTCAGCCCGAAATAATGCACTCATTACATATATGTAAATTACAACAACAAATAAAAAAACGAAAAGTAAAAAATAATAACTTTTACCGGAATTGCATGACGTCACGAACATGTGGTTTGAACAATCGGGCTAACCTGTTATTTGTTGAATCATGGATTGCATGTATTTATGACAATTGTACACAAAATAAAACTAAACTAAAATATGTAAGAGTATTAGTAGAAACAAGAATAGAAATGCATATTAACTGCGTATATTAACCATCTGCAACTCTAATTTTAATAAAACTCGATCAAAATAAGATAAGACAATTGTTAGAAATTTTATGTACAATACCACAAACACTAAATCAAAAATCAAGCAATTAATCCAGAAATCAAAAATTTGATTTCCTTCATTATAAATATAAATCATTGCCTGCTAAATGTATCCCGATGGATTACATTTTCCAGATACACATTCCCACAACACTAATTAATTCATTATTTATCATATTATAATTTAATTTAATTTATATCGCTACATACTTTAAAAAACAAGAAAATTTCACAAATTAAATTAAATTGAATTTACAAGAGGACGATAAAAAAACACATCCGTCCTCTTCGAGCGTCGACGACGCCATACTCGGTATCTTTAATTAAACAAAATTTAGTTAAAAATAAAATAATTATTAAAAATAATGAATTCAAAATGCCCACCATTCCGATTACCACCGTCAGCGCATTGGAGGAAATCAATAAAAAATTAATTATTTCGAACGAGTTCATGGATCAATTAGTATGTATATTATTTGTTATGTTCGAAATAGTTACATCTAAATTCTGTGGTCACAAATCATAGTGGCTTAAGTGTGAAATTCACATTTTACAGGAAAACGTTTTTAAAATTAAGAATCTTTCAAAGCCGTATGAGTTTTTTTGAATTCTTGCTTTTATAAACGATTATTACGGTTGTTCGTCGTTACCAGAATATTACAAAACAAGTATTGTATATGATATAAAATCGAATCTGGATATTTCAAATTTGAGATTATGATATGTGACCACAGAATTAATAATTAATTTAAAACACCCAAATTTAATAAAAACTAATCAAATAAAATGTTCTTATTCTTCAATTTACAGATTGTCAGACTCAAAAAACATGATCGAACACAATCAATTAATAACACCATAAAAAACATAATGGAGGATATATTTTCATACCCGCTATTACGTAAATATACGTGGACCGGCTGAAGCGGAATTGATAGAAGTAAATTAATGCAGCTTAAATTAATTTATTTTATGAGTTAATTAGTTTTTATTATTTTAAATTATTAGGTGTTACAAAAATGATCTTCAATAAACATACAGGTATATTGAATTTAATTTCAAATACACTTAATTACAAGAGACAGGAGGAAGTAGCAACACATATCGTTGAAAAATCAATAAAAGAATTTTTCAAGAGAATTACCTTGAGAATGAATCGTCTTCATACTTCGGAAAATGACAGTTAAACATAAATGCTAAATTAAGTTCCTTTTGTTAAACATAAATGCTAAATTAAGTCCAATTTTGAAATAAATTGATGTTATCAAGTTCCTTAAGACTTAGTACGGTTAAGCACAGAGTAGAATTATTAATTTATTATAGATTTTGAATGCTTTTTAATGAAACATAATCGAAAATGATTATTTCTACACTATTAAATTCAATCGAACCTAAAAAACACAATAATAAATTAGTATGAGGATAACTCTAGGATGAATCGACTCTGTGGATAAACCTACTAACTGAAATTATATAATTAATATAATACAGTATAAATGTATAATTTATATTTTGAAATTTTTATATAAATATGAAATAATAAAGCCAAAATTTTCAATTTTTGAATTTTTTAAATTATTTATTTTCTTTTATTTGTTACCTTTTGTATGGTTATTTAGTCAGCCCACCTGTAATGACTTTTTCAGACCTCAATACTGGCACAAGGCGTTACTATTTAAATACACATATCGATACAAATTTATTAACAATCAAAAACACAAGTCGATACATTGTGTTCCTGTATAATAATAACCTATTCTCTCTCACCTTCTCTTGTACTCTCTTCAAAGAGAAAATACATTAGAAAATGATTATATATTTTTCTCTCCTTAAATACTTTTCACCCCGGTGTATTCCAACAATTGTTGTTCCTTAAGTCGATACTTTTACTTACTTAGTAGCACATCTACCATTGGACACATTTCAGACACAGTGTGGACACGTTGTTTATCGGGATCAGGTTCCTACCGTACGAATTTATCTCGTATTACCAAACTGATGGTTAAGTTGGAGTTCGATTTCTGAGTAATGTGTTGGTTGAGTTAGAGGACAGTTGAGGATTTATGCGAGGCTGGAATTGAAGGTTGAGTTAAAGATTGCCTTGGGATCGAGTTTGGGTTAAGTTAGAGATGTGTTGGTGTTGAATTGGGGATAAGCTACGATTGAGTCAGCTGATCGGTTGGGGATTTATTTATGGTTGTGTTGAAGGTCAAGTTGGGCATTGAGTTAGGGGTTAAGTTGTGGGTTGAGTTGCAAATAGAACTGCGAATAATTTTAAATTCAGTTTAAGGTTGGCTTGGTGATTCAACTGGTGATTGGTAATTGCATAAGCATTGGGAAATAATTAGATATTTAAGTCAAAGAAAACTAAAATCTGTCATACATCTACACTGAAAAAAAAAATATTTATCAAAATAGATATATTGACTTATCTTTAACATTTTTCCGTTCTTGAAATAAATATAGCTGAATATATATTAAAGTTCCAATAAATCAAATATAATCTGTATCTCAAACAACGAAAGCAGTTGCAAATACATATCCCGTGAATTTTATTCTAAAGAGATATACAACGACCTGATAGTGTAATAAAATGTTATGTTAACCAATATTTTGATCTGTTTCAGTTATACTACTACTACTTGCTTCAGTTTGAAACTATATCTAACATACTTAAATAATTTAACGAAACATTGTTAAATTATATCCATTTAGTGATATGATCATACCGCAAGATGTAATTTGTTTGTTATACGAGAAACAAATATATTTACAATATCCGTTTCAAATATCCATCCCAGATGAAAATATATCGAAAATGTATTTGCATCTGTATCATCCCCACTCCTCCACCCGCAATTTCTGCTTAACGAAACATTTTTTATGTAACTACAATATAACAACTACTACATTTACAACAGGTAATTTTCAAACATAAAAATATCTAAAATAATTATGAACGTATCTCGTTTCCTGTATTTGTTTCTTTCTTTCTCTTCATCTCACTCTATCGATTCTATAATATCGAAATGCAAAATGTACAATAAAAAATTATTAACATGTTATTTGAAGAAAACCTACAAAGGATCCAGATATAATCTGCATAAAGTGAACGAAAAATTTAATTATTTGGTGATTATGAATAATATTTCGGTAAGTAATTACTTTAGAATATTTTGTGTATGTTTTATAACTAAAGGAAAATTAATTTTGCTTAATATTTTAAAACATTTTATAATTAGTGGCGTATTTGAACAAATTTAAGAAAACATTTGCATTAGCGCGTTCTTGTTTACTGTAATGATTATTTGTAAGTGAAGTTAATTATTTTAGAATTTTTTTTGTGTAAATCGTAATAAATGTGTGTATGATAAATAGCTATGTAGTAAAGAAAGAACTCAAGTTTCTTAATTTTCTAATGTACCACAGACATACTATCTCAATAATTATTAACCTCGTGGATTACAATAATTTATTTATTTTAGAGGTTATGGTTCTTAATTTTTACATAATAATTTAACGTAAAAGTTTAAAAATAATGTTATTTATATAAAACTGATTTAAATATATTATATTTAATTATGTGACATTATAGTTTAATCGTAATAATTAAATTTGCCATTTTTAAATTTAGGTTAGAATAATGTCCTGTGAACTGTGATTTTCTTGTTTTTTGTGCGTGTATTTCCAAGCCATATTAAATATATATAATATACAATATATTTACCAAATTCATTGTAAACTACTCGGTATAAATACATAAAGGGTGTTGCATCATGAACTGGAGCATGTAGAGGATACAATTTGCTATAGGCAGGTAAATAAATATGTATCTCCACCTAAGCAAAGTAAAAAGCGGGCGAGCTTCCATTGAACAAAATTGATTCCTGTAAAATCAACAAATTACAAAATACATTTTAATAACTTTTAACGAATTTATACATTGTAATACAACTGTGAGAATTGTGATTCTTATTATCATAACAAATATATTTCTTATCTAATTATCGTATTATAATATGATCAAACTTTAAATTATTTTGGTATATTCCAAATTGATTTTTATAAGAAGAGGAGAAATTGTTAAGAGTTTGCAATTCAGTTTCGATCTGCGAGCATGTGAAAAATAAATCATCTTTCAGTACATCTCATCAGGCTATAGCGACTGAACTGCTAATTTATTACACTGATTTTTTCCTATATATAGGAATCAACCGTGCACTTGTAGTATTAGCGAATTTTTACATTCCCCTTTCTAAACTTTTAACAATTTCAATGTTATTGTATTTAACGCATACATGCGGTTACTATGATCAAACTTTAAATTATTTTGGTATATTCCAAATTGATTTTTATAAGAAGAGGAGAAATTGTTAAGAGTTTGCAATTCAGTTTCGATCTGCGAGCATGTGAAAAATAAATCATCTTTCAGTACATCTCATCAGGCTATAGCGACTGAACTGCTAATTTATTACACTGATTTTTTCCTATATATAGGAATCAACCGTGCACTTGTAGTATTAGCGAATTTTTACATTCCCCTTTCTAAACTTTTAACAATTTCAATGTTATTGTATTTAACGCATACATGCGGTTACTATGATCAAACTTTAAATTATTTTGGTATATTCCAAATTGATTTTTATAAGAAGAGGAGAAATTGTTAAGAGTTTGCAATTCAGTTTCGATCTGCGAGCATGTGAAAAATAAATCATCTTTCAGTACATCTCATCAGGCTATAGCGACTGAACTGCTAATTTATTACACTGATTTTTTCCTATATATAGGAATCAACCGTGCACTTGTAGTATTAGCGAATTTTTACATTCCCCTTTCTAAACTTTTAACAATTTCAATGTTATTGTATTTAACGCATACATGCGGTTACTATGATCAAACTTTAAATTATTTTGGTATATTCCAAATTGATTTTTATAAGAAGAGGAGAAATTGTTAAGAGTTTGCAATTCAGTTTCGATCTGCGAGCATGTGAAAAATAAATCATCTTTCAGTACATCTCATCAGGCTATAGCGACTGAACTGCTAATTTATTACACTGATTTTTTCCTATATATAGGAATCAACCGTGCACTTGTAGTATTAGCGAATTTTTACATTCCCCTTTCTAAACTTTTAACAATTTCAATGTTATTGTATTTAACGCATACATGCGGTTACTATGATCAAACTTTAAATTATTTTGGTATATTCCAAATTGATTTTTATAAGAAGAGGAGAAATTGTTAAGAGTTTGCAATTCAGTTTCGATCTGCGAGCATGTGAAAAATAAATCATCTTTCAGTACATCTCTTAACAATTTCTCCTCTTCGTATTATAATATGATTTTTTTTTGTAAACAGCAGGCGTGCTCATCCAGTACCATCAGTAATTACTCCGAGCTAATTGGAGAAATTGCCGAATTGCAGAATGCAGAAAACCATGGAATTGTAAGAAAAATATCATATTATTTTGATTTATATAATTTATATTATTTTTATCGTTAGGAACAATCTCAACTAATAATAATGCCTTCGTCCACCATAAACATTTTAAATGAATACGATGTATCTACGTATCTTGATTGCACAAAAGGGCGAATAATAAAATCATACTACGAGGGACGAAGTAGTCTCGGCCCAAAATAACAAACCGACCTCTCAAACTTAATAATTGAAAAAGAATTTGATCTAACGGGTAATTATAAAATCACGAGCGACAGATTGGAACAGTTAGCAATTCAAATAAAAGTGTTGTTTAAATCAGAAAACGAAAATATTTATTTTGTTCGCTACAACAGAAATACTAAACAATTAGCCACGGGAAAGCTGTACAGCGCGTACAATAAACTTCGATCAAAAATTAAAAAATCTGTCGTTCCAAGCGATATTAAAAATATTTCAATATCTCAACCTAACATTTACCAATCATCAATAGAATTTCTAAAATCAAATGTAGAACCGTGCGACGAAATTATTAAACACTGGAAAATTACCTCAGAATTTAGATTGCAACACCTCAAAGAACAGGAAGGTTTAACAATATCGAAATATTTTTCAGAATACCCTGCTTTGAAATGTTCTAACTTAATAAACGAATTATTTGAAATTGACTTTAAATGTATCTATAATGATCAAGCAAATAAACTACATGATGATTGGCCAGCCATTAACGAAATATTAATTAAAATCGCGAATTCTAAGAAAAACTCAAGTAGTTTTAAATCAATGGAACAAGTTCTTGCAACACCCGATCAACTAACTGGATTTTTTCTGCTTCCTTTCTTAATAAATAGTAATTTTGGAAGGAAAAGACAGTCTAATGGTTCCTTTAAATTGACCAAATCTGAAATCGCTGATCAATTTATAGCAAGAGCTGATGTAAGTAATATTATAATAAGAATTTTTTTTGAAATACATATATTAATACTGTCGGTTTATTTTTTCAGGATATAACACAACTACATAATAAAATCCGTGAAATAAAGACGAAAATCGAGAGTTTGAAAGAAACCTTTCAGCCACTACCGATAATATTGGGAGACAGTAAACCCAGTTGGATACATTTATATACTAGATGGACAACTATTTCTCATTGGCAGTCCTATAAAAACAATCGACCTTACGTTTAAAATTTTTCAAGTTATTAATTCAAAGTATCCTACTGGTGCGGAGGCAATATGGGTTTTCATTCAACAGTCTGTTTATGGAATAAAAACCAAGTGGGACAAAAACTTTATTTCCGTAAATAATTTGATTAGTTTAGTCGAAACTAACAAACGGCAACTTTAAAATTTCCAGTTCACAGGATCGGTATTTAAATTTTTTTTTTTTATAATGAATTGTTTTAGTTGTAATCTAGTAATAAGTTCTTACAAATCATACTTAATGCATATAAAAACATTCCATAAATCATGTTATATTTTTATATGTAATGAGTGCGCCCCGAGGCGAGAATTCAATATTTTCGATTCATTTCGAAGACATATTGTAAAACATTTTCAAAATATTGAATCGAATACAATTCAAACCCCTTCTGCATCGGTTATCAGTGAAATTAAAGAAATCAAAAAATCGGTAGGCACTAATATGACATCAGATAAACAAATAATGCAATCGTCAAATCAAATGTTCTGTGAAAAAATAATTTTAAATAATATTGAAATTTGCAATTTAAACTTAATTAGTAACTTATACGCTAGTAACTTAAATAAATCACAGATTCAATCAGTAACAGAGGAAATAACGAATTATATTTCAAATATTTTTGCTGAAGTGCATAAAAATATTATAGTTCGAATTAGGGAATTAGGAGAGACGGCTACAAACGTCTCTACTCTTGAAAATAACCTAACTTTCTTGAGATTTCCTCTAGAAAAATGGAACAGTGATTATATGAGAACTAAATTTCTTGAACAAAAAAACGCCTTAATCAAACCTTCATCTATAAAAGTTGGAGAATATTTAAACGCAAAACGAATGCAAAATAATAACATTTTGAAGCCAATTCCTGCAAAGCTTAGCTATGTTTCAATTGAACACATCCTTAGGAATTTCTTAGAGCAAGGTAATGTCTTAAAATTCATTTTAGAATACTCCAAAGGTCTTGAAAATGAAAAAGTAACTATCAGTAATATAATTCAGACGACATTTTGGAAACAGAAATGTGATCAATTTCCTAACCAATGTATTACAGTTCCTTTAATAGTTTATTTTGATGATTTTGAAACAAATAATCCTCTTGGTAGCTCCGCCGGTTTTCAAAAATTAGGCTGTATATACATTTCATTAGCAAATTTACCTCCAGAATTTAGGTCGAAATTAGAAAATATATTTCTTGTACTGCTTTTTAATTCGATTGATAGGAGAGTTTATGGTAATAAAATAATACTGGCTCCTTTAATATCAGAACTCAAGCGATTACGAGAATTTGGGTTTGATTTATCAGTTAATGATCAAAATTTCCAAATATTCGTTACGGTTGTTTTGGTTGTTGGAGATAATTTAGGGCTAAACTCGATTCTTGGGTTTACAGAAAGCTTTAATTCAAATAAATTTTGTAGGATTTGTATTTGTACTAAAGCAGAAACTAAAATGTTATCTAAAGAAGATCAGCTTAAATTACGAAATGTTCAAAATTATGCGAGCCAACTACAAGATATTAATCATTTATCAGAAATCAAAGAAGAATGTTGTTTTAATGAACTCTCAGACTTTCACTGTGTAGAAAATGTTAGTGTTGATATAATGCACGATATCTTTGAGGGCGTTGCTAAATTAGAATTGGCTTTGATTCTGCATAACTTTATAGTTGTCAAAAAATATTTAGATATAAGTAGTCTCAACTTCAGAATTCGTAATTTTAATTATGGTCTTAATAATAGTGTCAACAAACCAAAAGAAATGAGCTTGGATATCTTAAAACAAAAAAGAATTAAGGGTAGTGCTTCAGAAATGATATGTCTGGTAAAAAATTTGGGAGTAATGATTGGAGATGTTATTCCCCATTCGGATGAATTATGGAATTTGTATATATTATTGCATAAAATAAGCAACGTTGTTTTGAGCTCACACATAGACGATGGTGCTATTCAAATATTAGAAAACTTGATTGATGAGCATCATAACTTGTACATCAAATTTTTTGGCTTTACTTTAATACCAAAGCATCATTTTATGACGCATTATCCTACTATAATGCGCAAATTTGGGCCACTTATTCAAATGTGGTCAATGAGATTTGAAGCTAATCATCAAGTTCTAAAGAAAATAGCTGCTAATACCAGATCTCGCAGGAATATTTGTTCAACAATTTCAAAAAGAAACCTGCTGCAATTAAGTAAACGAAAAATAAATAATAAGTATTTAAGTTTACCCACTATTTTAGGGAAATCTGTTGACGGTTATATTCCTGACAAAATAACTGCCCAAATGAAAATGTTATTCAAAAATACACTATTGAGTCAAATCAAATCAGTAAGTTTTATTCAGTACAAAAATATTATCTATAGAAGAGATATGATCGTAGTATTACGAATTGATACCGACAGTTTGCCCATATATGGTTCAATAAAATCAATTTTTTCGCACAATGTTTTACATTTTTTTGTATGTCAAGTATTAGAAACGATGTATTATAGTAATCATTTTTGTGGAACTGTAGTAGAAGTCACACAAAATTTTGAAATTTTAAATATTGATAATTTGATTGATAACAGAATAAAAAATTTGATAAAATCAAATTCATATTTGTATGTTGTAGAATAAGTTATAAATGTGTATATTATTATTAAATGGACTTACAATATAATAAAACAAAAAAAAAATTGAAATAATATACAATTATACCAGTATATTTAGAACGCGTAGTTTAAGTTAAAAAACAAAATATGTACATTGTTTAAAAATTTGTCAAAATTTAGCACAATTAATTTTTTATTTAAAATAAGAGTTTAATTTGCTATTTTATTTCTTGTAAAATACAAAATAATCGATGAATTGGAAAAATTACGAATTTACGATAAAATGTTATTTTTATATTTTAATTATTATTTTTATTATTATTATTAATGTAGACGTAGAAGACAGAACTCATCCTACCAATTTAATGTTAATTGGTAAATTTATACCAATTTGTAAGACTTTTTCCTACAAAACGAGTTCTGCACCCTGATTCTCTAAAAGTAAGGTAATGTGTGGACGTGTAAACTTCTAAAAATCAAAGCTTACCTTTGTGAGTTTGCAATTTCTCGATATGACCCACTACTAAAATAATATTGAAAAATTTCAAACTCATAAAAGTAAGCTTTGCTTTTTACAAGATTACACGTCTACACATGATCTTAATTTTTAGAGAATCAGGGTGCTGTAACGGCACATTCTCCTAAGGAATTTTTTCCTTTCGGAATGAATTCTGTGATAGACCAGATTGTTTTACATTTTTTGCGGAATGTCTATCTGGCCGTGGGGTTCAAAAGGCATTTCCATGTCGCTTCATTTTAAGTTGTAACATTAACATAAATGTATTTATTATTGCTTTAATTTTTATTGAAATGAAATAAATAAATATTAAAAAGAGTTATTTTATTTTTTTTAACAATAACGGTACATAGTAATGATGACTATGTATCTTTCTACTTGAGGTATACTTAATTATCTATTCGGTTGACAATATTATTTGGAAATGAATAAATTTATATCTAATTCAAATATTGCAAATTATTTGTGTTAGTTAATATTTGTTGAGAATATCAATAAAGTGTACATCAAAAATTGATAAAATAGTTTTCGCTTTAAGATAAATATTAAATTTTGCCTGACAAGTGAATTACTTACGTGGTTAAAAGGATGTAAAATTCATAAGTTTTTTATTTTCATAATTGATATGCATTATAACGAATTTAAATATTATGTATTTTAATAAGAATTAAATGTCAAGCTAATTGGAATAAATTTATATCTCAAACAGATATGAAATGGTTAGATATATTTTTCGTTTTTAGGGATATAAAATATTCTTATCCCTAAACGAGTTATATTTTATATATGAAAATTCATGAAAATATAACTTTGTGTGATATAATTTCTCTCAGTGTAGAATTATGACGAAATTGTGAACAATTAATTTTATATGACCGAAATCTGAACTGTTTTTATTTTAAAGTACTTGCAGATATTTTTTTTTTTAATTAAATCTACTCCATATAAGTTGGGATAACTCACCATAGCCATTTTCCGCCTATTTATCATGAGCGAGAATAATTAGTTTAAACTTCCTCATTATTTCGATAAATTCAAACCAAAAATTGTTTAAGCAACCTTTATTCTTTTTATTAATTCAACTTAATCTACAACATTGGAATTAAATCTAAAATGGGAGAAATGAAGCACTGGGCCAACTTATACAAGATATAAAATCCAATTGTGCGAGTTATATAAATCGTTAAATAATGCAAATATTTCAAACGCCGATAACGTTTTATGGCTTGCGGTATATTATTTGGATCTTCCTTGAGCAAATATTTGCGCAGTCCAAACATTTTGGAAGCTATACATTCTTCCCAATTTATTGAGCTCATATAAGAATAAAATAATTTTTTATCGCGCTCTTCCAATTTTTCATAAAGGTTTTTTGTGTTATGATCGTGAAATATCCAGCTTCGATTTGAAAAGTACTGTGCTGCCGCAATAAAACGATGCATCCGTCTATATGTCTGTAACATTTTAGGTTTTTTTCCTATAACCAAACGACCGGCGTCAATAATTAATGCTGGTAGTATATGATACAAAAATTGCAATATACTCGACAGCCACTTATTAGATCTTATTTTAAATCGGTAATACCAAACACTTTGTAATAATGGTAATTTTTTGACATATTTCGATGTCAATGTCTGGTATTCATACCATGTTATACGTTTCGATTCTGAGGTTACGTAATTATAAACTGGTGGATCATCGTAATTATTTGATGCGATATCCCAGGAGCTTGTTAATAAAGAATTGACACACATGTCAACAGGAACGATTTCAGCATTAGTGCCCTGTTTTACATATAATACAGATAGTAGCCCCATCCAATATCCCACCACAATGCCGGTTGTGCCGAACATATTATCACACCAACCGATGATTGGTTCTTTATACGTTGGTAATACAATGGCCGGTCTAAATACACAAATCGGTAATCCTTTACCGGTACTACGTACCAAATCTTCAGCCAAACATTTTGTGTATGTGTATGTATTTGGCCAGCCTTTTGTAAGAATTGGACTTATCTCATCGATTGTTTTCTCATCCAAAAAACTAAATAATTTTAGAGCATGCTCACCCGATAATTTTGTTGTATACAATTTCTCCTCGATCACTTCACGATTACAATTTGCAAAAACTGTTGACACGTGAACGACTGCTTTTAGGTGATGCATTTGGCGACACAAAGACAGCATTTCTTTTGTACCATTCACATTGATTTTTAGAGCCGATATGATGTGTTCATTAAAACGTGTTGTGGCCGCAACATGAAATACTATGTGCACGGTATTCTGTAGTTTACTGCGATCTTCCTGGTTAAGTCCAAGTGCGGGTAGAGCACAATCGCCTGAGATTGGAATTACTTTGAGCTGAAAATTTGGTTGTTCTTGCTTAAGTCGGTCAAAAAGCTTTAAAAAGTTTAATGAGAATATTGAATATAAAAATATAAAGTTAATCGTAAAAGTGATATCTTACCGGATCATTAAATAAATGTTGTATCCGTGTTTTAATATCTTTGTCCTTTTTACCTCGAACCAATATAAAAATATGATCAGGATTACATGTGCGTAGCAATTTTTCGATCAGTACTACAATTAAATAGGTATGTATGCTTAGTACGTATGTGGTGTACGCATAATTCGATATATTTACCTTTCCCTAGAAATCCAGTACCGCCTGTGATAAATATAGATTTGTGTTGATAAAACTTTTGTATTGGTGTTAATTCTGAGTAAAGTAAATAAAGACGTTTAATGATTGCAGTAAACTCAAGGTCAGATGTTTATTATTAATTTTTCCTTCTTAATTATCAATATGAATAACTTACCATTGCTTTCTTGTGGCAACACGGCGGTTTGTGACAGTGTCATCCTAATTTTGGGCTAATATTTTTATGTGCAGAAGTCTTGATTTATGTGGGTTAAAAATCCAAACTATCTGTAAATATTAAATTAAATAGAGATAAGATAACCCATTGGCATGATATATAGATAACGCCAATATATACCGCCATAGATTACCCCAATTTTTGCTAAATTAAACTTCATAACATTTTTGATTTTAAATTTTAAATTATCTCGTAACATGCGTTATACAAAATGTTCATTTAATTTATGGAAACCCTAAGCTTTGCTTTATTTAACACTTTTTGTTAAGCTTTCACCTACCTTTATGATTTTTCTTTATAAATATTTATATTCATAAAACAAATTACTTTAATTACAAATCACTTAAATCACTTTTTCATACACTGTGCTATGTGCGAATTCAACACAACGATTTTAAAACTACCAATGATGCAATTTTCAATTTTAGTTTACCTACTTATAGTTTTATCAAACCTTGCCGGGAAATACAGTTGAAACTTGCTATCCAAACTACCACTAACATTTATTTATTTTGTTTGGCTAATGTTAATTCAGGTTTTGTAAGCGTTGGAAAAAAAAAACTGGTGTCAAAAAAACCATAATTTTAAACCCATTGTCAATAAATCGGAGGTATATCGTCACCTCCAAATGCGTTATGTCTGACATTACGTAATATGACTGTCCAAACCCCAAATTAACTAAAATTCATTTGTATAACATAAAAACGATATGGTGAAATAACGACTTTGAAATCTAATTTACCGATCTAATTTTACATTTTTACGTATGTAGGTTGGCAATTTTAACTTCAAAATTAATTAAATGCGTTTGTATTAACGAAATAAGATGACGATATAGCTAAAGCAACGATTTTTCCCAAAATCAAATATCCACCATGGTATTGTAATGTCTTGATTTTGTTTTACGAACCAATTAACTTAACAAGCAATTCTTTCAAATATTTTTTTTGGTTTTTAAATCATATATGGTTTGTATATTATAGACTCGACTTTGTTTTCTAACCTTTGCTCTATGACCTAAATAAAATTAATATTTTAGATATATCTTTAACATTCGTATAATTAATTAATTTATCAGCTGTACGTATGGAGTGACTCGCACATAAATAAATTTTTTGGACACTATACGTGTACGTCATTATTATTATTAATGTGATCATTATATTAATGAATAAATTAATCTGTAAAATGACGAAACAGCAATTCGGGTTATACTAAAGTTAATTGTTTTATTAAATTAATTATGCGTTTATAAATCACTAAATATGATTTCGGGTGTATAGGATAGATACAAATGTAATAACATGAAATTATCAGTCGTCCCGATTATACGGATGAGTCAGTTGTAGTAAACTACTGTTGCCACGTTCTAAATATTTCTTGCTTTACAAATTTCTAGACGGTTATTTTATATCAATGAATAGGGATCACTATCACGCGATTGAAAATAAAAGTGTAAAATTGATCAATTTTAGCATCCAATTTTTAACATCCTATTAAATGTTTGATAATGTTAACGGTTTAAACTAATAATGGTCGATATAAAATATTTTTAATACACAAAATTATAAAATGGATAGCTTAACGCATTAGCCGAATTGGAAATGTTGACATATTAAATTAAATACATTTTTGTATTAAACAATTTAATACAATATAATAATTAATTCTAAAATGTAAATGAAATCAATAAATAAGATGATTAGTTTGATAGGCACATACCTATAATATTAATATCCAAAAATAATTACCTCTGTGGACGGCGGAGCACTCTTATGATTTGCAAAGTGCACCTCACGAGCATGATGATATCATTAGAATATAGTGATTTATAGAGATTGAGGGCACTATAGCAAGAGAATGCCTCATCAGATCGGAGCAATTCGGTTATTAATTTGTGTTTAATAATACTGTGGCAGATAATTTATTTTAAATTAAAATAATTAATCTCCACATAAATTTTAATTAAAATTTAGATCTACATGTACATAGTGGCGATTTACAATCCTAGAGTGAACTATAAATGGGGAATGCCTGATCTGATAGGTCATATGTCAGTGTGGACTCTGATATATATTTCACCTAGACTGCGTGTCCACCACACTAGCCTCGGCGACTTTGGGAAGCACTTGTCTGGAACTCAGATTCATCAGGCACATCTCCGCTGAGACCCTGCGCTTCATTTCGTACTTCTCATACCATCGCCCAGTACTTAATCATTTGCAAACAATCACTGTACTCTCATTTCATGATGCTAATAATAAAGAAATTTATTTTAACAAACCCATACATCGTGCCATTTCTCGCACATCTTATAAACGTTATCACGGAAAACACCTACGGCCGTGTAGAAGACACAGCCTACCCCGAATTTTTGTACAATATTAAACAATTTAATACAATATAATAATTAATTCTAAAATGTATATGAAATCAATAAATAAGATGATTAATCTGATAGGCATCCAAAAGTATGTACAGTCCCTGGCCAAATTATTACACGCATTATAGGTGCTTTGGAAAGCTTTCCTTTGTTAATTTGGTTTTCGAATATTTAGTTACAATTAATTTAATCTGTTTGTACAAAAACAATGAGTGTGAAGTTTAAGCTAAAAAACAAATAACAAAAAATTACGCTGTTAAATTAGCTATATTCGAATTGGAATTTAGATTATATGAAAATTTAAATTTTTTGTAATTTTGGATTTTTTCGTACTATTAAACCCCGCATTGGAAACAAGTGGTTTTTATCATTTTCAGATAGCTTGACCATCTGTTTATCTCGTTGGCTAAAAGCATTCAATTTTGTTGAACCTTGCTGAATTTCAGATAATTAAAATGTTGACTGATTTTTGATAATTAAATAATTGTTTAGCGCCAATCCTGGAGGTGTCCCGAACGTCCAGCATATTTTCTAGAATAACTAGGCCATTTAGCTATATATGTCACCAAGCTGATCTAATTGTGATGAACATACTATATTTCACGGTATGTGGAATTTTTTATAATTTTAGATCATTTTAAAAGTTGTTATATCGCCAACCGTACAAATGTCCACGAGGTTTTTACCTCATTCTCGAATAGCACTTGTTTTCGGATAACTTGGTTATATGCCAATCTACGTGGCCAACCTGATCCAGTTGTAATGTACTATACTTCACAGAATTTAAAATGTTTAATAATTTTGATGGTTTTATAAATTATTGTGTCACCGATCACAGGTAGCCAACCAAAGCCACCAACATTCGACGGAAAAACATCTTTCCTTCCTTGAACATCGCGTTGTGGCGTTTATAGTGGCTTTAAAAGGCGAAGCAGCAGAGCACAACCCATCTCGGAACAAGAACGCAGCAGCTATCTTGAAATTATGAAGACGCTAGATCGGAAGTGCGGCAGTGACCATAAACGGGAAATCTATTGCATGGAATTCAAAAGCCGTTACCAAAAGGGAAGAGAATCGCTTTAGGAATTTTCATCTGCAATCGAGCGACTAGTATATTTAGCATATACAAGTACGTCAGCCGATTATATGGATAGGCTTAAGATTGACGCATTCATTGGCGGCATTCGAGATCTAGAGACATGCAAGGCAGTGATGTTATCACCTAAGGCGACTTTCGCAGAAACCATCGCTTGTGCGATGTTGAAAGAGGCTGTGCAGAATTAATTACCAGACCATCATTATTTGGGCGCCAAACAATTCAGGCAACAACGGGAACATTGAGCGGATAGTATCAATAATCGGAAGAGGCAAGCTTAAGTGTTGGGAATGCGACAAGTTGGGTCACTTCTCAAGGGACTCTCAGAAAGTAATACACCGAAGGAGAAGATCGCGTTCTTTTATGCGGGTGAGTGACCATTCGACGCTCGATGGGATAGAGGTCTAGAGGCAACGAGCTCACTTGTTGGGTGTGTAACAAGATTGACCATATCTCACAAGGGACAGCACGGATCACCAGCTTGAATGGAAGAGGCACCCAGAAGAAAGCAGGCATTGGATGAGTTAACGGCAACAATCGGTAAGGCGGCAAGATTACAAGTCAGTTTGAAGAAGCAGAAACTGGCTTAACCATCTTACCTTATACATCTTTGTCACGAGTTTAGAACGAGGCGGTAGCAGCGTAATAATCGGGTGCGATGTTGATGGAAAAAAGTGTGATTTGTGATATACCTATAGTAAAAATAATGTAGTATTATTTTAGTTGTACATATATCGTTGTTCGTGATAAAGAAATTAAGAGAATCCGTTCAATAGAGCATGGCTTATTAGTTTTTTAACAATGCAGTACTTTAGTAAAGGGCCAATTCTCAGGTGAATCAACTTCTACGGAATAACTATATTAAGTCTTCGCGTATTACTTAAATACCGTCATTTTTCATTTTATAATCACTAAATCTATAAAAGAGTTTCGTTTTATTCGTGTAACCCTTCTTTAGAGAAAGCAAATGCATTTGCCGAATTTAGTAGACTTACCCGACATACCACAGGAGGATTTTGTTAGTTTTTCGAATTATTTTGACGTCGAAATTGCTAAAGATGATTTTTTGGATTCTAACTCAGTATGCAGCTCGAACTAAGAAAAATTGTCCATACAAATTTGACGTAAAATTTAGCTAGCTAAATAAAATAATTTTTTTTTTAGCTGACAATTTCGCTGAGCGGTATGCACCTTTGCGTGAAAATTTGAAAAAATATCAGTTGTTTCATTCAAATCTAGATTGCCGAACTATAAATTCTCCAAACATTTTAGCCGCAATAACTATCTCACAAGGGCAATAATAGAAGTAGCCACGAAGTAAAATTAATTTATTTTTATATAAAGAAGACAGAAGACAAAATGGCCGACCAACATTTCGAAGTTGAGTATTTAGAGGATAATTTGGACAAAAACTTTATTCAAAAACAAACGAATAAAAGTCAAACAAAATTTATCTCTACATACATTTTTAGCTTGACGATTTATCTGTAATTAAATGGAGACTTGTGAAGACCGCGCTAAAATTTATCTTAGTTCGAGCTGCATACTGAGCTTTAGTGGGGTACTATATATCTCACACGTGCTTTCTCTTAAAAATAAATACTAGGGTATAAGAATACACTGAACTTTCCACAATCATGTACAAGCCATATGAAGTAGCTGCCCCAGTATCACGGAAGGATGGCTGTATCGGTTCAAGTTTACTATATACGCCAGAGGTTTATTTTATAAATTTTCAAATGCTTAAATATTTTTAATGTGTTTGCCATTAATAAAAGTTAATGTCTAATAACTATATGTATACATAGATTAACAATTTTATCTAATTTTATTTTTCAGATGCTCAAAAATTATTTGATTAATAAGTTGGGAGGAGAAAATCATTTTCTTCAAATACAAAGTTCAAAATCTGTAACAGATCTTCAGAGAAGAAAAATTATAACTTGGCTGGCATCTTTTGTAGAAGTGAATTGCGGATTGAATTCTACGACAGACGTTTTGCTTGTAATTGCAAATATTGCAACTAATTTTATCAAAACTTTAAATATTGTTAGTAGAACTATACTCACTTTTCAACTCAAGAAATTATTAATAGCGGTATTCTCTCATTTTCTTTCGATATGATTTACTAGTCAACAAGAAAGGAAACGGATATTTACAGATAAAATTAAAGAATGATCGTTCAAAATAACGAAAATTAGACTTAAATTATTTTAGAAAGAGACATCGAGATTCCTAACGTCGAAAGAGATTTAGAGATTTTAGCAAATGTAAATTTACCGGAAGAGACTGCCATCGCCAAACAAAAATTAAGAGCCACTCTTGAATATCGAAGAGCAGAATCGAAACAAGGTAGTTTCAACATATATGATAGATATCCAATTTTTTTTAAACACCCAGGACTTGTTAGTAAACATTCTATATTAATATACTATTATTTTTACCATTTGTATTTTTCGTATTTTTAAAGGTACTCTTCGACTTTGAAATTGGTTATACTGGAGCCGGTAACCTTGTGGACGAGTGGCGCGAAATCCAAAAAGTCATATTTGCTGCCGTCAAAAACTCAGGAAAAGCAATTCTTTACACCGAAGCTGAAAGAGAAAATGGTAATTAAGAACCACATTTTAAAACAAATGAAACATAGGATAAAGCTAACGAGCCTTGGAAAAATTATTAGTTTTTAAGCGTGTATGAGTATACACATTATTTTTTTTATATAATTTTAATATGCTCAATACTATTATAATATTCGGGAAATTTAAAACATAATTTAATGATTTTTTAAAAATTAAAAACATAAATTTTATTTTTATATTTTATAAGTTTGCTTCCTTATAGTAAAATTGTTTATTTTATTTATTTTGATTTTTCAAAATCGATTTCGGTATATACTTATACCATCGTCAGTTGACCGCTCCTTAAACTTTATTGAATAATATAACGATTTTTCCCCGCTTTTATACCCAAAAAATCGACATTTCAGGGTTTTCTTTATTCAATTTGAAAAAATTTCCGCTTACTTATGAATTCAAAATAAACAATTTCACTATAAGGAAGTACACTTATAAAATATAAAAATCAAAAAATAATATTATAAAAATAAAATTTGTGTTTTTAATTTTTAAAAAATCATTTAAAGTGAAATAATACGCAAACAATATATATACACATATACACATATATACATAAATATGGATTTAAATTTGAATCAAACAATTTCTTGTGTATACAGTTACTTAAACATTTAATATAAACTAAAATGTAACATTTTAAACCTGTATTTCAACAAATCATGTCGCAAATTGAACGTTATTCCCAAATATATTAATATTAAAATCATGAGCAAATCCAGAGCAGCCATAATGACTAAGAGTAGAGCGGAAAAATTGTGGCTTACAAATGAGATTAAATTATTGTATACGAATATCAACAAGTTAACAATGAAAGTGTATACAATTTACATCTCCAAATTGCGAAAAATTGCCATTACGTTTTATATTTGGAATATTGGGAATATACCAACAAAGTTATAGAACGAAGGTTAAAATCCAAAAGAGCAACAATTTTAAAAAAATTAAAAACACTGAAACAACAAAAGAAGAGAACGTCGCCAAATCCAGAAGTCACAACGTCAACACACACGTTTTATCATCGAATTGAAAATAAAACCAACATCCAATTTGACAGCAATGAAACGGATATACTGTCAAAAGGATTAAAGTATAATGTAACTCCGCATAACGATATAAAAACCAGAAACCGACACCTTTTGAATATCGAAAACTCCAGCATGAAAACAAGCATTGAGCATCACTCGGATATAAGAACAATGATAGTGGACAAAATGAGTGATTTTCATGAAATAGGGCAGAACCGAACCGCCAACGAAAGCAAAACACTAAGAAGCATAAAGCAGAAAGTAATGGACAGCAATGCAATATTTAAAAGGCGGATAAAGGAAACACTGTTGTCATTATGAACAAAGATATATACATCACTAAAATAGACGAATTTATAATGAACAATAGTATACAAATCTTAAACGAGGACCCGACAAAACAGTTTAATACATCGATAAAAAATGTAATTAATAAATCAAAATATTTACTGAACAGCAGAGAGATGAGGCAAAATAAGATGATCAATCCAACAGCACCGATAATGAGAGGATTACTTAAAATACACAAACCTGAAGTACCAATAAGACCTATAGTTAACTTTACTTCGGCTTCGTCTTACAAAATTGCCAAGTGTATTAATAATTGGATAAACAAAAACATTAAATTAGAAAATGACCATACGTTGAAAAATAACCTCGAGCTAGTCAGTAAAATAGAAGGTATCAACATACCAAATAATGGAAAATTAGCATCGTTCGACGTCACTAACATGTACTCCAATATACCCGTAAGAGAAACATTGGAGATTATAAGGGATTTATTAACCAATCGAGACATAGGAACAAACGTCGTAGATGAAATAATCCAACTATTAGAAGAAATCACAAATCAAAATTATTTTAAACACGAAGATAGATTTTACAAACAAACCGATGGTCTTCCGATGGGCAGTCCACTATCCGGCACATTGGCTAACATTTATTTAAATTATTTCGAATATAAATTTATTATGAACAAGACTTTACTGGCACAAATCAGTTTTTAAATTATTTAAACCAATTACACCAAAACATTAAATTTACGTTAGAAATTGAAAATAATAAAAATTTAAATTTCTTGGATTTAAAACCAACACAAACCAGCCACACAATCTATGAGAAGTCAAACCATCCATACCAACACAAGGTTTCAGCATACAACCATATGATTCACAGGCTAAATAGTATCAGTATGTCAGAAATAGATTACAACGATGAGCTGAATACAATCAAATTCATTGCGAGTGAAAACGATGAATGAAATTTGTGATGAATGAAATTTGTCGTAACAAAATTGAATGCAGACAGTCAACTACTTTGCTTTTTGATGACGAAGTTCAACCGAAATATGTCAGCGTAGAGTATAATAAATATTCTAGTAAACATCTTCAAATTTTTTTTCAAAATTATTATAAAACACAAAATTACTTGGAACAGAAAATAAAATTTTTTGCCCTTCATTTTATTTAGGACAAACTGGAAGATCATTTGGACAACGGTTTAGGGAACATACAAGGGATATTGGCAAAATTAGGACAGAATCAAATTTCGCTCAACACATAAAAATGATACTCAGCACAATTACCAGGACATCAACACAGATTACAAAACGTCAAACGAAATATTCTTTTTATTCTACCTTTCGATGTACATAGTGCAAAAAGAATGCATTCTGAATATTCCGAATAAATAAAAGAATGGAGTAAAAAAAGAATAGAAGGAATGGAATGAATAAAAGAACGATTTACGTCACTTTCGGAATGTTCGGAATATCCAGAATGAATAAAAGAAAACAACCAATATTATTCGATAATGTCCCGGAACAGGCCTTGACTTGAACGTCAACGAATGTCTGTATTTTTCGCTGGAAAAAAAAAAAAAACTTTTAAAGCAAAAACGTTATAAAAACTAAACCCGAAGCTCTCGGGACGGTTCGCGAGGTTAATTATTAACATAATAAAACGAGAAAGTAGCGGTAGAGAAGTGTCGAGAAAAAAGAAAATCAATAAACATCCAACAATAGGATAATTGTGTGTGCGAGCGCCCGGTGGGATACGCGGCACAAAAATGCCTAAACCAGCCAAAGCCAGCAAAGCACAGACACTAGATCAAAAAGCAATAAGCTCTGTAAATATGATGATAACCAAAGCTAACAATAAAATATTAGCCGAGCTAGCAAACCGCAACAATTTAATAACGGAGGCAAATAAAGTTCCTTTGATGGCGGGGGATGGAAATTCCCACAAAACAAGCGAACCGCAAGCTGAAAACGACCAGATAAATAGCATAGAAGTAAACGAAAACGAAATCCAAAACGCAAAACGGCAAAGAGAAAGCAAGGCAGACGTATCAAGGCACGTCAAAAAATTTATGAGTGCTCTGAGTGACTATTCCACAGAGACAGAAGACGAGATATAAATGAAAACATCGTGATCTCAAATAACGACGGAGAGTCATGGAGCCCGCTAAAAGTTTCGGCAAAGCAAAAACGAGAAAAGAAATGGAAACAACTCTCAAAATACCTGCAAAGATAGATGGACAATTTAACAAAGCGCCGATTCAAATGCCGAATCAAAATGATAATAATACAATGACAGAAGTTGAAGGTCTATCAAGAAAAGATAAAATCCCTCCGATAGTGGCTTATAATATTAATACAAAAGAAGTAATTCAGAGCCTTAATAGTGCAATGGATAAAAACAAATATTCAATAAAAAGAGTTAATAAAAATGTCACTCATATTATCACTATGGATGTCGATAGCTCTATTAAAGCAATGGAAATTATTAAGATCAAAAATAAAAAATTTTATACGTACACCGCCGGCATCTTTGAACCAATAAACAATGGTGTTGAAGGGGATAGATGGCAGTTTCTCTGAGGAAGACGTCAAGGAGGCACTAACTGATCTTCAGGTGAGTCAGCATATTGCAAAATTTACCAAATGCGAATTTAAGGATCCCGACAAAGATGGACGTGACCCTAGTTACTGGATTTTACAACTCAACCCAATGACGGACGTATCAGTATTGACTAACATTAAGTACATACTCCACCAGAAAGTTAGATTTGAAAGGTTTGTCAGACGTGAATCCATGATATGGGCATGCCGCAGCTAATTGCAGTATGCAATACAGATGTATTAAATGTGATGAGACGCATGGGACTGATACTTGTGCTAAGAAGGACAAAGAAACAGCACCATATTGTGTTAACTGTAAATCAGTCGGACACCCAGCTAACTACAGGCAGTGCCCTAAGTACAAAGAGCTAGTAGACAGGAAAGAGCAGTTGAAATTTAGGCAGGAGGAACAAAAGATGAAAAGAAATCAGATGTACAATAAGTTTTATAAACCAGAACTTTCTTACTCGAGAATAGTTGCCCCTAGTAATGCGGCTAAAGTAGTGAATCATACTCCAAATAGGCCAACATTGTTAAATCCGGTCAATGGTCAGGAAACGCGCTGGGATCAAACATGTAGTGAGATGTTCGGGGTGGGATTCACTGAGACACTTCGAATGAACAGTCAAGCTAGTAATCTTCATATCTTTCAGCTTAATGTTAACTCACTAATTAGTCGGCAGAAAAGGCATGCTCTTGAGATTTTCCTTAACGGAACTAGACCGCATATAGTATTATTAAGCGAAACAAAGCTTAAACCTAGAAATAAAGTCGCTTTTAGGAACTATAATTTTTTTAGACATGATAGACTTAATCGTAGTGGAGATGGAACGGGAATATTAGTTAGAAAAGGGATAGATTGTATTCTGATGAATAACCCTACAGCTCTTAGGTCTATTGAGGCAACTATTATTAAAATAAGGAATGCCGGTCATGAGGTAGTGGTAGTATCAGCTTATTTTACTCCGGGCGAGGGTAATATTTCTCTGGTTACAAGGGATTTGTCGGAAATTATGAAGTTAGAAACATTCTGAAAATCTATAATTAATGCATCCAGACCTCCCTTCGTTTCACAGAGGCGCGGTCAGTATCTTTTTAAAGTCCGATGATGTTGTCGTACATCATAATCAGTGGAGCTATCCAAATCTTAAAACTTTGGATTCTGAGTCTGATCACTCTGCGGTTGAGCTTAGGGTGTCGCTGGGTTTTGTAGTTCCTAGACACCCTCCGAAACAGATCCTTAATTATGGTGCGGTTGACTGGTTGGAGTTCAATCGCCATCTCGATTCGAGGCTTGATAGTATGTATAGATATCCCATTGAATAAATCGCTCTCTAGGAATGAAATAGACCAAATACTGCTAGAACTACAAACCCTTCTTGGGAATTCAATTCAGAGGTGTGTTCCAACCACAACTACAGTTCACAGATTCCCCTCCCGCCTAGAATTATCAAATTTATCAGATTAAAAAATTCGCTACGTAGGCAGTTATTTAGAAACAGGCATCTTCCCAATTCGCATACAATTAAATCACAAGTAAATAACGCTAATAAATTGATAAAAGAACTCATACAGATCCATTATGAAAGCCATTGGAATAGCAAACTAACTAGTATCAGGATGAACCACAGTACATTCAAAGAAATTAATAAATTAACAAACAGGAGAGAATTCCGAAGCATACCCGCACTTATTGATCCCATTACTAATCAAAATATAGAGCTTTCTACCGGTAAAGAGAACCTTCTGGGACAATCATTTGAGAAGCTCACACCCAAAATAGCGGATTGGATGACTGGTTCTCGATAAATGTTGTTACTAAGGTAAATGATTTCATAGAGTCCAATAGGAAATGATTCAATTTTCAGATGAGAATTTAATCACGGCAGGGTGTCACTACCAGAATAGGGTTGCGTTGAATTTAGCCATGCCTTCAGAAATATTGTCATATATAAAGTCAATCAACGGTAAAAAATCTGCTGGCAGCGATTTAATTTCAAACTATGTCCTAAAAAAGCTTTCCTTGAAGTTCATTGCCAAACTAACAGTGATTATTAATCACTGTTACAATATCGGATATTTCCCAAACATATGGAAAATGGCCGTTATATCTCCCATTCACAAAAAAGGAAAGCCGCCCGACCTCCCCTCTGGTGATTCTTAAAAATGATGTCTCTGTTAAACTCAATCAGAAGATACCAACACTAGCGTGTTTCCTAGATATTGAGAAGGCCTTTGACACGGTCTGGACCGATGGCAATATTTTCAAATTATTGAGGATGAAATTTGACGCAATACTGATAAGGTTAGTTCATAGTTTTCTGACGAACAGACGTTTTCAGGTCAAGGTAGAGGAAACATTATCAAGGGAATTTATAGTGAGGGCGGGAGTGCCTCAGGGATCTTTGCTAGGGCCAATCTTATATACACTGTATACCTCTGACCTACCAGCTACTGATACTTGTCATATTCCCATTAAAACCTTGCAATATGCTGACGACATCGTAATATAAACATCAATGAAAAATTTGAGGAATGCGGAAGTTAGGTTAAACAATCACCTCAAAATACTACATGAATATTTCACGAAATGGAAAATCCAAGTTAACACGACAAAATGTGAGTCGATTTGTTTCATTGGCAGCAGAGTTCTCAGCAAGGGACAACGGAAAACCTATAAGAATATACAACTTAAGGTTAACAACAACATTATCAAGAAAGCAACATAAATTAAATACTTAGGAATTGTAATGACAGAAGACCTAAAGCCCTACCGGCATATTAAGTCGATAACGCAGAAAGCCATAATCGCATACAACAGCATCAAATCAGAGATCCAATACAAAAGCAATCAGCAAAGGAAAATTAAGCTGATTTGCTACAAGCAGCTCATACGACCCATTCTTGGATATGGTTTCCCAGCGTGGTCGGATCTATCGTCATGCCAGATGGAAAAACTTCGTTGTTTCGAGAGAAGAATACTGAGAATCTGTACTAACATAAGTAGAAAGTCAGACTCTTATGAATACATATGAAACGCAACCCTATACAAGGAAGCTGAGGTTGATAGAATCGATAAATTCCTAATAAACAACTGCATACCATTTTTCGAAAAAGCTTTACCCCTCTAATCAAACGCAATTAAAATCCAATATTTAGGACACATCATAACTCCTGAAGGAATAAAACCTAGCCCTAAAACAGTAGAGGCAATAATTAATTTTCCAATCCCACGGAACATGCGTGAGACTAAAAGCTTCTTAGGCCTCGCAAGTTACTACAGAAAGTTCGTTCTGGCTTTTTTCACAATTGCAGAACCTCTGCACCAGCTAACAAGAAAGAGAAACAAATTTGAATGGTCCCAGAAGTGCCAAACTGCGTTCGACTGTCTAAAGAGTAAACTTTTACTACTACACCAATACTCCAGTATCCAGATTTTGATAAAATGTTTATCCTAACAACAGATGCCAGTGAATATGGTGTAGGAGCCATATTAAGCCAGATGCATGATGGTAACAACTTACCGCTGGCATATGCCAGCCGCTCGCTCAAGCCCGCGGAAAAGAACTACTCAACAATTGAAAAGGAAATGCTTGCCACAAAGTGGGCAGTTGAGGTGTTCAGACCGTACCTATTCGGGCGTAAGTTTACCATCAGAAGAGATCTCAAACCACTAATTGGTGAAACACAGGTGCGGATGCACTCAGCAGCGTACGTGAGGAAGAAGTTCTCGTTATTACCAGGGCAAAATCAAAACAACAAGAGGTCATGCAGAACGAGGAAAAAACTAATGAAATCGAATAAAAGCTTCAAGAATCTCATAAAATATCGGATGTAGATCAAACATCACCATTCACAAGCCAACAGAAAAAACCCGTCCAAATCGTTACAGATCCCAATGTAAGATTACAAATCCTTCATGAAAAGCATGATCTACCGTTAGGAGGTCATGCAGGAGTTTTTCGAACATATATAAGAATTCGGATGGATTATTATTTGCCAAATTTATTAAACGAAGTTAAAAAATATATTAAGAAGTGTAAAAACGAAAGTTCCTCTGGTACTTACTGAAACCTCAGAATTTCCTTTCCAATGGATAGCGTTGGATATTGTAGGTCCTTTACCCGTAACCGAAGCACAAAACAAATATCTCTTGACGTTTTATGGTGATTTAAGTAAGTTCTCTTGAGCTATATCTCTATACCTGACGAAAAGGCTAGCACAGTAGCAAAGGCGTTGTGCGAACAATACATCACAAAATGCGGAGCACCCGAAAAGATCCTAACTGATATGGGGTCCAATTTCATGAGCAGTCTATTTGAAAATATCTGCAAATTGCTTAAAATTAAACACATAACTACTACGAGTTTTCATCCGCACACAAATGGTGCTCTTGAAAGATCCCATAACACTCTCAAGGAATATCTCCGAAATTTCGCGACCATATACCATCACAATTGGGATGAAATGGTTCATTACGCAATGTTTGTGTATAACACAACACCTCATTGCTCTACAAATTTCACACCGTATGAATTAGTGTTTGGTCGACCAGCATTAGTACCAACGGCCGTAAAGAAGGAACCTCAACCGGTTTATAATTATGATGACTATGTTAGCGAACTAAAAGCCCGTTTGCGACTAGCTCATCACATAGCTCGCTTTAATATCCTCAAAAAGAAATAAAAGGCCAAAGAGAGTTATGACCGAGATACGGCAACATTTCGGAATAGATTGACTCCATGCGGAATAGGTTGACGTTTTGCAGGACCTTACGCAGATTGTTAGTGAGTCCATATTTGAATGTCAAAAATATAAAGGGATGAAACCTCACTAGGTGATCAGAACTTCGGTCTTTGGTGTTTTAAATGAGGATAGCATTCACCTGTCACCTGTGTTATAAAGTTGGTATGACAGTTTTGACAGTACTGATTTCTATTTTAACCAACATATATTTACTTATACAACAATAGCCAAACAGGTCAAAAGCTTCAGAAGCAGGGGTACGTAATCGTATTCTAGAACTTTATTCCGAAAGTAGTATACCAAATTATACTGATATTTCTAACCGTGTAACTGACCATATTTAGAATCCCATTTACAACGCACATATCAAATTTCATAATAATCGGGTAAGGAATAACCAAGTTCCATCCCACTTAGTCATATTTCAAAGCTTTATCCAAAAATTATTTTAGAATTCCATTCCCAACACACATGTCAAATTTGATGATACCCGGTTAAGGAATAGCCAAGTTCCAGATTACTTGGCCATATTCCAGAACTTCAACCAAAACTCATTTATGAATCCTATTTCCGACACACATGTCAAATTTCATAATAATCGGTTGATAAATAGGCAAGTTCCTTCATATAAAAAATTTGTTAACTACTCACTACGTCCTAATCCAACCCCAACTGAACTTTGACTCAACCCGCAAATTGACCCATTACTTAGCCTTCAAATCAATCCATTCAATGCCCAATTCAATAATCAAACCAGCATATTATATAAAAAAAAATCGTAAATAATTATAAAACCAGGTATTTTGGGTCATTTCGTATGACAGGCATCTCACCCTCTTGACATACCATCTCCAAAAGCTTTTCAAATCTCCGCCTTGACCATAGAAACAGATTGGCGAAAAAAAAAATTCAAAATCGGACAAGCCGTTCTCGAGATACCACTGGTACAGACATTATGACATCCAGACATCCAGACGTCCAGACATCCAGACATCCAGACGTCCAGACATCCAGAAAGACGGACGGACATTTTATTTTTTGCTTTTTCAGACTCAGGGACTATCAAAACGTCGAGAAAAATGGTTTTGGTCGTCATTTTTGACAGGATTTCAATACTTTGGTCTTTATAGACCGAAGTAAATCGCCTTATATAATAGCACTTGGTCCTTCGAAGGCCAAAATCAGTCAGTTTTTTGTTGTGTTGGATATCAATTTAATATGACTTCCAAGCAACTTCGAAATTGTTAATGCGATAGATTTTATATTCAACATTCAATATGATGCAAATCTAAGATTATTTTGAAGTTATTTCCAAAATTATTTCCAAAATTGTCCGGTAGCTTTAAAAACGCAGGACGTTAATTTAAAATTAAAACAACTGATTTCTGAACTTAATATGACAAAATATAAGTCATAATTGGAACATTTTTTATATGACTCAACATTTTTAAAGCTAAAATGTATTGCGTCTGATACCTGTGGCAGGACATACAGTTCCTATTATGGCTTAAAAGAACACTCTTTAAATTGCTGAACGAGCACTATCTGTTCAATTCCAAATGAACCTGACATTTCTGTTGCCAATAGACCTAATTATCAATCAGAAGACATTACTGTTCTGAATGAAATAAATATTCCTTCAGTTAATTGCATTCCAATTGCTTCTAGAGTCAGACAGATATTTCAGCTATAACCAATTTTATCTCGCAAATCAATGCTATGGGCTTATCAGAAGCAAGCATTACCAAAATAATGAATCACACCAAAGAACTTGTGGAGAATATAAATTCGAATGTTTCAGGTTTAGCTGAAAATTACAATTCCGGAAATTTATTCAAAATCAGTATAGAACATGTCTTTAATATTTGTCAAAATGAAATAGATTAGTACTGCTCCAAATATAATCGAGAAAATGAAATTGAAAATAGTCGATTTTTCGTTAAGCCAACATCAGTACCCCTTAGCTTAGTTTACATTGGGATGGAAAATACTGTTCTAAATCAAAAAAATATAAAAAATCTCTCGTTCAAAATTCTTTTCAATATGTTTGATTTTGCAAACTTTTGCAATTCTGGTTTAAATAGTGTAAAATGTTTTGTCACCCTCGACGATATCATGGTTTATGGATACGATTTGATTTGAAAGATCGCAATAAAAATTAATCGAATTTTTCACTTGTCTAAGAAACCATAAACTCAAACTTCAGCCAACAAAATGTAAATTCTTGAGTTAAGAGATCAGCTACTTAGGCCACACCATTTCAGATAAGGGAATTCTACCTGATACATCAACAGAAGATACAATTAAAAATTACCCTAGACCTAAAAGTACAAAAGATGTGTCTAGGGCTAGCCAGCTACTATAGGCGTTTCATAAATGGATTTTCAGATACAGCCGAACCTCTCACAGCCCTTTTTAAAAATAATGTTTCGTTTGAATGGTCGCAGCTTTTTGTAAAGTGGCTTTCCAAAAACTGAAAAAAACATTGATAAATCGGCCTATTTTATGCATTCCTGACTTTCAAAGCCTTCTATAGTCACGACCGATGCAAGTAATGTGGCCGTACGAGCAATATTATCGCAAAATTATTTAACTGATTTTGACGTTCCTATTGCTTATGCAAGTAGAGTGTTGCAGAAAGCAGAAAATAACTATGCGTCAATTGAAAAAGGGCTACTTGCCATCGTCTGGGCTTTGAAACGATTTCGACCTTATATTTTTGGGCAACAATTTATAATAATTACGGATCACAAACCTCTAATTTGGCTCAAATCTATTTCTAATCCATCATCTCGTTTAGTTCGTTGGAGAATAGATATGACAATGGAGATTAAACGATGTTTCAATTAATTCAGATTCACATCCAGAAATCATAAGTCACTCTAAAACAAAGCAAAATAAAAATATTATTCATCTCAACAATCAGCGGGGATTAGAAAAAGTATTACACAATTTTCATTATAATCCTCACGGGGGACATCAGGGTGTATATACATAGAACATTTAAAAGATAACAAAATTATTATCGCAGTTTCCGAAAATGATGACTACCATCCGAAATTTTATCAGCAAGTGTGCTCAATGTCAGAAAAACAAAGTGGGCAAATTAACTAACACTCCGATGCAAATTACTATGGCATCCAAGGTTTCATTCGAAAAATTGTTCTTAGACATAGTGGGACCACTTCCCTATACTGAAAATGAAAATAAATATATTCTAACACTTCAAGACGACCTTACAATATTTTCGTTAGCGGTTTGTCATCCGAATCAAGGAACTTCCACTATTGCCAGAGCATTCGGTGACCACAGTATATGTTTGATCGGGTCTCCACAATCAATCGTGACCGATATGGGGTCAGATTTTATGTCGGAATTATTTTCAAATGCGTATATAAAATTTTAAATATCAAAAAGATCAACACGACAGCCTACCATCCTCAGTCGAACGGCGCGTTAGGGTAATACCTGCGTAATTTTACAATTTTACATACATTTCAAACTTATGTTCGGATTTAAACCAACAATTCCTAAATCATTAACCAGAAATCCAGTTACCATTATACGATTCACATGTCGCTGAATTGAACAATAAATTTCAAAATTGCTGGAAGATAGCCAGAGAAAACCTCATCCAAGGAAAATTAAAATAAAAAGTTATTATGACAAAAATGTGAATGCCATAAAATTTCAAATTGGAGATTTAGTTCTTCTGAAAAATGAAGTAATGAGATTTTATATCATTTCTTAGATATAAATTCGGATGCAAATTATACAATTCGCATTAATCGACAAAATGAAGTCATTCATAACAACAAATTAAAGTGGTTCCGTAATTACCGTTTCTACCGCAATCTTAATCCCCCAATGGGGGTGAACTATTTGAACATATTTTTAAATCAGATTTTTTTATATTTGTAGTACAAATTTAAAATTTAATGAAACCACATATTCTTCCTTTCTTTCAAATGAGTTCCTAACAAAGTTTTACTCACTTAGGGGGGTTGAATATTAAAGCTAAAAGTGTAGATATTAATTTTGAAACTAACATTTATCAAAATTATCACAAAATTATAAAAAATTAAAATTTGGGGGAACCTCCTTGAGGTTAATATTACAGCCGAAGAACAATTATTTTAAAATGTATTCTAATTTGGCCTTATAACAGGGAACAATTTTTTTTTATTGTAATTTAATTGTCATCCCCCTTTGGGGTAGTTTTATATATTTTTTTTTAAAGTGTGTGACATAAATTCTACTTAAACAAAACAACGGAACAAAAATGTCCTTATTATGTTGGTGGGGAGTACAGTTGAGGATTTATGCGAGGCTGGAACTGAGGGTTTAGTTAAAGACTGCCTTGGGGACGATTTTGGGTTAAGTTAGGGATGTGTTGGTGTTGAACTGAGGCTAAGCTACGGTTGAGTCAGCTGATCAATTGAGTATTTATTTATGGTTATGCTGATGGTTGAGTTTAGAGTTGAGTTAGGGGTTAAATTGAGGGTTGAGTTGCAAATATAACTTAGATTCATTTGAAAGTTTGTTTGGAGTTGAGTAGGTTGTTCAGTTGAATGTTGGCTTGGCAATTGGACTGGTGATTGGTAATTGCATAAAGATTGGAAAATAATTAGGTATTTAAGGGGTTCAGTTTGCTGTTTTTTTACGGCTGTACCCAAAGAAAACCAAAACCTGTGATTTACCTGATTCGCGGGCGATCTTCCCATTCCAGAGTTATGGCGATATTGTAACTTTCACTTTTAAAATTTTAATGTTTTATTTTACAGTACCTGCAGATATTTTTTTAAAATCAAATCTACTCCATAAAAGTTTTTATAACTCACCTCAGCCATTTTCCGCCTATTTTTCATAAGTTATTATAAGATGAGTTCAAACCAAAAATTGTTTATAGGTGGTTAAGCAACCTTGTTACTTTTACATTTATTCTGATTATTAATTCAACTTAATCTACAACATTGGAATTAAATCTAAAATGGGAGAAATGAAGCGCTGGGCCAACTTATACAATATATAAAATCCAATTGTGCGAGTCATATAAATCGTTAAATAATGCAAATATTTCAAACGCTGATAACGTTTTATGGCTTGCGATATATTATTTGGATCTTCCTTGAGCAAATATTTGCGCATTCCAAACATTTCGGAAGCTATACATTCTTCCCAATTTATTGAGCTCATATCAGAATAAAATAATTTTTTATCGCTCTCTTCCAATTTCTCATAAAGATTTTTTGTATTACGATCGTGAAATATCCAGCATCGATTTGTAAAATGCTGTAATTGCGCAGTATAACGATGCATCCGCGTATAAGTCTGTAACATTTTGGTTTTTCTACCTATAACCAAAAGACCGGCGTCAATAATTAATGCTGGTAGTATATGATTCAAAAATTGCAATATACTCGCTAGCAACTTACTCGATGTCAATGTCATACGGTAATACCAAACACATTGTAATAATGGCAATTTTTTAACATATTTCGCTGTCAATGTCTGGTATTCATACCATGTTATACGTTTCGATTCTGAGGTAACATAATTATAAACTGGTGTATCATCGTATTTATTTGATGCGATATCCCAGGCGCTTGTTAATAAAGAATTGACACACATGTCAACAGGGACGATTTCCGCAATAATGTCCTGTTTTAGAACTATTACAGACAGTAGCCCCATCCAATATCCCACCACAAAGCCAATTGGACCGAACATATTATCACACCAACCTATGATCGGTTCTTTATATGTTGGTAGTACAACGGCCGGCCGAAATACACAAATCGGTAATCCTTTACCGGCACTCCTCACCAAATCTTCAGCCAAACATTTTGTGTATGTGTATGTATTTGGCCAGCCTTTTGTAAGGGTCGGAGTTATCTCATCGATTGTTTTCTCATCCAGAAAACTAAATAATTTTAGAGCATTCTCGCCCGATAATTTTGTTGTATACAATTTTTCCTCGATCACTTCACGATTACAATTTGCAAAAGCTGTTGACACGTGAACGACTGCTTTTAGGTGATGCATTTGGCGACACAAAGACAGCATTTCTTTTGTACCATTCACATTGATTTTTAGAGCCGATATGATGTGTTCATTAAAACGTGTTGTGGCCGCAACATGAAATACTATGTGCACGGTATTCTGTAGTTTACTGCGATCTTCCTGGTTAAGTCCAAGCGCGGGTAGACCACAATCGCCTGAGATTGGAATTACTTTGAACTGAAAATTTGGTTGTTCTTGCTTGAGGCGGTCAAAAAGCTTTAAAAAGTTTAATGAGAACATTGAATATAAAAATATAAAGTTGGTCGTAATAGTGATATCTTACCGGATCATCAAATAGATCTTGTATCCGTGTTTGGATATTTTTGCCCTTTTTACCTCGCACCAATATAAAAATATTGTTAGGATTACATGTGCGTAGTAATTTCTCGATCAGTACTACAATTAAATAGGTATGTATGCTTAGTACGTATGTGGTGTACGCATAATTCGATATAGTACTTACCTTTCCCTAGAAATCCAGTACCACCTGTGATAAATATAGATTTGTGTTGATAGAACTGTTGAATTGGTGTTAATTCTGCGTAAAGTAAATGAATACCTTTATTATTCATTTTTCTTTCTTAAATATCGATAAGAATAACTTACCATTGCTTTCTTGTGGCAACACGGCGGTTTGTGACAGTGTCATCCTAATTTTAGGCTAATTTTTTTATGTGCAGAAGTTTTGATTTATGTGGTTTAAAAATCCAAAATATCTGTAAAAATTAAATTTAAATTGAAGATGGTAGATTTTCATTTTTCGATTTTAGTTTTTAGATTTTAGAATTGACGAACCAGATGAAATTATTTATTGGTAGCGAAATCTGTGTTCAATCACAGATTTGAACATAGATTACGTTTATCATGCAGACCAAATACATTGCACTAATACGGCACGTTACAATAACATCCACATTATTGGCCACGGCATTGGTTGAAATACAGACTGGAAACCAAGAACCAAAATTTTTTCGGATGTTAATAGATCATGGCTCACAAATTTCAGTCATTACCGAGGAGGCATCCAAGCTAATTAAACCACGAATGAAGAAAACACATATGGAAATAGGAGGTATAAACAAAAGGGAAATCACAACTGCCACAAAATCAGTCACCTTCCCTTCCGTGTACAACCGCGATTTTCATCTAACTTCTCCATGGAAATGGAGGCAGTAGAATTACCGAATATAACACGACCAGCCTGACCAACATTTTGACAGTAGAAGATGGCGTCACTTAAACACCTTGATGTGGGCCGATCCGAATTATAATCAACCAAACAAAATCGACATCTTATTAGGTGCCGATTATTATCCAAACATTGTGATGAACCAGGTGGTCAAAGGAAAACAAGGAGAACCAATTGCCGAACAAACAGAACTAGGATGGATTATATTTGGTAATACCCCCAACAACAATAAACCTTCCAAGATCACGTCATTGGTTACCTTAACAGACATCGACCAGCAATTAAAGAAATTCTGGAAAGTAAAAGAGATGCAACCCAAGAAGCTGATGACAGACAAAGAAACGCTATGTGAAAACCATTATCATCAGAATTATTGTCGAGATACGGACAGTCGTTACATGGTACGAATTTCTTTTATCCAAAATGTACGTCAGGGTGTATAGAAGGTACTATAATAAAGGACATATGATTGAGAGTAAGGAATATCACGACAACGAATATTATATTCCTCATCACGCGGTGCTCAAATCAACCAGTACCACAATAAAATTAAGGGTCGTATTTGACGCATCAGCTAAGACAAGCAACGATATCAGTTAGAATCAAATACAACTTGTGGGACCCAAGTTACAAGAGGACCTGATGTCAATTCTACTACGTTGGAGAAAATACAAAGTAGCAAATGTATCACCAAATAAGAATACATCCGGAGGATCAAAAATATCAGAAAATATTATGGAGAACATCATACGACAAAATGATTAAGTCGTACCTGCTGACAACCGTGACATTTGGAATGGCTTCGGCACCATATTTGGCCATCAAGACACTACAACATCTAGCGGCCGATGAGGAGAAAACTACCCAATAGCAAGGATAATTAAGGAAGATTTCTACGTAGATGATTTATTATCAGGAAGTCACAATATAGCGGAAGCTCAGACAGCACAACCCGAACTGATAAAATTGCTACAATCTGGAGGATTTAACCTCAGAAAATGGACCTCAAACTGTTTCCAACTCTTAGAAGGTGTAAATCCGGGCTCGAGAGCCTTCGAGCCTATCATATATCACAATCAGAGTCAGTAAAAACATTGGTTTTAATTTGGAATCCAGGCACCGATACCGTGTTAACCGTGTTAATGCAAACGCTATGGATCTCTGGCGTGACTTGGGACCAAAAACTGCCTAGAAACATCGAAAACATATGTCAGCAATATTACAAATTCCTCCCAAGATTGGAGGAGATAAAAATTCCGCGGTGGATTAAATTCGATCAATCTCTACAAGGAGAATTGCATGGATTTTGTGATGCTTCCGAAGTGGCTTATGCAGCAGTGGTATACTTCTATGATAGGGCATCAAATAAAGCAACTTTATTAACATCAAAAACATGGGTAGCACCAATAGCAACCAAGCTAACATTGCCAAAGCTAGAGTTATGCGGAGCAAGTTTGCTTGCAAATTTAATGAATAGGATGCAGCAAGACATGCAATTTGGCCATACAACAACATACTTTTGGACGGATTCAATGATCGTGTTAGGGTGTATCCATTCCTAGACCAAGGTATATTACGAGTCGGCGGTCGAGTTGAAAATACAACAACTTGGAGCTATGATGAGAAACATCCAGTTATCATTCCAAGGAACCATCCAATAGCTAAACTACTAATTCTAGAAGCCCATGAACAAACATTGCATGGAGGAACACAATTGGCATTAGCTCATTTTCGAACAAAATACTCAATTACACGGTCGAAATTTAATATCCAAATGTGTAAAGTATCATCGGTTTAATGCTAAATCCGGAACACAGTTAATGGGAAATTTGCCAGAAGTACGTATCACACCCGGAAGACCATTCTTGAGAACCGGAGTCGATTATGCAGGACCACTACTTATTCGTACATCAAAGGGAAGGCCATACATTGAGCCAGTCAGTGATTTACACGGAGAGGATTATGCAGTGATTTATATATAGCGATAACGGATCTAATTTCGCCGGGGAAAAAACCAACTTGAACGAGAAATGGCTACATTACTTCGTAAGTCATCTAAAGAAATCGCTCAACTATTGATAAACGATGGGATAACATGGCATTTCATACCACCAGCTTCACCACATTTTGGTGGACTTTGGGAGGCTGCTGTAAAGTCAGTCAAAAAACACCTAATTAAGGACATAGGAGAAGCAACACTTACATTTGAAGAACTATCAACGGTCACTTCACAAGTAGTAGAGGCTTGTCTTAATTTAAGACCACTGTCATAGCAGATCCCACAGACATAACTTTTTTAACCCCTGGACACTTCTTAATTGGTGCACCATTGCTATCAGTTCCACATGATGCTATGGCAGATACAAATATTCATGGAATATCCATGGGATGGAAACTGATAGAAAAAATCAAACAAGATTTTTGGAAAAGATGGCATTCAGAGTACTTAAATCGATTACAACATAGAAGAAACATTTTTTTAATTAAATTTTAAACTTGTAGAATTTTACTAAAAAAATTTGGTTTACTCAAATTTCAAAATTCTGTAATTTGAAAATTTCAAAAATCTAACACACTTAACTTAAATCGTAAATTTGTAATATTAAAATTATAAATTTCTAAAACCACATAATCTTAATATTCTAAAATTATTTAATTAAAAAATTTCATTATTTAACACTTAAACTAAAACGAAATAATTCTTTGGTCACGTCACAAGGCATAACATCTTAAGTCAATTTTGATAATTTTTCTAGAGAGGTATAGAAATAGTTGAATATTAAATTCATTTTTCAATTATGACTACAAAAGCTTACTACAGTTAGAGGACACAGCCTTTGGCCACACAAGCCTTTGTAATTCAATGAAATTATAAGCCAGTGAAATTATGTAAATGTGCCAGTTTTCGCTGTGTGCCATTAAATAATTTTAATATATGTACATATCATTCAAGTACCTATGTATGTATATGCCAATAGATTATCTTGTCTCTGTGTTTGTTGCAGTTGTCACAATGAACGTAAATATATATTCGACAACTGCAACAAACCCAGAGAAAAGATAATCTATTGGCATATAGGTACTTGAATGATATATATTTAATGGCACACAGCGAAAATTGGCACATTTACCTATTTTCATTAACACCATCAACCAAAAATTCAAATTCAAATTAAAAATAGAGAACAATAAACGCATATCTTTTCTGGATTTAATAATAACCAACGTAGGAAACAAACACGATTTCAATCAAACATAAATTTGCAGCTTATTCATACATGCTTACTGTCACAATATAGAAATATTGTGTAAAATTGGCTGCTCAATGGCTGCTCGTTTTCTAATTGCTGTGGCGGATTCTTGTTTAATGACTTTCACAATACTTACCTTAGTCAATCCCAAAATTAAAAACTTCTGCACAGCTTGATGGTTGATGGATAAGAGAATTATTTATTTGGTATCACAAGTTTACAATAATTTTGCCATAATTAAATACTATAAATTTAGAACAAGTATAATCTAGATTAACAAATTGTCAAACGAACTCTTTCGCATAAATAGAGCTTAAATTATTTTGTTGATCAGCTGTCATCATAAAAAATGTAAACAAAAACAAATTTATTTTACCGTAAAACCTTCTCACGTAGAATATGCAGAATGGCCCTCGTTTAAAGATTTATTTGTTGCTTCCATTCACAATAACTGCACACTTACGAATGTACACAAGTTTCAACTACTTAAAAGCTTGTTACGTGGTAACGCTGCCATGTTGATCAAACATTTTGCGATTACAGAGGCTAATTACAAGAAAGCTTGGGAGAAACTTAATTTGCGATACAATAAGACTAAACCAATTATAAATACTCTAATCAAAAGTTTTTTCGAATTGCCTATAATACAACAGTCAAACTCTAACTCTTTAAGAATACTGGAAGAATCCGCCGACGAAATATTGAGAAGTTTGAAAGCTCTTGGCCCAGAAGCTGAAACTCGCGATCATTAGATTTTATACATCATGATGAACAAACTGGATAGTGATTCAAAGAAGAAATGGGCTACAGAATCCGTCGAAAAAGAAAATCCTACAATCCAAGATTTCTTCAAATTTTTAAATCTTCGTTGCGATGCTTTGAAGGGATGTCCAATTAATATAAAACTTATAAACAAATCACAGGTGATACAAAGCAAACCATCAATGCATATTACTACAAAGCAGTGGACATGCCCCTGTTGTGATAGACCACATGACTTATTTAAATGCACGCGCTTCAAGCAGTTCGATGTGCCAATGCGGGTTGACTTAATAACAAAGTTTAACTTATGTTTAAATTGTTTAATATCTCTTAATGCACACATACTTCTAAATCTGTCATCCAAACTTCCAACGTGCGATTTATATCTTGATGAAGCAGAGGTTTGCCACTGGTCGATCCAAATTTTACGCAGTCCAATAGCATAGATGTACTTTGGGAATGGATGCGTTCTTCAAAATATCAGAAAGTGACAGTCGAATACTAAATAATAAACTTACCGCGTTTAATATCATTTTTGGATGGGTAATTGGGAGACAATTGCCCGAAGTCACAAACGACAATATATATTGCAATTTTACTTGGTCAGAAGACAATCTTCATCAAGTGATTCAACGATTTTGGCAGATAGAAGAAATACCTGAAGACAATCATCAATCAGAAGAGGATTTAGCATATGAAGAGTATTTTAAATCTAGCACAATTCGGATCGACGGCCATTATAGCGTAGGCCATATCTCGAATGCTGTGTATGGAAAGAAGATTTGCTAAAAACTCCAAACTCTAAGAAGAATATATCAGATTTATGCATGAATACGAGCAGCTTGGGCATATGCAATTAGTACGAGTAGATGAAACAATAGATTCAAACGTTTTCTACCTCCCACACCACTCTGTAACTAAGAAATCTAGCACAACGACAAAACTTAGAGTGATATTCGATGGATCAGCAAAGGTAATCAAAGAACTTAAATCTGAATGACAATTTAATGGTCGGGCCAACGATCAAGCGAGATATATTCACTATATTGCTGAGATTCAGAAGACATGTAATAGCATTTTCATCAGATATAGAGAAAATGTATCGACAGGTTAATGTATCCAGAGCACATCACAATTATCAGCGAATAGTTTGGCGTTAAAGTGCAAATGAAAAATTAAAACAGTACTCAAGAGGCACATCTACAGCAAATCTTCTAACCGAAACCTTATGGTGGAACGGTCCTATGTGGCTAGTGTGGAGCTAAAGAAAACTTGCTTGCTTGACACTAATCAAACATTGAATCAGCTGTTTGAAAGAATCTCAAATTTTCGGAAAGCCCTTAGGATTTTAGCCCAATGCTACGGATTTATCGAGAGGTGCCATGGTATTATCAGTCTACACCCCATGGTGCTGCAATATAGGAAGGCAAAAGAAATCTGTTTGAAATGGGATCAATCAATGGAGTTCAAAGAAGATATATCTCGGATCAAAGCAAACGAAAATTTAAGCGGAACCAGCAAACTTATCAGTTTGAATCCATTTTTAGACAAATCGGGATTAATCCGAGTGGGTGGCCAATTGGCCATTTGTCCTACTCCGCTTTACCACATATCATACCAAATTTCCTGTAATAATTTCGTAAAAACATCCACTTACGAAATCTCTCCTGCTATCCCTTCACCAACAATATCTCCATCCAAATCCATCAACATTATTATATATTTTCAGGCAAGAATGCTGGGTTATTTTCGGCAGAAGATTAATAAAACAAATCACTGCTTCATGTCCAAAATGCCATAGATTGAACCTGTGAACAGCACAACAATTAATGGGACAATTACCAGTCGCAAGGGTGTCACCTAGTAAAGCATTCCAAAACGTAGGGGTGGACTATGCAGGTCCCATATACATTATCACGAGAAAAGGTAGAGGTGCCAAAAAGCTAAAAGCGTACATCTGTTTTTTTGTATGCATGTCCACGAAAGCCTTACATCTCGAAATCGTGAGTGAGATGACTACCAATGCCTTTATAGCTGCATTCAATAGGTTCACCAGCAGAAGAGGGCTTCCAAAAATTTTTTATTCAGATAATGGTTCAAATTTCATTGGAGCTAAGCGTAAAATGGATGAGCTACAAACGGTAATGCTTCACAAGATCAACAAATTCTTGAATGAATTGGAAATTACATGGCATTTCGTACCACCCTCTGCCCCACATTTTGAAGGGTTATGGGAAGCGGGCATAAAATCCACCAAAACTCAAATAAAAAAGTCATTGGAGATGCCGCTTTAACTTTCGAAGAGATGGCGACTCTACTGTGCCAGATAGAAGCCATACTGAACTCAAGACCTCTTGTTCCATCAAACGACGATCCAAATGATCTAGAAGTTCTCACACCAGGTCATTTTTTAATCGGATCTGCGATCACTTCTTTACCTGAAAACGCCGAAGATGATAATACTATATGCATCAGAAATCGCTGGCAGTTTCTGGAAGAAATGGCAAAGAGAATACCTAACCACTTTACAACAACGGCCAAAGTGGCAAAAAATAACTGATAATTTTAAAATCGACGATCTGGTTTTAATAAAAGAATCTAGCACGCCTCCTTTACAATGGCCAAGGGGGCGAATTGTTGTAGTACATCCAGGAGATGATGAAAAGGTAAGAGTTGTTACCTTGCAGACAGCCAACGGAACCTTAAGAAGGCCAATCACAAAAATTTGCCGATTGGTTGGAGCTAAACTCGAATAGATCACAGATCTTTACGGCGCGGGAGCATGTTTGGTGTGTTTCGCACCAAAAGTATCTACAAGAAATATATACGTATAAATTGGTTTTTTTTTAAATTTAATGATTTAGTTTTCTTGAACTTAAATTTTCTTGTTTTGTTTATTTTGGCACTGATATTTCTTTTCTTGAATAAATTAATTATTACAAAAAAACTTAATAGAATCGGTAATTGTATAGCAATCTAAATTATAGTACTTTAGTACTGCTATCAAGTTTAAATTTAATTATGGCAATTAACCCCGATGATTTTGAGTAGATGTCATTAGAGAAGAACGAACATAAAAACGACGTAGGAATATATATAGACTCAATTGCAATGACTGCGCGAAATTTTATATTGGCTTAAGAAACTTCCAAAAAAGATTTACTGAATGCATTCAAGAAGTCAAAACCCAACCCATAATATTAAATCGAATTATGCATGGCACATAATAAATGAAAACCACACAAAACTAACATACAAGATTAACAAAAGCAAAACCACGGATAGATTGGAGGAAATGGAAATCTACAGTCAAAGAGATAACATAAACGTACTAAATGATCGGATAAAGAGAAACGTAATATACGAATATATAATTAATATATAAACATCTACATCTCTACGCTCTCAAAAATTATATCTTAATCTGTATTATGTATACAGCATATCATTTGACATCTCATATAACAAATTTATGTATTTACACTCTCAACCATTACATATATTGTAGCACACATAAAAACAGTATCTGGCTTGTTTGTAAACAATTTTTTAATTTTTAAATAACCTGCGGATTAGCAGTTTTATGCTCAAAACTAGTCGTTGTTTTTCAAGTTTTTAATTTTTAATTAATTTTTGTAAATAAATAAATAATAAATTCGCAATTAAGAAATTCATATTAAAACTTGTTGTTTTAAGAAAATTGAAATTTATTTTAAATTTTTGTGAAAAGTATTTTGTTTACATCGCACGATGTTAATATTCAAAAATTCTAATATTCTACTCGTATTATAAAATTCGAATACACAAAACTTTTAAATTAAATTGTAAACTTTTAGTACAAAATTCTGATTTCCTTGTTAACAATCCTTACAGTTGTTTTAAAATTTCAAAAATGGTGTTAGACCCTAAAATTGTATAACGTTAATATTTAACAATTTTAAATTTATAATCGTACACAATTTTTATTCATAAAATTATTTTATTAAAAAATTTCAATATACAAATGTTCTAACATTCTAAATTTGTATTATTCCAAAATTATAAAATTTCAAGTTTTAAAAATTCAAATCTTACCAAAGTACACAGTTGAAAAAGTAACTTTAATTTTTAATACAAATCTTGCATTATGACTCATGTAAAGCAGTTTTTATTAAATTGTAAAGTAATGATTACATTAGATGAATTTTAATGCAATTATAAAGATTTCTAAAGCAGCATTTGCATTAAAAGTTATTTTTAATAAAACTATTAAACATTTTAAAGCACCCTGCGTAAATTAAAACATTGAACCAACATAAAATTCGCTAAAACAAGCAGTCTTCAATGTATATATGAATTATAAATTCAAGCACGTATTTTGAGTTATTGATATAAAATTCACTAACTCAAACCGACTTTAATTATGTTACAGGTAAATTTTTCATTTCTTAAAATATAATTTATTACATTGGGCGATCATAGAGTGATCTAGCCGCCCACCAAACTGCAAACAAATTGGAGTCTCTGAGATCTCGACCCTCAAAGCGCCAAAAACAAAGACCAACCACAGAAAAACCACACTGTCATGATTTTATTAACAGGAATAAAAAACAAAAAATCGTGGCTAAACTTTTAGTGCAACTTGCTTTACAATTGAATACTTCTAAAATATTTTATTAATGCAGTCTTTGATAAATTTTAATGCAGTTGCTTGACGATTATTTTACAATTTGCCTAAGCCTGGTTCCCGGATGACATTGGGTAAAGAATGGGAGAGGTTATTTAATAATGATAGAATTGGCTTAACAGTTGTTATGTTTTTGCTTTTATTTTATTTAATAATGTTGTTTTTCATGTGCCTGTAGCACAAGACAATTCAGCTAACGTCAATTAGCGATAAGTACTTAAATGGTGTCAGTTTTCTGTAAGCTAATTAATTATAAGGGGTTAAGGGGAGAGATTTCATTTTATCATCTTCATGACTTTACTTCTGCAAGTTCCCATACACTCACCTAAAAATTGAGGATTCTACAACTCAAAAACTTCAAAATTATAAAATTCTAACATTTTCAAAAAATTCTAGCATCTTTTCTTAAAAAACTGGAAAAGTCAAAAATTCTTAGATTATTCCGAATTTGAATATTCCGATAGGGCAAGGGGTGACCAGAATTTTTATTTAATTCTTTGCCAAAATCTACCAAAATTCAGAACCTAACCTAAAGAAACTTTTAACAATTTTTAAAATTAATTTTGAAAATTGGCTTTAACGTGAAAATTAAAATTCTTAGCCTTGATAAGACTAAAATTTTATAGCATTGTTGTGTAATTGGTTCGATTTATGAACTTATTAAACAACCATCATACTTATTGTTACTGTAATAATGTTCGGTACATAATTATTATTAGTTTTGGTGTTTAAAGAATTCTAGTAGATAAACTGGGCAGTCGATAATACATTTGTGGAATAAAACAAAATTATTCTAGAAGCAATATGTTTTGTATATCGTTCATTAATACAGAAAGCAATCAACAATACCCACTCAATTCAACCTGCAGAAATAATAACGACCTACGACAAACTCAGATGTATTTCACCTCATTCATCATTATTCATTCAGACGAACCCTCAGTGGCGTAACTACAAATGTCGGGCCCACCGCGAAATTTTTTTGGGCCCCTAAAAATGCTTATTGTACCTCTGAACAAGTAAAGCTTTAAGTGCAAAACTTATTTCTTCCTATTGTCTATTCTCGCATTAATTAAAAGTATCTGATTTCGAGATGACACGAAACTTCTTGCAACTCAATATTCAGACGATTTATAAAAAAGCATCACAAATTTCGAATATAATTTGAAAAATATCAAGAATTCCGAAATAATCTCAAAAATGTCGAATTTTCGAATTATCGAATTATTCGTAAATTTTGTTCAAAAATGGTTTAAGCATAAAATATGTAACTGCAAAAATTGTCAATTAGTTTTAATTTTGATAATGTTGAGCTTTTTCATACTTTTAGGTTTTTGTTAAAATGTTGTATGTACCTATATGCAAAAAATCAAAAACTTCTAATTTTATAAGCTTTCAATTACCAAAGCTTTTCTAACCAAACCATTTTACTCAGAAGTATGATTTTAGTAGCATAATTTTGGCTAAAATTTAAAATATTTTATCTTAAAATTAATAATCAATCATCAAAAGCTTTCAGTTTTAAAAGATTTTCAAACCAAACCATTTCACTACGAAACTTGATATTATAAAGGAAAGTGGTATTTTCAGATACATTTAGAATATTTGTTTTCAATGGGCTTTAAGCTTGACAATTAATTTATACCTTTTTGGCTTGAACTTAACATTTTGGAGAATTTTCATAATTTAAAGTTTTTCTTAAAATGTGTTATGAGTAAAAATTATGTTTTGTAAAAAAATGTCAAGCACAATTAGTTCTAAGAAAAGAAGAGCTTTTCATTTCGCTAGGAAATTTTGTATTATTATAATCTTTCGTTTGTCGAAACTTTTTGAATCAAATCATTTTACTCCAAAATTTTGTATTAAAAAGAAGTACGGTATTTTGGGATATATTTAGAATATTTGTTTCCAATGAGCTTTAAGATTGATAATTAATTTATACTTTCTGGGTTTGAACTTTATATTTTTGAGCCTTTTCAAAATTTGAGGATTTTGCTAAAATGTTTTATTTTATATTTCCAAAAAATGTCGAACTTTTAATTTTAGGAGCTTTCACGTATCGAAGCTTTTTAACCCAAATCATTTTCTATTTATTCTGAAATTCGATAGTTTAAAAGAAGGTGGGATTTTGGAATAAATTTAGAATATTTGTTTTCAATAAGCTTTAAGCTTGACAATTAATTCATCCTTTTTGGGTTTGAACTTAACATTTTTGAGCTTTTTAATAATTTCTGGTTTTTAATAAAATGTTGTATGCGCATAAATTATATATGAATTTGAAAAAATTGTCAAGAGCTTTGGTTTTAAGAGCTTTCACTTATTAAATCTTTTTAAACAAACCATTTTACTTCGAAATTTCATAAAACAAAGGATGATGGAATTTTGGGTATGATTTAGTATATTTGTGCTCAATACAATTTATTAAAAGTTTTTAGTTTTAAGAGCTTTTCAAACCAAACCATTTGATTTTTAAATTTGATATGATAAAAGAAGGTTTTATTTTGGGATTAATTTAAAGTTTTTGTGTTCAATGATCTATAAGCTTAATAATTTATTTATACTTTCTCTGTATTTTTTGTACCTTTCCATGAATTCTGTCTTTCATTAAAATGTTTAAGAGCTTCCACTTATCGAAGCTTTACAACTCAATCGTTTTACTCAACACAACTTACAATAACCTGGACTTTCTTGAATAATTTCGAATAACCCTCAGGAAATCGGAGAAATATCGATATTTTGGCATAATCTCAAAACAACTTTTAAATATCACCATTTAGATTTATATGTTTAACTCGGCAGGTTCTTACAACTCAAAGGTAAGCGCAGAACATTGCGTTACAAAATTCGAATAAATTCGAAAATCTTTAGAAATCTCGAATAGTCCCTGTGAATGTATCGGGTGTTATCGGGTGATTTTTTAAATATCGAACAATCGGATACTTCGAATAGACTCTAAAATTCTTGAATAACCTGACTGTTTCATATCACTGAATCACCCACCAAGTCTCAAACATCACGCACCGGGAAGCGAGAATTTCCAAAATCAGAAAAACCCCACCAAAAACAGCCAAAAAAAACACCATCATCGCTAGTTGCAAACATAAGTTGGCATTTGCATTTTCCTTATATTTAAAATAGTTTTTCAAAATAAACCGGTAATTTTAATTTTTATTTACGATTTACTGGTAATCAAAAGATCCGCTAAATAAGAAATTATAATTCGAACGAAGGCTAATTGATTATCGGGACTGACAGTGAGGGAAACAAAAATGTATTTTCAGTTGCGGTTATGTGTTTTTATAGTTTCTTGAGTTTTTTGAACATCATACATCGCAAGCTGCTAACAACAAAGATTACTATATAAGCTCCCTTTTTCAAATCAAATTCAACATTTTCTAATCTTGTTTGTAAAAGGTTGAATTGGTTTGATCTTTAGATTTATTGAGCCTTTAGCTCAATTTAGTTTGTAAAAGTTTGAATTTCAAATGCAAAAGGGGGAAACTTGGAGTTACGCAAAACATATAATACAAACAAATCAACGCAGCAAACACTACAATTTTTGTGGTTTAATGTAAGAAGCTTTGATTTCAAACGAGTTTTGCTAATTTTCTTCTAAAACTAAATATCGGTCAGAACCTAAAGGAATTTTAACTTCTATGGAGACAGAACCGAGAAGAAATTGCTGAGCCGGTTTTAACAAAATATTTAATAGTAACAGGAACAATTTTTTCTTTTCATAAAACTTACCTATAGAAATATACCGTTCTGCAAATTTGAAAAGGTATATTTAATCTGAGCTATATCTTATCAGAATCAATTACGATCTTCATTTCAAAACCAGAACGAAAACAGCACTAAATGTTATGATTTGCAATTATTATCGCAAGTTCGAACATGACATATCTGAATGCTTCAAACGCCAACAACACTCCTTTGTGGGTCCACGATTTGCAAAAATTGGGCGTGGTAACGAAACCTAAAATATTATTGCAACCGTTTCTAAACAAAATATTAACAAAAAGTATCTCAGCTTAATAATTGAAATTAATGCCAACAGGTCTTTTCTAGTCGATTCTGGAGCAGATGTAAGTTTGGTGAAAGTAAATTGTTTGGATGGTGATATTTTTTGTTATGCGGAAAGGAAATGCTCAATTACGGGAATTTCTGCAAATGTTATAAAATCACTTGCACCTTTCCAGATTTTAAATCTCTAACTCATGATTTTCAAATAACTCCCGATACACTTTCAATAAAATATGACGGTACATTGGGTTTAGATTTCTTAATCCAGTTTAAATGTTCCAGCCAAAAACCGAAATAATGACTACCCTTAGAGTAACTTCGTCTGATGGTGATCGTATAAGTCTATCAAAAGAAATTTTACCTGGTGTGAATTTTCCAAATTCAATTTAAATTCAAATGATCATGAAATTCAAATAGATACTAATTTTGAAATTTCAACCAAGTTAGTAGACGATTATTAATTTTTTCATTTAACATTAAAAAATATTCGAAATAGGTTAAAAATCAAAAATTGATAACGATCATCTAAACCTCGAAGAAAAACTAAGTGTATTAAAAATTATACGCGATTACAATGACTGCTTCTACCTAGAAGCTGATAAGCTCACGGTTATCGATGCAGTTACGCACAAAATAAATTTCGAACCAAATACCAAACCGATATATACAATATGCAATATCGTTTACCTCAAGCAAATAAAGTTGAGATTTACCGTCAAATTAATCAGATGTTAGAAGATGATATTATTGAACATTCCATCTCGCCATTGAATTCTCTTATTTTATATGTACAAAAAAAATCAACCAAAGAGGAAAGGAAATGGAGGATAGTCGTTGACTATCGTAAATTAAACGAGGTTACAATTAGTGAACATTGCTCGATCCCCTCAATCACCGATATATTAGAGAAACTGGGCAAAACCAAATAAATATTTCAGCATAGTTGATCTTGCAAATGCAAGCAATGAATGCTTCTGATAAAGAAAAAACCGCGTTTAGTTCCAATTCTGGGCACTATCAATTCAAAAGAATGAGCATGGATTACTGGCACCTTGTGCAAAAATTTAGTTTTTTTATAGGAATTTGTTGAGATTTAATTTTGTTATTTTGGAATGCTGTTTTGGGTTATGTTGTAGATTGTATGTGGGTAACTGCAGCAGGGAAACTTTCAAATTTAATCTTGAAATTTCTCATAACGTTAAAACCGAATATGTGCTAATTAGTGCTCATTGGGAAAAATAAGAGTTTTTACGGAATCTTTATATATGATAATAAGGATACAGGTGACATTACAAAGCGCATTTCTATAAAGACAATTTCGAGACGAACAATAAAACTTCCTAAACACAACATTCCCTATTTTGAATGTGACCCTCTTAAGTGGGTGACATTTCGAGACATTTCGAGACAACCACCAACTCTCAGATGTTATGAAATTCACGTATCTGCAAAACCATTTAAGAGGGGATGCAAAGCAATCGTTAGGTCACATCGAAATATCCGATACCGGTTTTATTCGGGCCTGGTCAGAACTTTAGCATCGTTTCAATAACCCTTGTATTATAGTGGAGAAATATATAGATGCATTAATTGATTTATAATAAATAACCGAGTGTTATTCAACGAACATGAGGAAATTTACAAATACTGTTTTGCCTCATATCACGGCACTTGAAGCTTGTGAGGTAGCGTTCGACGAATGTCCCGAAATTATAGTCATGCGACTGGTTGTACGGAAATTGGATAAATATTCGAGAAAGGAATGGGAAGAAGCAAATTCTGGAAGAGACATACTAAAGTGGAAAAATTTCCGTGAATTTTTAGAAACTGTTACGGTATAGGTATTGGATATAAAAACTATCGCATACGTAAGCATAAAACACATTACGTGTTTGTTAACGCGTAATGTGTTCTATGCTTACGTATGGGATAGTTTTTATATCCAATACCGTAACAGGGAAGTGTGCTAACCACAAAAGAGGACAAGCAAACAGCTCATTCTATTTTATTCTGACATATCGGCGGGGCAAAGTCAATTTCACACAGATTCTCCAAACTTACAGGATACTTACAAAACCGATGCCGGTCGGAATCAAACCAAGTGCACATGACATTACCAAGTGCCAGAAAGCAACCGATGTACAGAAATAGCAACAATTTTGAACGGTGTTGATTTAAATTGGTATTTATGTGATTTAAAGGTAAACTCCGGTTTATCGTTTATTCAATTAAAAGACGGTTTAATAGAGAGGTTTCAGGACCGAAGAATGGACCTTGATATTAGGCAAATGATTGACGCCAGGAAACAAAAAGCAAAAGAACCATTTATGGTGTTTTACAATGAAATTCAGGCTATGACTTTACAATACTGTATCCCACCTTTAGATTCTGAATTACTTCTTGGAGGAATATGAGAGCTGGCCTACAGAACGCATTAGCAGATAGGGATATTCGATCTTTAAATGAGATGGTGAGACGCTGCGTGTCGCTCGAGGATTCTGGAAAGGGAACCAATTTTGAGCCAGAAATGATGTGCGTTCGGAAACATGTAAGTGAGCTAAAAACATCAAACTCGTCCACTGACAATATCAAATATACCTATGCTTCTTCGCAGTCGAATCAAATAAGCGGATATCAACATGAGCCAAGTGTAGTGATTTGTGTAAAGATGTTTCGGCCATATCTCTTACAAAAAGAACTTCCACCAACCCAAATTTTCAACAACGAAATAAAACTGACGTTCCCTTGGTATGTTGGAATTGTTTTGACATATGGCACGGTTATTTTGATTGTGACAAGCCTATTAAAAAAATTTTTTGTTTCGGATTTGGACTGCCAAAATATTAGAATATTAGAAATTTAAAATATTAGAAATTTAAAACATTTTAAACCACCTGCCAATGTCACATCTATACTCAGATTTTTCCATATCTTCAACTGTCAAATTACCTACTACGTTTAATTTTAAACCACCAAGCTTACCACATTTAAATCGACAATTTAACCGGGCATATCAATACTGGATTAATTTCATTTATTACCGAAGAAGCAGATAACCGACCTTATGCCGAGGTATTAATCGATGGCATTCCATATCGAGGATTGATGGACAGTGGTGCTTCTGTTACTGCCTTTGGTAGTGAAATCACATTATTCTTGAATAATCCAAAATACAAAATTTCTAGTGTTCCCTCGATGATTAAAATCGCTAGTGGACATCAGAAACGTGTTTTTGAATATATATGGATAAAAGTCGGTTTTAATGGAATTCAGCATCCCATGCCCTTTTATTTGATACCAGGTCTCAAACAAAGTCTTTATTTAGCCATAGACTTTTGGAAACTTTTCAGAATCGAACCTAAAGTGTTGTCGGAAATCGAAAATTTCACCTGATGTTCAAATGCTGCATTTAGGTCTTGGAAAAACGTCCCTAATCGAGTGGCAAAGTGCGATTATGCCTGGATGCCCGACGGTTGAACGAAGTTACGGTCAAGGACGCGGACCCACTACCCATAATCGACGGACTTGTGAGTCGACTGGATCGGACCAGATACATCTCGAGCATCGATCTCAAAGATGCGTTTTGGAAGATCCCTTTGACTCAGGAGTCCCGAGACAAAACCGCTTTTACCGTCCCTGGCCGTCCGTTATACCCCCATAAGGTGATGTCGTTCGGGCTATGCAACGCCCCGCAGACCATGTGTCGACTGATGCACCGGATGATTCCACATCAGTGACAGGATCAAGTCTTCGTTTACTTGGACCACCTTCTCATCACTGGTGGTTCATTTGAAGAACATATTGCTTTATTGAAAACGGTAGCCGGATATTTAACTTCTGCTCGTTTAACAGTAAATCTAGGGAAAAATAAATTCTTGCAAAAAAATATTCGTTACGTTGGCTATATTATGGGCGATGGCAGTCTTCGAGTGGACCCTGACAAAGTTAAAAAAGTAAGTGAGTTCCCTATACCAAACCGTGTAAAAAAGGGTCGCAGCTTCTTGGGGATGACAGGGTGGTACCCGCGCTTTAATCCAAAGTATGCCGCCGTATCAGCTCCGTTAACGAATTTATTGAAAAACAAACACCAAATTTATCTGGAGTAAAGAAAGCCAGTTAGCATTTGATCAGTTGAATCACAGCACCAGTTTTGGCATAAGCTAGCTTTCATAAGCCATTCTTCATCCAATGTGATGCAAGCTGCTCCGATGTCGGAAGCGTGCTTTTCCAGATCGACGAAGATGGCGCCGAACATCCGATAGCATACATGTCGAAGAGATTGAATCTGGCGCAACAAAACTATTTTATAACAGAGCTGGAATGCTGTGCCGCCATGTCCGGGAAGTACTTACTAATTTTCTTACTAAAATGTTTAACAGAACATTTCGCAAAAACTTCACGTTGCGGTTGGACAACGAGAAAATTTTAATAATAAATTTACAAAACAAATTTTATTGTAGATGTATTAGTGAACTACCTGTGTAAGACGAAAACTATTATGTCTAAAGTTATTCAAGAGATTTTACGTGTCGCAATACATAAAATGTCATAAGCTGAAGCTACTCGAGCATCAAATACACCTCCCTTATTTTTGCTGATCGTCAGAGGCGTACAACTTCGTTTGATGTCATATCGTTCCCAATCAAAATTGTATCATTGAAAAATTCGGCGGTATTAATCCTAGAGATTTTGTCAATTGGCCACATACATCATGAAGTAACTAGAAGCTATCCCAGTATTAACAAATACCTCACTTATTTTTACGGATCGTCAGGGGCTTATAACTTCGTTTGATGGATGCCATATATTTACAACCAAAATTAAAATTTTGTGCATATGATCCGTTCTAATTTATTTTATTTAGTTTTTTTTTTTCTATCCGTTAAATATCGATATATAGGAGTATGTTTAGTTTGTAAATTAGTTGGTGTAGTAAAATTTAAAAAATTCTCTGGAATTGATTAAATTAATATCATTTTTTTTAAGTACCTAAAAACCTAACTATAAGTACATATACTACTATTGTAATATTTTACTTTAAAAAAAAAAATTGTGTGAACGCTTTTTATCGTGTCGAAAGAGAAAACTAAAAATATTAAAACTCATTTTTAATTTTCTAGGTACATATTCAGTTTTAAAGTAAATGAGAGAAAATTTGTTTAACTTCGGTACAAGCATTCAAAGGACTAACAAAAACGAACAAAATGTAATTTTCGCATCGTGTTATATTTATCAACGTAAAACTGATATATGTGCATCCATAGACAAAGAATATCTTCGATTATTGTTACATTAAACGTGTTAGTATACCAGTTAATAATCCAAAATATACATGGTAATTTCTCTAGTAAACGATAATCAAAAATTACTAACTACAAATTTTAGTGAATATACAGAATTAGAAAATCGTTATGGAAAACAATAAAATGATAAAATATAACTATCGCAAAAAGAAAAGTATTTCTCAAGATAAATTGAAAGCAGCTCTTGGAACTATCGGTGTTAGTCATAATTCTAGTTATAAGAAAGATAAATTGTTTGAATCTCTTGCTCCTTTATTAAATATAAAATCGAATAAGAGTAATTATAAACGCATTGCTTATGCTCTGCATCAATTAGATTTAAACCTAGGGACCAAAGTAGACACTTCTCAAAATTCACAAAATAGAGGTGTAAATGGTACCAATGTTTTAAGTGAAATAATTGAAAATATTCAAATCAATTTAGATAACGCAAGTAATTCGCCGGAAGTAATTTTCGATTACAATTGTCAAAGTGCTGCGCTTAGTAATATTACAAATCATTTAAATCCTATTGTAATTGAGGTTCCTGATATACAACAATCGGTTTTAGACCAAAATATTTCAACAAATTTAGAACCATCTTTGAGTAAACCTCGCAAAATAGAAATTACAGAGCGAAACCCGTGGATCTTTCGAAAAAATTTGCCAATCACCATGGTTAACCCATGGACATTGGAAAGTTTAAGAAAAACCATAAGGAACGGTCTAACCAACGCAGGGATTTCTTGTTTGATAAGCTTCGGGAGTATAAATAAAAATCAAACCAACTTAACAACATCTGGTAAATGTAAGTATAAATTGCATTTCCAAAAGTTTAAATTTGTTATCCTCCCAGATCAAACAATGAACTACTTTACAATTGGAGATGATATGATTCAACATGGCGATGCTAAAATGTATTTACAGCTCAGGGGATCGGAAAGAAGCGCCGTTCAAACACTTTTGCTAGATAAACATGCTAGCTACATTAATCTGCATCAATATAAAAACGTAGACGCACATTTATTTAATGCTCAAGGTATTGTTAGAAGGGATACCTTAAAGAAGGCACGATCCGAACGTAAATTGTTATTCGACATCATACAAGGTTGTGAAGTGATTGATGGTATTAGTCGACTAAACTTAAAAAATAACTTCGAACAATATGTTTATTTTGCAGGTGATCCTTTATTTATAGTTTTAAAAAATAATGATTCTTTTGAATTTTTAAATCAAGAGATTACAATAATGCATGTAGATGCGACAGGAGGCCTCATTCGAAACCCAAAATGTTGCGAAACTCACGATTTTCCACACATTTATTATTATGTATGTGTGATTAAATACAGAGAGGCTACAGTTCCCCCATTATGGAACTAATCTGCTCTAAACATGACGTAGAAACTATTAGCATGTTTTTCTGCATTTTAAGCAATTCTATATCTAAATATAAACGGAAGGTTCATATTCCTAAAGTTTTTGTAACGGATTGGTCTTGGGTTCTCTTGAAATTTATTCTTTTCCAAATAAATGGAATGACTGTAAAACGTTATTTAAGTTTTAGTTATGATATTTTAGTAAATGGACATTCCAATAAAAATGAATATTCTGGGGTATTTATTTGCTGTGCTCATTTTGCAGCATTAATCATAAGGCAAATTAAGAAACGAATTATACTTTGCCCACCAAAATTACGGTCAACTATTATGATTTGTTTTTTTTCTGATGATTGATAGCGATACAATCGAAGAAGTGGATAAAATTTACACAATTTTTATTATTATCTGCTCCACAAAATATAAAACGGCCTTATTTAATAAAACACTATTAGAATTTTTAGAATTAATGCGAAACCATGACGATAAATTAAGTTTTGATCCAGAGAAAGAATCTGAAGCTAAAGAGGATGGAAAAGAAACTTCCGTTTTATTTGATGACACTGACAGCAGTATTTATGAAGCCTCGCCATTTTATAAACGATATTTAAAGATATTAAATGCTACCTTAGAGAACCCATTATTCACTTATGAATTTGCGAAAGATAAAAATGAATTGTTTTGCAATGATTTTGTGGTATTTTGCACAAAAAAATATATGCCTTTTTTATCATTATGGATGATAAAAAAAGCATATATTTTTTTGTGCAAAATACAATAATTCTTCTACCTAATAATAATAAACGTAATAACTCAAAAATATCCAAAAACAATCCGGATAGTCCAAATAATACAGAAGTATGGCGAAAAAAGCAAATTAGTAAAAGATGTCCTAAATATTCTGTTACAGTCGCATTTCAAAAAATTTTAAATTTGAATACCCAAACACACATCGAATTGAAGAACAATAAAAAAAAATCATTTGAAAAAATGACAAAACTTGGATTCGATTTAAAAATTTTGAAATTTTCGTTTCACGACAATTGGGATACAGCTATTACTAACACTTGTTACAGCTCATTGTCAAATAGAGAGTTTTGGAGTTCGGAAGTTGTGTATGCTTCAATAAGTTTAAAGCTGAATGAAAATGCTTTATGTTTAGACCCTTACCAAATGCTCAAAATAGGGCATAACAAAAACTACATAGCATGTGACCCACGTAAGCAACCAGAGTTGGAACTTTGCCGTAACAAGAGCCTGTTAATTTTACCAAGCTGCGAAAATAGTCATTGGAAAATTTGCGTCATAGATTTTTCTAATAAAACGATATTAGCTTATGATCCATTAAATCCGGAAAGAATTCAAAAAGAATTATTGGAGAAAGGAAAACATTTTGCTCTTGAATTAGATAAATTTTATCAAAGGCCGTTTATAAAGCTTAAGTCAGCACATTGTGGATATTTACCACAACAACGTGATGGTTTTAATTGTGGAGTGTTAATTATATATGCAATTGATTATATAGTTAATAATAATGTAATACAAAATATTCACTCTGAAAACGAATCCATATGTAAAGAAGCTCTCCACGATTACAGGGAACATTTAAAAGATGTTCTCATTCAAAATTCGGATTCATTGTCTGGTTACTGCTTAATATGCTACGATAATTTTGAAAACAAACCATTCAGCTTCGAATGCACCTCCTGTCATCGGATAGTTCACGATACATGTATGATGCACATTCAAGTTTTTAATCAACTTTGCATGTTTTGTTCCATATAATTTTTTTATATTTTCAATTTGATTTATATTATGAAGACTTATTTTTATTGACTTACTTGATAAAACCAACAAAAAAAACAGAAAAAAACCCTTCATGATTACGGCCTTGACGTGGCGAAGTGGCTTGACGATATTTAAAAATGGATTCAGAATAATTTTTTTTAAGTGTCAAACAAACGTGATCACATAATCGACAAACAGAATAAAATTGGATGTACACTTACTAAATTGCTAATTTGCTTACAAATTACAAACAGCAGACGTTTCAAAACAAGGTTCTTCGTAGCATCGTCAATGTTCCGTGGCACATAAGAAATGAAGACCTTAGCAGGGACCTACGGATGGAATACATCAAAGATGAAATAAAAATGCATGCAGCAAAGCACGAAATAAGGCTCCAGGAACATGGAATCCCCTATATTCGCCATATGATAGATAACCTTAGCGTTGAAAGAAAAATCTAAAGAACGAGGTCACTTGACCTAATGAACTTACCAAATTAAAATTAGTAAATTGGTTTAATTAATTATGGGACTAACCAGTGGGCTACACCCCAACAAAAGAGAATTTTACTAGAAATATAAAAATTTGTATTTGAAAGAAAAATTTCTAGATGAGCGCATTCTCAGTCGTAATAAGAAAAAAAAAAAAAATTAATTACTAATATTGGGTCTACATGCTCAAATAGTTTGCACATATTATTTGGTTCATGGAAATTTGTGCAGAAAACTTGCTTTTCTATATGTTCAGTTCAATTGCTTCAATTCAATTTGTTTACAGTATATTAATGTATACAGTATATTAGTGGTGGAAATCTATCGATAGTACTATCGATATATCGATAGTTTCGTACTATCGAAAACAATCGATACTTTTTATATACTATCGATATATCGACCTATCCAAGTAAGAATATGATAAGTGAAAAATACTGTTTTTTCAGGAGAGCAGTATAAAGGTTTAATTAGTTCTTTTCGCTGCTAGGAATAAGCGGATCACTTTAATTGTATCGTTTATACTGAAGAGTATTATAAAGTGACTTTGAATTCTTTTAACTGGATGTTTAGTTAAAAACGCATTATTTTAAGAATATAAAATCAGTCATAACCTTATCAATTTTAGAGATAATACTTTAAGATTTTATCATCATAGGAATTCGACATCGTAGAGTCCAAAAATCGTATTCCTTTAAAACTATGATAACTGACGTTTTCATGGTCTTAATTGGATAGGTCGATATTGATATTTTATGCGTACAAGAGAGTTTCGCTATTATGCGATATAATTTCTTGTTGTTTTTCTTGTTGTCATTCCTTTTATATGCTAGTCAAATTATTGGTGATTAACGATCCCAAACGGTCTAAAAGCCAAAAAATGTTGAGATGCTGATTTTCTTACATAAAAACGATTGGCTGCTTTTAAAACAAAGTGGAAAACTTTCCGATTATAATAACCTCCCTTGACTTTATAGTTTCTGGTTGTAGTCAACCTATATGTAATTTAATAAAGTTTATAAATTTATTATCCGATAGTATCGATAGTATATCGATAGTCTTTCAATTTGTGCCGATAGTTTTCTATCGATTGTTTTTTATGTTACTATCGAAACTATCGATAGTTGAAATTGTCGATAGTTTTCCACCTCTACAGTATATTAGTAAAATTCTGTTTCAATTTTAATTCTAAAAGATTGCATCGTAAATTGTTATATTTTGCCACTGTGGATTTCACCTACAGTTCCAGTGTTGTGTACAAAATTAGTGAATCATTCGTGTATTCGGTGCCTTTGGTTGGGTTGTGTAAAATACGGTTTAATTTATCCAAAAATCGTTGTGTATAAATAAACATAAATGATAAAATCATTAAAAAAAATATATAAAGACCTCTGTGTGTGAAACCTTGCACGGGTGCATAATATAATCAGCATACAGTAAATTTACTTGGTTCATCTGTAACAATGTATTTGTGCTGTGTGTGTATTGCGAGAGTGTCGGAAATTTTTTTTAATTGTACCGGGGAATGCAATAAACTAGTTCTTCATTTTGAATGTGCGGGGGTTAAAAACCCTGTGTTTATTGCCATTTCGTTAATTCCGAATTTTTTTTGGCGACGTGGTGTGTGCATGGATGTTTGTAGAATTTTAAAGGAAAAGAGTGTTACAATTTTGATTATAAACGATATGACATCAAACGAATTTGTAAGCCCTGACGATCCGCAAAAATAAGGGAGGTGGTTTTTAATATTGGAATAGCTTCTGGTTACTTCATGATGTATGTGGCCAATTGGTAAAATCTCTAGGATAAATACCGCCGAATCTTTTATTAATCTAAATTGTAAGCCCCTAACGATCCACAAAATAAGGAAGCGTTTTTTAATATTGGAACAACTTTTATTTACTTTATTATTCATTTGGATAATTGGCAAATTCTCTAGGATCAGATTCACAGTACTTTTTTTTAACCAATTGTGTTTTAGAGCAATATGGTACATATCGATATTTGGCAAAATCTCTAGGAGCACAGAATATTTTTGTTTAACCTATAGATATTTATTAGCAGTGAATTATGCCTAATAATTTTCTTTGTGTTTTAATTGCTCTTAATAAATACATATACCTTGTGCTTGTATGTAATTTCACTTCTATGTTTGTTAATTCATTTATTATCTGTATTTATGTATTTACTTTGTAGATGTATTCTTATTTGCTAGTTGTGCAGAAAAGAAATATTAAAATTTGCCAAACAATCAAATCAGTTTGCTATTTATTGATTAAATTATTATAAATTTTTGTTGAGCTACAAAACTTTTTAACCTTAATAAACTTTTTAAATGAATAAACATTTATATAGTTCATTTTCCGTTTAACGCAGGAGTTGATTTTTACTAATACATAGACAGTTTAAAATTTTAGTAAACATTTTTAAAACAACTTCACTTTCGTGTGCCGCCATACTTAGTGTGAAGAAGTTACGGGCTTACGTAAAGGGATCCACTTTCACCATTCTGACAGACCACGCTAGTCTTAAATGGCTCATGAGCCAGAAGGATCTAACAGGGAGATTGGCTAGATCGAGTTTAAAACTTCAATCTAGAGTTTTTATCGAAGAAATTAAAATCAGTCCACTTACTACGGTTCTAAATATAGATTTCGATTCCCCAGCTTTCCAAGCCAGGCAATATTTAGATCTCATACAAGAAATTCAGCAGGCTTCAAAGCAACTTAACAATTTTTCCGTGGTGGATGGTAAAATTTATATAAATACTTCTACTAATCAAGCAGTGATGTAGCTATTTGGAAGCTATACATTCCAATAGAATTAGTAAACAATCTAGTTTCACTTGCACACGATCCACCACTGTCGGCACATCAGGGAATTTTTAAAACCCTTGAGAAACTGCAACGTTTTTATTATTGGCCGAGACGACGTACGAATGCACATCAATAAGTGTCAAATTTGTAAACAAACAAAACCGTTAAATTTCACATTGCAACCATCCATGGGTAATCGGATCCGCAGGCAGAACGGTCTTTGCAAACATTTTACATGAACTTTCTTGGGCCGTATCCACTTAATAAGAGTTAATCGCTCTATAATATCTGCTATTCGGGCTTTTATTTCTGATGAACATCAAAATTGGGATGTTCATATTTCGGATATAGCTTGCGCTCTCCGAAATACGGTATACAGTTCCACTGGTTTCTCTCCGCATTTTATTATGTTTGGCCAGCATATGATTATACATGGAGATGAATACCAAATATTAAATAAATTAAATTTGAACAAAACTAATCGGCTAAATATATGTCAAGAACTTATTAAATGTCATTTGAAAAGAGCATATGTATGAACGTGGAGCTCATAATTTTGACTTACGAAGTAAGCCTCGAATACTACATGTGGATCAAACAGTATATGTGAGAAATTTCGCACAAAGCGACGCATCACGGAAATTTTCGGCGAAGCTTACGAATTAGTGTTCAAAAATGGCAAAAATATTGGTATTTTTCATGCCAAGGATATTCGGTCTTAAAATTTAACTACCCCTCACTACCATTTATTTTACTTAAGTTACCATAATTATGTCATAGTTCATCAAACCTCGAACATTTTACTCCAATTTTGTTAATTCTAAATAATTTTTTTTTTGTTAGCATTTAATTATAGCCTGGCCGGTGAGACACTCTAGTCGATGGGTACGTCCACACGATTGTAACAATTCAATTTAAAATTGTTACTGGGGTGCGAATGTAAGTTAATGTTTCTCCTCTTGATCATTGATAATGATGATTACTATGTTGAGATATTATGTATTGGTCCATTCAACGGTTAATCCCGGGTTTTTTTTTTTTGTTTGATTGAGAATAAGCGGGAGCATCTAAAGGTGGGGAAGATAATTTTTTTACTCCACCTTTTGGATTTCTTTTATCTATTTTGCGTAAGTTTTAAGTATGAGTGAGTAAATTTAGCGTGGAGGATGGGTCATTGAGATGTGGCTTAGCGAAATCGGATGTTTTCTGTTTGTTTTGTTTATTTTCCGAATTATTTTAGAGTAGCTTTGAAACGGAATACCCACGACCAAATTTTACCTCTGACGACAGAGTTCAGGCTAAGCCAAATTCCTTTGGTTTACAGGGGAAAGATTCCGTTTTGAAGACTACTAACAAACACTTAACGTGTTTTATGATTACGTATAGGATAGCTTTTATATCCAATACCGTAAGAAAACAAGGTGTAGATTCTTATAATCCCTTACTAGTTCAAGCCAAAATTTAACCATTAAATCTTTAGCTAATAAGATTATGAAATTGTAAATTTATAACGGCACATAACACGCATTTTTCGGCTGTCGTGCCTTTTTAAAGCTTGTCTAGTCAAATAAAGGAAATCAGGGCATGCCTAAATTGTCTGAACCCATATCATACTGTTGCTGACGGTCGTTTTTCTGGGTGCAAATTATGTAACAAACTACACCACACAACCTCATAACTATAAAGAAGTACTATAAAGAAGTACTATAAAGAAAACGTATATTAACAGAACTGTCATTTTACCAACACCAATTGTTGTATTAAAACATTTCAACGGAAGGTATGTTGAGTGTCGTGCTCTCCTAGATTCAGGGAGTCAATCATACTTCTTCGCGAAATTTCTTGCTAAAATTCTTGGTTGTGGAACAAATAATGTAACGTCAATTATAGTCAACGGCATCGGCCATACTTCATCGAACGTTAGCGAAACGATTTCAACTGAATTTAAATCACGATATCGTAATTCAACATTTAAGTTTGATTTCTTTATGATTGATAGGATTGCTAATAATTTGCCGCAAAATGGTTTTAATATAAATCGTTGGTCACGTTTGATCGATATTCTGCTTGGGGCTGAAATATTCCGAAATATTTTACTTCTAAATAAAATTCTTCTAAATCCATATTAAAGTTATTTTTAAATCCAGCTATTCTCATGTAAATAATGAGTGATTTGCCTGAAAATCGAGTTACGCAAACCAAACAATTTCTCAATATAGGCGTAGATTTCTGTGGCCCGTTTTTAATTCGGAACCGATTTCAACGAAAAATGGCACAATATAAAGTGTACATTGCCTCATTTGTACATATGTATGTATTGTCTATTAAGGCCATACATTTTGAAGTGGTATGTGATTTGACTGCTGAATCATTTATAATCTGCCTCAAAAAATTTCTTGCTCTTCATGGGAAAGTTGTTAGCATATGGTCCGACAATTCAACGAATTTTAGTGGTGCGAACAAGGAATTGAAAAGGTTGCAAAGTGAATTTTTTTCTCCGACCGAATAAAATAAAATTTTTCCTTTCTGTGCAAACGAACAAATAACATGGCTCCGAATTTTGGAGAACTTTGGGAAGCGACATTGAAATCGTTAAAATTTCATCTTAAACAAGTTTTAAAGGACACATTTTTGACTTTGGAGTAGTTTCAGACACTCACGATTCAAATTGAGTAACTACTTAACACTCGACCATTGACATAATCGATCGATAAAATTTAGTTATCATATATAAACATATTAAAAGATGCGGTGGTCGGTCGTTGACATTCGAAGAAGACGGACGTGTTTTTTTTGTCGTCCTCTTCTTAAATTTAATTTAATTTAATTTAATTTTTATTTTTGTTATAAAGTGATTTTTTAGTTTTTGGATTGTGTTGTTTAGTGTATTAATAAATGTAAAATAATATTAAGTGTAATAAGTGCAATAATTAATTATTATTAATAATAGTAAATAGTGATAATAAAGTTTTAATGTGAATTTGGAAAATGTAATCCACCGGGATGCATTTACCAGGCAATTTTTTAATTTTTAATGATAGAAATCAAATTGATTGATTTCTTGATAAATTGCATGATTTTGGCTGTAATATTTTTGTAGTTGTGCATAAAATTTGGGTGCATGTCTCATTTTTTTGATCAAATTAATATAAAAATTAAAATAATCCATTTTGATACGCAGTTAATATTCATGTTTGTTCGTGTTTCATTTTCTAATACTTATACGTATTTTAGTATTTCGTTTTATATACAATGGATTATATGGAAGATTAATTCATAGAACAATTATGTTGGATTAATTTTTATATAAATTTTAAAAACTTTATATAATTTTGTAAATATAGTTTTAATAATTTAATATATACATAAATTTTTATATATAATATGTAATGTATATATAAATATAATTAGATTTTGTCCGCCATTAAGGTGTTGTGTGTGTAGTGTGATATTATAAATGAAAACTTATATGTATGTATGTTACGTCCCGGCTATACATAATGCATACATATAAAGCATTAAATGAAATGAGAATGTTTTTATATGGATGCATTTTCATATTGACATATGAAAGAGTATATGAAACTATTTATTTTCTGTATTGTGTGAGGGGTAAAGGGGTTTAATATTGCAGCAGGATTCTAATATTTTTCCTGGTGTTGTTTTCATTCGTTGTGTTCATTTAGAGACTACTCACACCAAACGCGAGTAGCGAGTTGCGAGTAACCATTTTTCAGACAATTTTGACATAAAATACACATAAACACAATGGATTTCTCGATTTATAATATAATAACGATTACTTTGTTCAAAATAAACTAAATTGAGCCCTAAAAATTCTTTAAAATAAGAAAAATTACTAAATTCGTACAAAGATGAAATATTCGCGCATTCGCTAAAAAATAAAATTACGTTCCACTCGCGTTCTACATAATTTTTATTCGTACGAGAATTGACATTCGTACGAGTATTTTTTTATAAATCATTTCAAATACGATCAAAATGATTTTTAAAGATTAAAATAATATTATTTATATCGAATTATGTATTATAAACTTTGTTAAAACGAATAATATAAAAAAAACATGTTTTGGAAAAAATTACCGTATTATTAGAAATATTTGATCATGGATGGTATTGATTTTGACATATAAATTCGCTCGCGTTTAGCGTGAATCAAATTTGCGAATTCGTGTTTGGAATCTATTCGCAGCTCGCGGTTCGCGTTTGGTGTGAGTAGTCTCTTAAAGTGCTCTTTATATACCAAGAGCGACACATACGCAACACAAATATTATGTTTTGATCCAAATGGGATTCTTAATTCTTATATGAATAATTATTCGTATAATCGAATAAATTGAATCGAATGGGTCATATAATTCATATTAAATCGTTATATGAATAGGTATTTCATATGACACGATTTGTTTTGGGTATTTTGGTTTTAATGCGGGGTAGTAGAAACAATGTAGAATTATATTAATTATTAAATTAATTTAAATAGAGTTTTATGCGTAATTATCCAATACATGTATGTATAGTTTAAATTTTAATGTTTTTCTATTTAACTTATTAATTATTTTAAATTATCTAACTTGAACGGTATTTTTGGGATCAAGGTAGAACGAGTCACCATGTTGTTTTATAGGTTTGGTCTTGATGCAAGCATAGAAGGGGATGCGATTTGATGACGTGAGCTGCAACAACAAAATATGGTTGTCTTATTATTAAGTTTTAGTTTAAATAGGGTTTCAGAACATTGCGGCATCCTCGTTGGCCCATGAAATGATTGGTGGGAATTGAATATTAAAAACAAATTTTTTGTTAACCGTCAGATTGCTTCTGATTTGAAATTTTAATAATTACAATCAATTTAATTTTAATACTTGTATTTCGAGATATTAATGATCGTGATAATGAATTGTTTAGTTGTTAATTGCTTATACTACAGCTATTTTGATGGTGGAGTGGTGCTGTCCTGAGCTTTGCATATTTTGCCGTGTACATTCCTTTTAAGGGATGAGTGTAGGAGTACAAATGGGAGGTGAATGGAATGGTTTGTTGTTGTGCGAGAAAGTATCAATTAGTCGATATTCTGATACTTGATAATATACTGCAGTCTTAACTTGTTAATTTTTGCAACAACAACGCGGTCAAGTCTTGATCGCAGAGAACTGCCAATAATTTTGAAAATTTTATTGGCTTATTTAATGTTTGTTTTTCCACAAATTACTATTTGGTTATCAAGGTATGACGGCAGGTATATTGGTTATGGTTTATAGTTTCACAGTTTAAATTGTGAGGGGCATGGAAATACATAGCTGCAGTTAAATCATGAAACGATTGCAGCAACAATATAAGTTGTGTTATATTTATCCTTATTTAATTGTGTTTATTTTATTTTATTACATTTTATCCCACCTTCATCAGGGGCGGCTTATGTTGTCTTAGAAGAAGGTTGGTGGATATATTTTTAAATTCAGAAGATGACTAGTATGACGGGGATTTTTTGAATGGGAAGACACTAATTGGATTTATTACACTAGATGGGATTTTGAGATACCGCTCTATAAGTTTTTGAATGTACATAGTTTAAATAAATGATTATAAATTGCTTAGAAATAACGAATATCTAATTAAGTGCTTTGAATTTTAGAAGGATTAATGACCTTAATGATATGTTTATTAATTACTTTTAATATAGCCATTTTATCAACTAAACCATGAGGATTTCAATAATTTTTAGTTTTAAAAAACAGTAGTGGGTGACAATTAACTAATTTAAATCTTGATTTTCAGAAATATGCAGAGAAACACAATATAGATTTCCAGAAACTTTGTGCCGAATTAATTTGAAATTTTACTCATTAACTGAGGTTGGGTAAAAATTTGTTTTTGCTATTATGGGATGAGATGAGTTGATTTTGCAGCTGGCGAATGATGAAAACTGTTAAAATGTGCAGGTGATGAGATTTGGTAGTCGGGATAGCCAATTATTTTAATATTTCTGGAACCCCTTGGATCATGTCAGGTTCATCTATTATAATTATGTTTTATAATAATTATCAAATTACATTAATTCTTTATATAATTATGCTTAGGTTCACGAGCTGCAACTACATGAATTAATATTGGATTTGAATTTTCAGAAATATTGGTGACCATGGTGATGAATTTAATTAATTAGTTACTTGTTCTATAGTAGATTAATTCATTACAGAAAAGTTATCACAGATCAAACTGCTATAGTTTAAGTGGTAGGTTCAGGAAAATGCTTAATTTATAAGTAGTTTTGAATTAAACTGTAGTTTTCGGATCGGATTGGATACATTGGGATTCCAGGATGAACAACCCAGTTGCGGCACCCTATTCATTTTATTCATCAGTTATTATTTATTAATTAATATAATTGTGAAGAGTATACATATAAAGGGATCTCTTTCTTAATTTACTGATTAATAACTTAATTTTCAGAATTTAACATAGTTCCAGAATTAATCATTTTAAAAGGATTAAATTTAATTCCGTTTTTCAGAATACATTTACACCCTAATTTAACTCTCCAGTGTCAACAAAAAGTTAATAAGCTTGTAGTTTAGAAATTGTGCTGTCTTGTGTTAACTATTTTATTATATTTATTACTAACAATTTACTAACTATCGACTGCATAGGTGGCTGAAACCGGGTCGAGTCTCTAATACTAACATTCCTTTCCTATCCCTCGGTTTTGTTTTATGTAAAGGGTGTACGGTGGATCCGGCGTATCCGGGAATCTTGCTGAGGCTTGGTCGTACACCCGTATCAATCAATCAAAATCAAAAAAATAAACATATTAAAAGATGCGGAGTTTTTTTATTTAAAACCATACTTGGGAGTTCCTACACAGTTCACTTGGGCAATATTATATTTAAGTCAATTTATTATACCTGGCTGTGCCCCAACATCACTGGTCCTTCGAGCTTTTTTTCTATGCTGCCAAATCGATGCATTAGAATCAGCCAATATGATAATTAAGAAATCAAGCAACTCTACCAGAGAATCGTAGTTTGTTTGCGCTATATGTAAGGGACAGGATGCGCTTCGAATCCTCGTTGTCTACATTACAAAAAGAAACTTCATTCTCTGCTACATATCGTAGAGGTACCTTAATCCACTGAAAATTTGAATCAGCCTGCAGAGATAGCTTCTCTCTCAACATATTGTTCGCAGCCTACTACATATCTTACAATTCTGCCTACAGCCATAATCAACATTTTGAGTTCTTCTGAAAGTATCCCTGTAGGTCGAGCATTATTATATTCTGGCTCCCAGGCCAGCTTAATCACCGAAGCATATGTTCAATGGGTACGGTTAAAAAAAATGCAAGAATGTCCGTAGCCGAAGGGATTAGTCACAATGATGGAGTGACTAAAATATTATTTAGAGTTTTCAACAGTAGCATTCATTTTGCCCAAAATTACGTCAAATTTGCCACGACAAACCATAGAAAATATAAAATTCAATTGCTGCCCAGAAGTACAATTGGCTGACCCATATTTCTCCAAATCGGTTCAAATAGATATTTTAATTGGAGCTGACTATTTCTTTCACTTAAATGGTGTCACGGCGAAACAAAATCAGCAAAAACGCCCCAGTACTTTATAAAACAAAACTATGTTGGGTGAATAATGGATAATACATTACTGGAAGTTGAAATAGTTTCGATGATAGTGAATTGAGTCAATACAGAACACAAAACCAACTTTGTTACCGGAAGAAATACTGTGCGAAAATCATTTTCCCGAAAATATAAAAAGGTTCTCAGAAGGTCGATACTCAGTACGCTTGCCTTTTAAACAATAACCTGAAAAATTAGGAAATTATTTTGACACCGCCATTCAAAGACTTAGAAGTATTTACTGTTGCTTTGCTCGAGATCCTGAATTCTACAAGCTATATAAAGATTTAATGCTTGACTATCGAAGACTATATCACATGAAAGAGATTTTTATTTTATTTAGTCTTATAGCCTCGTTAAGACTAAAATTTTATAGCATTTTTGTGTAATTGGGTCAAATTATAAACTTATTAAACGACCCTCATATAATTTTAATTACAACTTTTAAAACAACCATCATTATTATTGTTACTATAATTGGTTCGGATCCTTATAAATTTTAATGGTGTTAAGAGAATTCTAGTAGATAAGCCGAGCAGTCGATAATAAATTTGTTTTTGAAGTCCAACCATACGCCGTAATTTTCTGACAATTGCAATTTAATTTAGGTCAGACCGCGTTTTAAACTTGATTAGAGCTATAATCAACGACAGTTTGGGTACCTACTAAGCTCTTTATTGGAAATAAATTTAGATATTTCATTAAAAGTTGACCTTAAATGTTTCGTTTATTTTAATTAAGTGGAATAAAAAGTTGTAAGTACTCAGCAAAAACAAATACTAATTAAATTATTGTTGATACATAGGAGATTTTGGGAATTTTTGGATCGTAATAATCTGTTTTTAAATGCAAAAGCTTTTAAAAACAAATGGGTTCAGACATCTTGGGCTATGTTAAGTTGAATTCTTTTCTTTAAGCATTCAAAATTAACATTCGATGAAGCTTTTAATATTCGTCAAATAATTAGACACTTTTAAATTTGTACAGTATGGTCTCAAAAGCAAAGCAAAACAGCTTAAAATTATTCATTAATTACGCTCTAATTTTGTTTTATTGCTTTATGTTTACGGAAATTTCGAAATTTTGTAAAGGTTTTGAAGGTTTTTTACTCTATAAAAGGTCAAAAAGCAATGAAATTTAAGTAACTGAATATTTTGTATGTATTGTAAGCACATTGTTTACATTTTAAAATTAGCTTTTGTTTATTTGTGTTTATCTACGCAATTTTTCTGGGGCTGAAGTCACTACCAACTTCTTCGCAGTTCGCTTATAACTTCCTGCCTTACGCAATATTTAGCCAAATCGAGGACTTACGGCTATAAACCCGGTTTTGTATAGACGACCTCCACAATGCCTATAATACTGACATGAAAGGTGGGTGTGGGTCATAAATATGTTTATCGTAACTACTGATCCGTTTAGTTTATAAAAAAAAGCTTTGTTGTACAAAAGTTTAAATAGTTTTGAATACTTTTTTCAATTATAACGACTAATTCACAGAATTAAATTGGTTAAAGCTTTTATAGGAAGGAGTTTTATTTTATAACAAATATTGACCACTTGAAATTTTATTAAGCGCTTTGGAAATAGTAAGAATATTTGAAATTTTAGGTTAAGCTCAAAAGTTCTATTACCGATAATAAATTCGATAATAATTTGCACTACTAAACTGGTTAGAGCCAAAACTAACAGAGCTATATTTGGTCGGGTTACACTAAATAAAAGCCAGCATGCCGAATGATGAATCAAATCAAATTTAAAAAAACAAAACGAGTTTACCAATAAATTTACGATTCCTCACTTGCGTGGAATTAGTCAGTCACTATCTATATAGATAACGCCAATTTTTGCTAAATTAAAGTTCTTAACATTTTTGATTTTAAATTTTAAATTATCTCGTAACATTCGTTATACTGTACATTTAATTTATGGTATGAATTGTGGTCCGAGGATGATGGAATATCATCGTTGAAATATCTAGTTTTCAACAATCAAATGATTAAGTTTAAGAAATATTAGGCGAATAAATATTTCTAATTCAGTATACCGAAACCCTAAGCTTTGCTGTTTTTTTGTCACTTTTTGTAAAGCTTTTAACTACCTTTATTATTTTTCTTTATACAAATTTTTTTATACTTTAAAACAAATCACTTAAATCACTTTTTCATACACTGTACCATGTACGATTTGAACACAACAATTTTAAAACTACCAATGATAAAATTTTTGGTATACCTATGTACTTATAGTTTTATAAAATTTTGTAGGAAATACAGTTGAGACCCGCTAACCAAACTACCACTAACATTTATTTATTTTGTTTTGCTAATGGAAATTCAGGTTTTGGAAGCGTTGTAAAATAAATAGAATCTAAAAAACAAAAATTGTAAACCCATTGTCGATCAATCAGGGGTATATACATAGCTAAAGCAACGATTTTTCTAGATCCACCATGGTATTGTAATATTTTGATTTTGTTTTACGAACCAATTAACTTTACAAGCAACCCTTTTAATTATTTTTTTTTTGTTTATTAAATCATGTGTGGTTTGTAAATTATAGACTGGACTTTGTTTTCTATACCTTGTTATCTAACCTATATGCAGGTTATAATGTGTGTAATTAATTAATTTATCAGCCGCGCGTGTGGAATGACACGCACATAATTAAATTTATGTAAATCTACACGTGTACTTCTTTATTATTATCAATGTGGTCATTATGTTAATAAATTAGATATTTGAAAATCTAATCGGTAAAATGATTAAACAGTATTTCGGATTATAATATAGTAAATTCTTTTGTTAAATTACTTTTGTGTTTCAGGTGTAGAGGATAGGTAACAATTTAATAACCCCTTCGTGTCGACAAGAATAAAAAAAATTACTTTATCATTAATCCAACTTACACAATTGTGTAACGGTTTATAAGGTTTACCTCTTAAACTTTAATCATGAACCGACCAACACAAATGTGTCAGTTGGATTTTATTTATGATAATTTTTGCTTCGCGCCAATTCGTTTAAACTACATACACAAATGTGTAAGTTGGGCTTCAATTTCATCTACAAATAACTTTTGACATCTCACACTAGAGCAATCAAAATTTACCTACACATTTGTGTGGGCAGGATACGAAAGGGTCACGGAATAATAAGTCCGCCTGGATGATGGTACTGATTTTGGTGTCTTCTTTAATGTTCTCATATTATTTGGAACGTTAAAATTATGTTTTCTTAAAATTTTAAGCAATTCGTTTCCAGCATAATCTGATATTTTGAATTGGATGCTCCATTCTGCTATGTCGCTCGATATGTTATCAACTTGTACAAAACTTTAATTTTTATCTAAGGATGCTGTGCTATTTGCACTAATCTCGTCAACACAAATTATTTCTTCGTCGTTTTAGAGATGTATCATACATAAAGGGCTCGAGTCTTATCTCAATAATCTAACATTTATGGTTCCTCATTTATGAGTTCCTCAGGGTTCTGTTCTAGGTCCTATTTTGTGTTTTTGCCAATGATATTGCATTAAGTTATTTTGATTTGATTGCTAATGAACTAACTAACCAAATAAATTTTTACATGAAAATTTTTCGCACATGGTTTGATAATCACTCCTAATGTACTTCAAATTGATTGGTGATCCTTATCGAAGTTTCATCCCCGAGACATTTCATCACGTACGTAATTGGGACTTACGTGCTTATAGCAGTCTTTGCATTAAAATTGAAAATCTTCTTGGCCTATTTTCACTGCCTGTAAAATTTTACCTTTACCTATTATATTTTTAAAGCATCAGCACCGTAATTTAATAGCTTAGCTTTAAACAAGTTTAACGTTTTTTTTCTGTGAATTTGTCAATTAAAAAAAAATAAAAAATAATTATATATAATATCATGAATATACCATAGTATTAATTTAAATGATTTAATAATTTGTGTGTAATTAATATTCCAAGCGTATATAGTGAATAATGGATTAAATTAATCATAGAAATAATAATAGATTTTGCAATGAATAATTGCGTGTTAATGCATAATGCATAATAAACAATAATTGTGCCTGTTCAGATGCAGTGTTTCACGTGATCGCTATATTTCAAATTTTTCTTGGATATCCAATGTGTGTGTGAAAATGGTATTGGACGTTAATGTCGCTAAAATTGCATCAATTATTGCTGATCATGACAAGATAAAAATGTTGGTACAACCTTTATCTCATCATATTTCTAATATGGTGAGATAAAGGTAATAACTGTAATAACTGGCACAAACAAACCCATTCCATCATCATTACCTTCTTCTTCATCGTCATCCCAACCGGAATTCGAATTAAAAAAAAAACAATAAACCAAAGATAGAAGTATTAATAAAGAAAAATTACTACCAATAGTATTACCAATGTTAAACCGAATGTATTTGTTGATGATTTTCAACCGTTTGTTTGTGTGAAGTATTTAGCATTGTAGCTTTATAAATCGGATAGATCATCAAATAATAGCAAACTTGTATAAGCTTACAGTTTATTCACAGTAAGTTTTGTCATTCTTTTCTCTCAAAATTAAATCGTCAATCTCTGGTCAGATCATTGACCTCATATTGGTACTGCATGGATTTCGGAATGTACCCAAAGTAGGTGCCACTGATCTTCTAGTAACACTACGTGCTGTATTGTGAACACAAAATGAAGAAATCCGAGAGTGTTTAAATTTTTGACGTTTAAGCTACCACTATTTACATAAACACAATCATACACAAATACTTAAAGCTGATAAAAAACAATTTTTCGAATTTCAATTCATCTTCTCGAAAATGATCTCATCGGAATTTTAAAAATAGTACGGATTGTAGGCTTTTGTTATGGAGTATGAAAATGAGTGATTTTTGAGATAAATGGAAGTTTTCCAATAAAGAGTGAATATATTAATTTAATAACATTTACGGCGTGAACTTGTATGAATACCTAAAATTGATCAATTTTACACCTTTTTCCAAACGTGATTGTCCAAGTTCATCAATCATATTATCTGAAAGAAATTTATAATTTATTGGAAATGTAACACTCAATAAAACAAAAATACTCATCTTATCTTCTAGATTTGTACTCCTATGCGGTGTCTGAAAATTTATTGAACCGCACTTTTAATGACTAGAAAAAATTATTCTAAAGTTATTTATTATTATCACATATTGTATCATATACTGTACTTATCTCATTTTTTAATTTTGTAAACATAAACATTAGCAAACACAGGGAATTGTCAAATTGAGTGATTATAATTACGTATTTTATTACTCATATTTGTATGTATTGAAATTGGTATTGTGTGATTGATATCACAAAATTGTAATCAGAATACTAATAAGGCACACTCACATTTTTATCTGTCTCCCGAGTAACCAAAAATGGTGATCACAAAATTTTAGAACAATTTGTCACAAAATGTAAGTTCCTTTTTGTCACAAAAAAAGTTGACAATTTGGAACATGTTTATGCGGGTATTTTGTGCAAAATGAATGTAGATTTTACCACCAAAAAAAAAAAAAAAAATTAGTCACCAATTTGCCACAAAATGTTAGTTCCTTTTTGTCACAAAAAATGTTGACAATTTGGAACAAATTTATGTGGGTATTTTGTGGCAAAATGTACGTTGATTTTTCCACCAAAAAAAAAAAATTTTAGTCACCAATTTGTCACAAAGTGTAAGTTCCTTTTTGACACAAAATAAGTTGATAATTTGGAACATGTTTATGCGGGTATTTTGTGCAAAATGAATGTAGATTTTACCACCAAAAAAAAAAAAAAAAATTAGTCACCAATTTGCCACAAAATGTTAGTTCCTTTTTGTCACAAAAAATGTTGACAATTTGGAACAAATTTATGTGGGTATTTTGTGGCAAAATGTACGTTGATTTTTCCACCAAAAAAAAAAAATTTTAGTCACCAATTTGTCACAAAGTGTAAGTTCCTTTTTGACACAAAATAAATTGATAATTTGGAACATGTTTATGCGGGTATTTTGTGCAAAATGAATGTAGATTTTACCACCAAAAAAAAAAAAAAAAATTAGTCACCAATTTGCCACAAATTGTTAGTTCCTTTTTGTCACAAGAAAAGTTGACAATTTGGAATATATTTATGTGGATATTTTGTGACAAAATATACGTTGATTTTACCACCCAAAAAAAAAATTTTTAGTCACCAATTTGTCAGGTATATCTTCTGAATAAATGATAATTTGTTGCCTAAAACTATTCCAGGTTGCACTGAAAAAATTGTTAAATTGTGATTTTCCGAAAATGACGATGGGCATCATTTTTGTAGGTCACCTACCTGCAATGATTTTCCGACTAGACCGACAGGTATTGCAATTGCTACTAGAAATAATTATGGGCAGAGTTTTGATCGTAGAATTCCTCCACCAAATTTTCAGAATTTACCGCCTACTAATATTCCACAAAAGACTAACGTTTACGAAAATGGCCCATGATTTAGACAACATTCTGCTAATAGCCCGTACAAGTGAAACATCAAATTTTCGGGATAACCCTCGGGCATTTCCGTGGAAAAGTTTATCTTTCGGGTGGAACATCTCGCGAAGCAAAACAATATCTTATTCGATCAGGTTGCCAATGATATAAACTTCCTTCTTGAAGGTACAGCAAAATAACAATATTGGATGACTGTAGGCTGTAAACCTGATGGCTCTTGGGATCATATTCGTAACTCTCTATTACATTGGTTCCAAGACAGATGCACAGATTATGATATTAAGCAGCTAATTGATGCACGGAAACATTGATGCACGAGGAACCATTTGCAGATTTGTATTATGAACTGTTAAATTTATCACGTCTCTTAAAAACAGAGTTTTCCAATTTAGAGCTCATAACCGTTCTAAAGAAAATCATGCGTCTCTGTCTAAAAGCTCATTTGGCTTGGACACATTTTTCCACCATTTCGGAGCTTATCAGTGGTAGTATCGCTACTGAAGAAGCATGGAAAAACATGAATTTCATGCCCGAATTAGGCATACATTTTCGACAACCTCAAATTCACGAAATTTCCATGGCTTCTACAGTTTCTCAATTGCAGAACCCTAGTGAGGAACCCGTTCCTGAAATTGAGAATATTAATGTTCGAAAATGCAACAAATTCGGCGCCCCAAAAGTCAATAAACGTGTCAGTTCACTCAATTGTTGGAACTGTGGTCGGACTGGCCATATATTTACAGGCTGCGAAATTCCGTGTACCAAAATATTCCGTTACCGCTGCGGAACTCCTGGTGTTCTCAAACCACACTCTTTCAATTGTTCCATAAAACAGGGAAACCCTTCCACGGAAATGAGAATTCAGAGGCCCTCTCCAATTTCAACATTTCAACCCAACAATCTATGGAGAGGGACCCGTCGAGGCTGTCTTAAATTTAAAATCTTTCTATAATCCACAAAATTCTCGCAAACGGCGAGCTATTTAATATTTTACATATAAGAAATCTATGTTTTCACAAATAGCCGAAATAATAATCACCTCTGATTCACGAATTGATAATCGTCCCTACGGTGATGTGGTCATAGAAGGTAAATTTATGCGTTACATTTCATTAAGGAAAACCAGCTCTGGTTAATGGATCCTTTCCCAAGTTATATACAGACAGCTAGTGGAGCTCGGCAACGCGTGTTGAGATAATTAAAGTCCGAATATCTTATGATAACATGATCTGTCCAATCAAATTATATATTGTTCCATCACTTAAGCAAGAATTATATCTTGGGTGTGATTTTGGGCATACATTTAATATTACGCCTGCCATTATCAACGAAATGTCGGTTGAAATCCCTCCAATAGAATCTGAAAACAAACATCATACATTGCCAGAAGACCGCAGCAAGTAAAGCTCCAAGTCATAATGGATTCTCTTCCTAGTTTTCAAAAATTGGGGTTAATTAGAACTAACTTTGTGGCACATATGATTGACGTTGGGAGTGCGGTCTCAATCAAGAAATGTACAAAGAACTTGACCGAACGATTGACAATCAACGTAGAAAAAAGCTACTTTTTATTAAAGGAAATTGAGTACCTGGTGTATATGGTTAGTGAGGGAGGGCTGAGGCCCAATCGGGATAAAGTTAAGGCCATTGCAGAGTTTCCAGTACCAAAGACAGTTCGACGGCAAGTACGTCGGTTATTGGGCGTCTCGGGATGGTACTGTCATTTTATCAAAAGCTACTCTGAACTGTCGGCTCTTTTGATGAAACTTTTGAGGAAGGTAAAGCGATTCCAGTGGGATGCTCAGGGATGAGCAGGAATGCTCTAGGGATGCTCCTATATGGATTCATGCACTCCCATTCTGTAAATATAGACACTAGTTCATCGTTGTTCAAATCTTCAGAGTACCTCGATCTTATCACAGACATACAAATGAATCCTGATACTAGCAATCTCATCACCATCGATATTCTGGCCTACATTGACTTATCTCCACATTATTTTATTTTAGCCAACTCGGAATTATCTCGATTAAAACTTATCATTCCGGAGCCAATGAAGAGTTCGCTCATTGAATCAAATCACCGTCAGCCTAAAGGTATTGTTATTGGCCCAACCTTAACTCTGTTGTCAAAACCTTAACAGCGAATTGCGAGAGTTGTAAATATTTTATAAACCTATTAACTATCAGAATCATCCTCCGATTTCATTTAGGCCATGGCAGAGGATCTACCTGGATTTTCTGTAGCCATACCCTTGCACTCGCAGTGGAAATACATCTATCATTATCGCTGTAGATCATTTTTTTAAATTTGTCTTGACACAAGCCGTCCGACAAGCCGTCCGATAAGCCATCCGACAAGCCACCGCAATCGAGGCCATATATAGGCACGAGAAAGTGAGTTCATCCTTATGTGGTCTTAATAATAACTGTTCCTGTGGTCTAGCAAGATCCATTCATACTTCGGAAAACCCCACGCCCAACTCAGAGCTTTAGCCGGCTAAAATGACCACTCCAGAGTCTCTGAATGGATATATTTTCTATTACCAGATTGGGTCAAGTGATCGGTCACTTGCCTTAATTTCGTTACAGTGGCGAGTAATAAAACAAGCACTTTTTATAATTTCGATTAGTTGCATGGTTTGTTTAGCCCTGAGATTTTAAGAACTATAAAATCTTTTTTAATTACATATTTCTACAACATTTGTGAGCTTCTCAAATTTTATAATATTTGTTGTCCAGCTGTTATGGCACTACTTTTATACTGACAATAGTTAAGAAGTTACAAATTTTGAAACGAAATGGCTAATAAAATGTATTTTTTTATTTGTTAAGATTTTTGAGCCTTTAATATAAATAACCCCCAGAATAACAAATTTTTTTTTCAATTGGACAGTCGATCAGTCTTTTAACCCTAAAGGTTAAAACAAAATGCATGCGCTCCGCTCCGCCCGTTTTTTATTAGCCCGCGTTTGTCAAAATCAGAAAACATTTTTGATTTCAAATAAATCTTTTAAAGGGTGATACAAAAAGGATTAAGCTGTTTCCAGAATAAAGAAATATAAAATATTTCTTTGTTCAAATATCAAAAATGTACGGTTTGAGGTTATATTGTCTGCAAACTTTAAAATTTGTATTTAGTGTCCGCTACGCCTTTTTCCCCTTCCACCGTTGTATTAACTTTTTCGTTTTTAAATTGGCAGTTTTAATAAAATGGACCACACAGCACGGCTACATTTCGTTGGAACCTTTTTGAGGCGCTATTTGTTTTTGAAAAGCTCGTAATATTTTTAATTTTTAAGTTACAGGATACTAACACATCGATACCCTAAAAACTGCTATTTTTTAACCATTTTCAAATTTGCGCAATACGGCCATTGTCCGGCACAATGCCCTACCAATTTAAATATTTTGACTACTGATTGTCAATGTGCTTTAAAAGAGATATGAGGCTCAACTTGTTGACCGCATAAAGGGTAGTTCCATTTTGAATGTCTAAACCTGTTGATGGATGCTTCAGTTTAAACTGAAAAAAAAAAAAAGAAAAATAGTTTTGTGTCCCGCCACTTTCCACCCGAATAAACCACAAATACCCAGAAGTCGTAGGGGTTTAACTAGGGTCAAACTATCTAAATTTATTAAACAAGTTTTTCTTAAGAAATCAGTTAGTCCAAAACACATTCTTTATTCCATAGGAAGTGATTAAATTAAATTAAATTTTATGAAACAACAACCGCAGGAGGTAAGCAAAGCAGAAAATACAAAAACAAAATTTTCCGGTTGAATCTTCAGTAAATTCTAGGAACGATCCACACGAAGAGAAAAATACACCAAAAAAAAAACGAGTTAGAAGTGAAAATAGCAGCAGAGTACTTTTTTTTTTTTTAATTTAACTACTATGATAACACATTTTGATGGGATTACATTTTTTTTTGTGCTTCATCTTAATAAAATTAAATTCTTTCAGTCTCGTAATTAAAAATAATACGAGAACGGTTCAAAATAAATTAAATATTTAATTTTAGAATTTTTTTTTTAACTAAGACGAAAAATATTTTATGGAACGTAAGAAAATGATCATAAAAATAATCATAATAATGATAATGATTCGAAATATCCTAGCAGCTAGTACAGCTAGCTATAAATAGGTTCAACTTTAAAACATATTTAAGTTTTATTTATGTGATAACAAAAATGCCGGGAAAAATACAATCGTCGTCGATGGTATGTGTATGCGAGAGGGTGCAAATTTTTATCATTACTTTCGAGATTTTTTATTTTTTTTTTTTTTTGTTTGCTTGATTGTTTTGTGTTTGTTCTTTCCAATCGCGTTAAGCAGCAAATTTTTTTACGTTTCTTCGTTCAAAACAAAAACAAAAAAAAAAAAGTTAAAACTGGAGAAGAAAAACTGTTGACTTAGGGAACTTAAAGTGAAATGAAATTTCTCATTTTTTTTTTTGTTATTTTGTAAATGAATCCAAAGCTTTTTCCTACATCTTCATCTTTTTAACTTAGATTTTTGTTTTTGTTCCTATATACGAGCTACGTTAGATATTTCATTAGAGAACTAAAGTTTTTGTTGAAGAACAAAATAAAGTAAAACGTAAACGTTGACAATTTAATGAATTTTATTATTTTTCTTACGAGTATATACAAAACAAAAACAACAAAAAAAAATAAAAATAAAAATTATTTATCGATAGACTTTATGTCTTGTTATAATTTTTCTTTCATGTTTTTCTTGAGATAGATTTTTGTTTTTGTCAAAAATTGTTATTGTTGTTGGTGGTGTTTAAGTTTGCGAGAAAGAAAATTTATTGTTGGAAGAACGAATGAAATACGTAAGTAATGTCATTAAAATCATAAACATAATAAAACGGAAAATATTTAAACTGTCACCTAACATATACACATACCAGTATAAAACAAAACGTATTACAAGTATTTTTTTATTATTTCTAGCAACCATTTCAAAACGACACGAGGTGTAATGGTCGTGTTTATAGTGACATAAATTATCTAGATAAATTAATCTGAGTCACATTATTAGTTTGATAACAGGTGTTTAAAGACTCAGCGTTAGAATAAGAAATTCGAATTTCTGGTTTTTATGAAGTAATTTTATACGTTTAAATTCCAAGCAAAGTGTATAGCGAAAGACATTCATTATTATTGAGCTATTATTTTTAATACAATTCCACTCAATGTAGAAAATGTAGTGGACGATGTGCTTCCTTCGGCTGATTTAATTAAAGATTGACGTTGTTACCCGATATATGCGATATTTAATTGCATGCTAGGTTAGGTTAGGTTAGGTTGAAGTGGCTGCTATCGCACACTTAGGCCAGCAATGGCCCGTTGTGATACCACAGGATCCCATCTCCCCATTACTCCCGTTGAAACCAACCAGAGCTATTTATATAGCGTAATAAATCTCGCACTCCACAGTCCGCGAGTTCCGAAAGGCTGTCCATACCGTACACACCCAAATACTTATGCCTTCTGTATGATAGCGCCGGACATGAGCATAGGAAGTGTTCCAAAGTCTCCTCCTCCTCTTCGTCCATGCAACTTCTACAAAAGTCATTCGTCTGTATCCCCAGCCTTCTCGCATGCTCCCCAAAAAGGCAGTGCCCTGTCATTATCCCTACGACTAATCCTATTTCTTGTCTTCCCAGGGATATTAGTACCTTGGAGCGCCGCAAGTCCAGTTTTGGCCAAACTTGCTTTGCTACCCTGCACGTGAGAGTGTTGATCCACCTCTCATTTGTCAAGGCGATTGCCTTTTTACTGATCGCCCATTTTAGCACTGCCATAGGCCTCCCCAGACCTACCATTTCCGGCTGCATCTGGAGAGTCGTACCGTACCTAGCTAGTTCGTCCGCCCTGCAGTTCCTCGTGACGTCCGAGTGACCCGGGACCCAGATTATCTGGATGCTGAAATACTCGCTCATCTCGTTAAGAGATGATCGGCAATCCAGCGCCACCCGCGACTTCAGACAAACTGCCCCAAGTGACTTGATCGCTGCCTGACTGTCCACATAAATTGCGATATCCCTCCCGGATACCACATTATGCTTCAACCATGTCATGACTTGCCCGATCGCCACCACTTCAGCCTGGTACACGCTGCAGTAGTCAGGGAGACGAACAGAAATATGAACATTAAGTTTATCACAGAAGACTCCGGCTCCTACCTGATCGTCTAGCCTCGAGCCGTCCGTGAAAAATTGCACTGCCTCGTTTTCCAAGATTGATCCGTTTCTCCAGGATTCCCTTGAGGGAAAGATGGTACGGAAACCCTTATCGAAGCACAACGTTGGTGTAATATAATCCAGATTCGCCAGTTCTTCGCCAGCGAATCTACCTATCGTCGAGTGTCCCACCTGAAGACACTTCCATTGAGAGACAGCCAAGAGCCTCGTAGCCACGTTGGCTGCCATCTGTTTACCATAAAGGTCGATTGGAATAAGGTGGAACATAACCTCTAAAGCGCGTGTAGGTGTTGTCCTAAGTGCCCCGCTTATAAGCATACAGGCCGTTCTTTGCACCTTCTCCATCATACCTCTATAAGTTACCTTATCTAGAGCTGGCCACCAAACGCCAACCCCGTACATTAGCACAGGTCTTACCACGGCGGTATAGAGCCAGTATACCAGCTCCGGTTTCAAGCCCCATCTCTTACCTATAGCGTTTCTACACGAGTATAAGGCTACAATAGCCTTATTCACTCTTTCCAAAGTGTTAGGCTTCCAGCTGAGCTTACTATCAAAGATTATGCCCAGAAATCTCGCTCGGTCAGCAGAAACTAGTCCGCTGCCGTTTATGATAGGAGGGCTAACCACCGGAATTTTATATTTCCTAGTAAATAGTACCAGCTCTGTTTTGGACGGGTTAATCCCCAATCCACACTTGCTGGCCCATTTCGTAACGATCAGGAGTGCATTCTGCATAACATCCCTAATCGTATCTAGATATTTGCCTGAGACAGCTATCGCTACATCATCAGCATATGCTACAACCCCTATCCCCTCTCTCTCTAGTTCCAGCAGCAATCCATTAATCACTGCACTCCAGAGAATGGGGGAAATTGCATGCTAGAAAAGAACAATTATTACAGATGAATCCAACAGCAGATTAGTGAAGTCACATTTTACGGGTTGTTCTTAATTCATTTTCTATATTCTTCTAATAAAATATAAGCCAAATTTTCTATTAAAATTTATTATTTGTGGTATGGGCCATGGCAACCAAAATATGGTAGCAGATTATGGATTTTTGGTCCAGAATTTTTTTTGAGGTTTTCAATATAATCAAATTTTTATATGAAATCTTTAAGAGTAATAAGCCGATTTAAACTCAAACTGGCACAATATTTGCAAATATCAAAATTTATAATTTGTGGTATGGGCCACGGCAACCGAAATATGGTAGCAGATTATACATTTTTGGCCCAGATTTATTTTTGAGGTTTCCAAGGAAAATCAAATTTTTATATGAAATTTTTAATAATAATTAGGCGATTTAAACTCAAACTGGCACAATATTTGCAAATATCAAAATTTATTATTTGTGGTATGGGCCACGGCAACCGAAATATGGTAGCAGATTATAGTTTTCAATATACTCAAATTTTTATATGAAATCTTTAAGAGTAATAAGACCGATTTAAACGCATAACTGGCACAATATTTGCAAATATCAAAAATTTATTATTTGTGGTATGAGCCACGGCAATCGAAATATGGTAGCAGATTATACATTTTTGGCCCAGAATTTTTTTTGAGGTTTTCAATATACTCAAATTTTTATATGAAATCTTTAAGAGTAATAAGCCGATTTAAACGCAAACTGGCACAAATATTTGCAAATATCAAAATTTATTATTTGTATTATGAGCCACGGCAACCGAAATATGGTAGCAGATTATAAATTTTTGGCCCAGAATTTTTTTTGAGGTTTTCAATATACTCAAATTTTTTATATGAAATCTTTAAGAGTAATAAGCCGATTTAAACGCATACTGGCACAATATTTGCAAATATCAAAATTTTATTATTTGTGGTATGAGCCCACGGCAATCGAAATATGGTAGCAGATTATACATTTTTGGCCCCAGAATTTTTTTTGAGGTTTTCAATATACTCAAATTTTTATATGAAATCTTTAAGAGTAATAAGCCGATTTAAACGCAAACTGGCACAATATTTGCAAATATCAAAATTTATTATTTGTATTATGGGCCACGGCAACCGAAATATGGTAGCAGATTATACATTTTTGGGCCAAAATTTTTTTTGAGGTTTTCAATATACTCAAATTTTTATATGAAATCTTTAAGAGTAATAAGCCGATTTAAACGCCATACTGGCACAATATTTGCAAATATCAAAATTTATTATTTGTGGTATGGGCCACGGCAACCGAAATATGGTAGCAGATTATACATTTTTGGCCCAGAATTTTCTTTTGAGGTTTTCAATATACTCAAATTTTTATATGAAATCTTTAAGAGTAATAAGCCGATTTAAACGCATACTGGCACAAATATTTGCAAATATCAAAATTTATTATTTGTGGTATGAGCCACGGCAATCGAAATATGGTAGCAGATTATACATTTTTGGCCCAGAATTTTTTTTCAGGTTTTCAATATACTCAAAATTTTTATATGAAATCTTTAAGAGTAATAAGCCGATTTAAACGCAAACTGGCACAATAATTGCAAATATCAAAATTTATTATTTGTATTATGGGCCACGGCAACCGAAATATGGTAGCAGATTATACATTTTTGGGCCAAAATTTTTTTTGAGGTTTTCAATATACTCAAATATTTTATATGAAATCTTTAAGAGTAATAAGCCGATTTAAACGCAAACTGGCACAATATTTGCCAAATATCAAAATTTATTATTTGTGGAATGGGCCAACGGCAACCGAAATATGGTAGCAGATTATAAATTTTTGGCCCAGAATTTTTTTTGAGGTTTTCAATATACTCAAATTTTTATATGAAATCTTTAAGAGTAATAAGCCGATTTAAACTCAAACTGGCACAATATTTGCAAATATCAAAATTTATTATTTGTGGTATGGGCCATGGCAACCGAGATATGGTAGTAGATTATAAATTTTTGCGCCCCAGAATTTTTTTTGAGATTTCCAAGAAAAATCAAATTTTTATATGAAATTTTTTAATAATAATTAGGCCGATTTAAACGCAAACTGGCCACAATATTTGCAAATATCAAAATTTATTATTTGTGGTATGGGCCACGGCAACCGAAATATGGTAGCAGATTATACATTTTTGGCCCCAGAATTTTTTTTTGAGGTTTTCAATATACTCTCAAATTTTTATATGAAATCTTTAAGAGTAATAAGCCGATTTAAACGCAAACTGGCCCACAAATATTTGCAAATATCAAAATTATATTATTTGTATTATGGGCCACGGCAACCGAAATATGGTAGCAGATTATACATTTTTGGGCCAAATTTTTTTTTGAGGTTTTCAATATACTCAAATTTTTATATGAAATCTTTAAGAGTAATAAGCCGATTTAAACGCATACTGGCACAATATTTGCAAATATCAAAATTTATTATTTGTGGTATGAGCCACGGCAATCGAAATATGGTAGCAGATTATACATTTTTGGCCCAGAATTTTTTTTCAGGTTTTCAATATACTCAAATTTTTATATGAAATCTTTAAGAGTAATAAGCCGATTTAAACGCAAACTGGCACAATATTTGCAAATATCAAAATTTATTATTTGTATTATGGGCCACGGCAACCGAAATATGGTAGCAGATTATAAATTTTTGGCCCAGAATTTTTTTTGAGGTTTTCAATATACTCAAATTTTTATATGAAATCTTTAAGAGTAATAAGCCGATTTAAACTCAAACTGGCACAATATTTGCAAATATCAAAATTTATTATTTGTGGTATGGGCCATGGCAACCGAGATATGGTAGTAGATTATAAATTTTTGGCCCAGAATTTTTTTTGAGATTTCCAAGAAAAATCAAATTTTTTATATGAAATTTTTAATAATAATTAGGCGATTTAAACGCAAACTGGCACAATATTTGCAAATATCAAAATTTATTATTTGTGGTATGGGCCACGGCAACCGAAATATGGTAGCAGATTATACATTTTTGGCCCAGAATTTTTTTTGAGGTTTTCAATATACTCAAATTTTTATATGAAATCTTTAAGAGTAATAAGCCGATTTAAACGCAAACTGGCACAATATTTGCAAATATCAAAATTTATTATTTGTATTATGGGCCACGGCAACCGAAATATGGTAGCAGATTATACATTTTTGGGCCAAATTTTTTTTTGAGGTTTTCAATATACTCAAATTTTTATATGAAATCTTTAAGAGTAATAAGCCGATTTAAACGCATACTGGCACAATATTTGCAAATATCAAAATTTATTATTTGTGGTATGAGCCACGGCAATCGAAATATGGTAGCAGATTATACATTTTTGGGCCAAAATTTTTTTTGAGGTTTTCAATATACTCAAATTTTTATATGAAATCTTTAAGAGTAATAAGCCGATTTAAACGCAAACTGGCACAATATTTGCAAATATCAAAATTTATTATTTGTGGAATGGGCAACGGCAACCGAAATATGGTAGCAGATTATAAATTTTTGGCCCAGAATTTTTTTTGAGGTTTTCAATATACTCAAATTTTTATATGAAATCTTTAAGAGTAATAAGCCGATTTAAACTCAAACTGGCACAATATTTGCAAATATCAAAATTTATTATTTGTGGTATGGGCCATGGCAACCGAGATATGGTAGTAGATTATAAATTTTTGGCCCAGAATTTTTTTTGAGATTTCCAAGAAAAATCAAATTTTTATATGAAATTTTTAATAATAATTAGGCGATTTAAACGCAAACTGGCACAATATTTGCAAATATCAAAATTTATTATTTGTGGTATGGGCCACGGCAACCGAAATATGGTAGCAGATTATACATTTTTGGCCCAGAATTTTTTTTGAGGTTTTCAATATACTCAAATTTTTATATGAAATCTTTAAGAGTAATAAGCCGATTTAAACGCAAACTGGCACAATATTTGCAAATATCAAAATTTATTATTTGTATTATGGGCCACGGCAACCGAAATATGGTAGCAGATTATACATTTTTGGGCCAAATTTTTTTTTGAGGTTTTCAATATACTCAAATTTTTATATGAAATCTTTAAGAGTAATAAGCCGATTTAAACGCATACTGGCACAATATTTGCAAATATCAAAATTTATTATTTGTGGTATGAGCCACGGCAATCGAAATATGGTAGCAGATTATACATTTTTGGCCCAGAATTTTTTTTCAGGTTTTCAATATACTCAAATTTTTATATGAAATCTTTAAGAGTAATAAGCCGATTTAAACGCAAACTGGCACAATATTTGCAAATATCAAAATTTATTATTTGTGGTATGGGCCATGGCAACCGAGATATGGTAGTAGATTATAAATTTTTGGCCCAGAATTTTTTTTGAGATTTCCAAGAAAAATCAAATTTTTATATGAAATTTTTAATAATAATTAGGCGATTTAAACGCAAACTGGCACAATATTTGCAAATATCAAAATTTATTATTTGTGGTATGGGCCACGGCAACCGAAATATGGTAGCAGATTATACATTTTTGGCCCAGAATTTTTTTTGAGGTTTTCAATATACTCAAATTTTTATATGAAATCTTTAAGAGTAATAAGCCGATTTAAACGCAAACTGGCACAATATTTGCAAATATCAAAATTTATTATTTGTATTATGGGCCACGGCAACCGAAATATGGTAGCAGATTATACATTTTTGGGCCAAATTTTTTTTTGAGGTTTTCAATATACTCAAATTTTTATATGAAATCTTTAAGAGTAATAAGCCGATTTAAACGCATACTGGCACAATATTTGCAAATATCAAAATTTATTATTTGTGGTATGAGCCACGGCAATCGAAATATGGTAGCAGATTATACATTTTTGGCCCAGAATTTTTTTTTCAGGTTTTCAATATACTCAAATTTTTATATGAAATCTTTAAGAGTAATAAGCCGATTTAAACGCAAACTGGCACAATATTTGCAAATATCAAAATTTATTATTTGTATTATGGGCCACGGCAACCGAAATATGGTAGCAGATTATAAATTTTTGGCCCAGAATTTTTTTTGAGGTTTTCAATATACTCAAATTTTTATATGAAATCTTTAAGAGTAATAAGCCGATTTAAACTCAAACTGGCACAATATTTGCAAATATCAAAATTTATTATTTGTGGTATGGGCCATGGCAACCGAGATATGGTAGTAGATTATAAATTTTTGGCCCAGAATTTTTTTTGAGATTTCCAAGAAAAATCAAATTTTTATATGAAATTTTTAATAATAATTAGGCGATTTAAACGCAAACTGGCACAATATTTGCAAATATCAAAATTTATTATTTGTGGTATGGGCCACGGCAACCGAAATATGGTAGCAGATTATACATTTTTGGCCCAGAATTTTTTTTGAGGTTTTCAATATACTCAAATTTTTATATGAAATCTTTAAGAGTAATAAGCCGATTTAAACGCAAACTGGCACAATATTTGCAAATATCAAAATTTATTATTTGTATTATGGGCCACGGCAACCGAAATATGGTAGCAGATTATACATTTTTGGGCCAAATTTTTTTTTGAGGTTTTCAATATACTCAAATTTTTATATGAAATCTTTAAGAGTAATAAGCCGATTTAAACGCATACTGGCACAATATTTGCAAATATCAAAATTTATTATTTGTGGTATGAGCCACGGCAATCGAAATATGGTAGCAGATTATACATTTTTGGGCCAAAATTTTTTTTGAGGTTTTCAATATACTCAAATTTTTATATGAAATCTTTAAGAGTAATAAGCCGATTTAAACGCAAACTGGCACAATATTTGCAAATATCAAAATTTATTATTTGTGGAATGGGCAACGGCAACCGAAATATGGTAGCAGATTATAAATTTTTGGCCCAGAATTTTTTTTGAGGTTTTCAATATACTCAAATTTTTATATGAAATCTTTAAGAGTAATAAGCCGATTTAAACTCAAACTGGCACAATATTTGCAAATATCAAAATTTATTATTTGTGGTATGGGCCATGGCAACCGAGATATGGTAGTAGATTATAAATTTTTGGCCCAGAATTTTTTTTGAGATTTCCAAGAAAAATCAAATTTTTATATGAAATTTTTAATAATAATTAGGCGATTTAAACGCAAACTGGCACAATATTTGCAAATATCAAAATTTATTATTTGTGGTATGGGCCACGGCAACCGAAATATGGTAGCAGATTATACATTTTTGGCCCAGAATTTTTTTTGAGGTTTTCAATATACTCAAATTTTTATATGAAATCTTTAAGAGTAATAAGCCGATTTAAACGCAAACTGGCACAATATTTGCAAATATCAAAATTTATTATTTGTATTATGGGCCACGGCAACCGAAATATGGTAGCAGATTATACATTTTTGGGCACAAATTTTTTTTTGAGGTTTTCAATATACTCAAATTTTTATATGAAATCTTTAAGAGTAATAAGCCGATTTAAACGCATACTGGCACAATATTTGCAAATATCAAAATTTATTATTTGTGGTATGAGCCACGGCAATCGAAATATGGTAGCAGATTATACATTTTTGGCCCAGAATTTTTTTTCAGGTTTTCAATATACTCAAATTTTTATATGAAATCTTTAAGAGTAATAAGCCGATTTAAACGCAAACTGGCACAATATTTGCAAATATCAAAATTTATTATTTGTATTATGGGCCACGGCAACCGAAATATGGTAGCAGATTATAAATTTTTGGCCCAGAATTTTTTTTGAGGTTTTCAATATACTCAAATTTTTATATGAAATCTTTAAGAGTAATAAGCCGATTTAAACTCAAACTGGCACAATATTTGCAAATATCAAAATTTATTATTTGTGGTATGGGCCATGGCAACCGAGATATGGTAGTAGATTATAAATTTTTGGCCCAGAATTTTTTTTGAGATTTCCAAGAAAAATCAAATTTTTATATGAAATTTTTAATAATAATTAGGCGATTTAAACGCAAACTGGCACAATATTTGCAAATATCAAAATTTATTATTTGTGGTATGGGCCACGGCAACCGAAATATGGTAGCAGATTATACATTTTTGGCCCAGAATTTTTTTTGAGGTTTTCAATATACTCAAATTTTTATATGAAATCTTTAAGAGTAATAAGCCGATTTAAACGCAAACTGGCACAATATTTGCAAATATCAAAATTTATTATTTGTATTATGGGCCACGGCAACCGAAATATGGTAGCAGATTATACATTTTTGGGCCAAATTTTTTTTTGAGGTTTTCAATATACTCAAATTTTTATATGAAATCTTTAAGAGTAATAAGCCGATTTAAACGCATACTGGCACAATATTTGCAAATATCAAAATTTATTATTTGTGGTATGAGCCACGGCAATCGAAATATGGTAGCAGATTATACATTTTTGGGCCAAAATTTTTTTTGAGGTTTTCAATATACTCAAATTTTTATATGAAATCTTTAAGAGTAATAAGCCGATTTAAACGCAAACTGGCACAATATTTGCAAATATCAAAATTTATTATTTGTGGAATGGGCCACGGCAACCGAAATATGGTAGCAGATTATAAATTTTTGGCCCAGAATTTTTTTTGAGGTTTTCAATATACTCAAATTTTTTATATGAAATCTTTAAGAGTAATAAGCCGATTTAAACTCAAACTGGCACAATATTTGCAAATATCAAAATTTATTATTTGTGGTATGGGCCATGGCAACCGAGATATGGTAGTAGATTATAAATTTTTGGCCCAGAATTTTTTTTGAGATTTCCAAGAAAAATCAAATTTTTATATGAAATTTTTAATAATAATTAGGTCGATTTAAACGCAAACTGGCACAATATTTGCAAATATCAAAATTTATTATTTGTGGTATGGGCCACGGCAACCGAAATATGGTAGCAGATTATAAATTTTTGGCCCAGAATTTTTTTTGAGGTTTTCAATATACTCAAATTTTTATATGAAATCTTTAAGAGTAATAAGCCGATTTAAACTCAAACTGGCACAATATATTGCAAATATCAAAATTTATTATTTGTGGTATGAGCCACGGCAACCGAAATATGGTAGCAGATTATAAATTTTTGGCCCAGAAATTTTTTTGAGGTTTTCAATATACTCAAATTTTTATATGAAATCTTTAAGAGTAATAAGCCGATTTAAACGCAAACTGGCACAATATTTGCAAATATCAAAATTTATTATTTGTGGTATGGGCCACGGCAACCGAAATATGGTAGCAGATTATACATTTTTGGCCCAGAATTTTTTTTGAGGTTTTCAATATACTCAAATTTTTATATGAAATTTTTAAGAGTAATAAGCCGATTTAAACGCAAACTGGCACAATATTTGCAAATATCAAAATTTATTATTTGTGGTATGGGCCACGGCAACCGAAATATGGTAGCAGATTATAAATTTTTGGCCCAGAATTTTTTTTGAGGTTTTCAATATACTCAAATTTTTATATGAAATCTTTAAGAGTAATAAGCCGATTTAAACGCAAACTGGCACAATATTTGCAAATATCAAAATTTATTATTTGTGGTATGGGCCACGGCAACCGAAATATGGTAGCAGATTATAAATTTTTGGCCCAGAATTTTTTTGAGGTTTCCAAGAAAAATCAAATTTTTATATGAAATTTTTAATAATAACTAGGCGATGTAACTCAAACTGATAAAATATTTGCAAATATCAAAATTTGTTATTTGTTTTCAGCTTATACATTTTTGGCCCAGATTTATTTTTGAGGTTTTCAATATACAAAAATTTGTATATGAAATTTTTAATAATAATTAGGCGATTTAAACTCAAACTGGCACAATATTTGCAAATATCAAAATTTATTATTTGTGGTATGGTCCATGACAACAGAGATATGGTTGCAGATTATAAATTTTTGGCCCAGAATTTTTTTTGAGGTTTCAAAGAAAAATCAAATTTTTATATGAAATTTTTAATAATAATTAGGCGATTTAAACTCAAACTGGCACAATATTTGCAAATATCAAAATTTATTATTTGTGGCATGGGCCACGGCAACCGAAATATGGTAGCAGATTATACATTTTTGGCCCAGAATTTTTTTTGAGGGTTTCAATATACTCAAATTTTTATATGAAATCTTTAAGAGTAATAAGCCGATTTAAACGCAAACTGGCCCAATATTTGCAAATATCAAAATTTATTATTTGTGGCATGGGCCATGGCAACCGAAATATGGTAGCAGATTATACATTTTTGGCCCAGAATTTTTTTTGAGGTTTTCAATATACTCAAATTTTTATATGAAATCTTTAAGAGTAATAAGCCGATTTAAACGCAAACTGGCCCAATATTTGCAAATATCAAAATTTATTATTTGTGGCATGGGCCATGGCAACCGAAATATGGTAGCAGATTATACATTTTTGGCCCAGAATTTTTTTTGAGGTTTTCAATATACTCAAATTTTTATATGAAATCTTTAAGAGTAATAAGCCGATTTAAACGCAAACTGGCCCAATATTTGCAAATATAAAAATTTATTATTTGTGGCATGGGCCATGGCAACCGAAATATGGTAGCAGATTATACATTTTTGGGCCAGAATTTTTTTTGAGGTTTTCAATATACTCAAATTTTTATATGAAATCTTTAAGAGTAATAAGCCGATTTAAACGCAAACTGGCCCAATATTTGCAAATATCAAAATTTATTATTTGTGGCATGGGCCATGGCAACCGAAATATGGTATCAGATTATACATTTTTGGACCAGAATTTTTTTTGAGGTTTTCAATATACTCAAATTTTTATATGAAATCTTTAAGAGTAATAAGCCGATTTAAACGCAAACTGGCACAATATTTGCAAATATAAAAATTTATTATTTGTGGCATGGGCCATGGCAACCGAAATATGGTAGCAGATTATATATTTTTGGCCCAGAATTTTTTTGAGGTTTTCAATATACTCAAATTTTTATATGAAATCTTTAAGAGTAATAAGCCGATTTAAACGCAAACTGGCACAATATTTGCAAATATCAAAATTTATTATTTGTGGCATGGGCCATGGCAACCGAAATATGGTAGCAGATTATATATTTTTGGCCCAGAATTTTTTTTGAGTTTTTCAATATACTCAAATTTTTATGTGAAATCTTTAAGAGTAATAAGCCGATTTAAACGCAAACTGGCCCAATATTTGCAAATATCAAAATTTATTATTTGTGGCATGGGCCATGGCAACCGAAATATGGTAGCAGATTATACATTTTTGGCCCAGAATTTTTTTTGAGGTTTTCAATATACTCAAATTTTTATATGAAATCTTTAAGAGTAATAAGCCGATTTAAACGCAAGCTGGCCCAATATTTGCAAATATCAAAATTTATTATTTGTGGCATGGGCCATGGCAACCGAAATATGGTAGCAGATTATACATTTTTGGCCCAGAATTTTTTTTGAGGTTTTCAATATACTCAAATTTTTATATGAAATCTTTAAGAGTAATAAGCCGATTTAAACGCAAACTGGCCCAATATTTGCAAATATCAAAATTTATTATTTGTGGCATGGGCCATGGCAACCGAAATATGGTAGCAGATTATACATTTTTGGCCCAGAATTTTTTTTGAGGTTTTCAATATACTCAAATTTTTATATGAAATCTTTAAGAGTAATAAGCCGATTTAAACGCAAACTGGCCCAATATTTGCAAATATCAAAATTTATTATTTGTGGCATGGGCCATGGCAACCGAAATATGGTAGCAGATTATACATTTTTGGCCCAGAATTTTTTTTGAGATTTTCAATATACTCAAATTTTTATATTAAATCTTTAAGAGTAATAAGCCGATTTAAACGCAAACTGGCCCAATATTTGCAAATATCAAAATTTATTATTTGTGGTATGGGCCACGGCAACCGAAATATGGTAGCAGATTATACATTTTTGGCCCAGAATTTTTTTTGAGGTTTTCAATATAGGTACTCAAATTTTTATATGAAATCTTTAAGAGTAATAAGCCGATTTAAACGCAAACTGGCCCAATATTTGCAAATATCAAAATTTATTATTTGTGGCATGGGCCATGGCAACCGAAATATGGTAGCAGATTATACATTTTTGGCCCAGAATTTTTTTTGAGGTTTTCAATATACTCAAATTTTTATATGAAATCTTTAAGAGTAATAAGCCGATTTAAACGCAAACTGGCCCAATATTTGCAAATATCAAAATTTATTATTTGTGGCATGGGCCATGGCAACCGAAATATGGTAGCAGATTATACATTTTTGGCCCAGAATTTTTTTTGAGGTTTTCAATATAGGTACTCAAATTTTTATATGAAATCTTTAAGAGTAATAAGCCGATTTAAACGCAAACTGGCCCAATATTTGCAAATATCAAAATTTATTATTTGTGGCATGGGCCATGGCAACCGAAATATGGTAGCAGATTATACATTTTTGGCCCAGAATTTTTTTTGAGATTTTCAATATACTCAAATTTTTATATTAAATCTTTAAGAGTAATAAGCCGATTTAAACGCAAACTGGCCCAATATTTGCAAATATCAAAATTTATTATTTGTGGCATGGGCCATGGCAACCGAAATATGGTAGCAGATTATACATTTTTGGCCCAGAATTTTTTTTGAGGTTTTCAATATAGGTACTCAAATTTTTATATGAAATCTTTAAGAGTAATAAGCCGATTTAAACGCAAACTGGCCCAATATTTGCAAATATCAAAATTTATTATTTGTGGCATGGGCCATGGCAACCGAAATATGGTAGCAGATTATACATTTTTGGCCCAGAATTTTTTTTGAGGTTTTCAATATACTCAAATTTTTATATGAAATCTTTAAGAGTAATAAGCCGATTTAAACGCAAACTGGCACAATATTTGCAAATATCAAAATTTATTATTTGTGGTATGGGCCACGGCAACCGAAATATGGTAGCAGATTATACATTTTTGGCCCAGAATTTTTTTTGAGATTTTCAATATACTCAAATTTTTATATGAAATCTTTAAGAGTAATAAGCCGATTTAAACGCAAACTGGCCCAATATTTGCAAATATCAAAATTTATTATTTGTGGTATGGGCCATGGCAACCGAAATATGGTAGCAGATTATACATTTTTGGCCCAGAATTTTTTTGAGGTTTTCAATATATGTACTCAAATTTTTATATGAAATCTTTAAGAGTAATAAGCCGATTTAAACGCAAACTGGCCCAATATTTGCAAATATCAAAATTTATTATTTGTGGTATGGGCCATGGCAACCGAAATATGGTAGCAGATTATACATTTTTGGCCCAGAATTTTTTTTGAGGTTTTCAATATACTCAAATTTTTATATGAAATCTTTAAGAGTAATAAGCCGATTTAAACGCAAACTGGCCCAATATTTGCAAATATCAAAATTTATTATTTGTGGTATGAGCCATGGTAGCAGATTATACATTTTTGGCCCAGAATTTTTGTTGAGGTTTTCAATATACTCAAATTTTTATATGAAATCTTTAAGAGTAATAAGCCGATTTAAACGCAAACTGGCACAATATTTGCAAATATCAAAATTTATTATTTGTGGTATGGGCCACGGCAACCGAAATATGGTAGCAGATTATACATTTTTGGCCCAGAATTTTTTTTGAGGTTTTCAATATACTCAAATTTTAATATGAAATCTTTAAGAGTAATAAGCCGATTTAAACGCAAACTGGCCCAATATTTGCAAATATCAAAATTTATTATTTGTGGTATGAGCCATGGTAGCAGATTATACATTTTTGGCCCAGAATTTTTGTTGAGGTTTTCAATATACTCAAATTTTTATATGAAATCTTTAAGAGTAATAAGCCGATTTAAACGCAAACTGGCACAATATTTGCAAATATCAAAATTTATTATTTGTGGCATGGGCCATGGCAACCGAAATATGGTAGCAGATTATACATTTTTGGCCCAGAATTTTTTTTGAGGTTTTCAATATACTCAAATTTTTATATGAAATCTTTAAGAGTAATAAGCCGATTTAAACGCAAACTGGCCCAATATTTGCAAATATCAAAATTTATTATTTGTGGCATGGGCCATGGCAACCGAAATATGGTAGCAGATTATACATTTTTGGCCCAGAATTTTTTTTGAGGTTATCAATATACTCAAATTTTTATATGAAATCTTTAAGAGTAATAAGCCGATTTAAACGCAAACTGGCCCAATATTTGCAAATATCAAAATTTATTATTTGTGGCATGGGCCATGGCAACCGAAATATGGTAGCAGATTATACATTTTTGGCCCAGAATTTTTTTTGAGGTTTTCAATATACTCAAATTTTTATATGAAATCTTTAAGAGTAATAAGCCGATTTAAACGCAAACTGGCCCAATATTTGCAAATATCAAAATTTATTATTTGTGGTATGGGCCATGGCAACCGAAATATGGTAGCAGATTATACATTTTTGGCCCAGAATTTTTTTTGAGGTTTTCAATATACTCAAATTTTTATATGAAATCTTTATGAGTAATAAGCCGATTTAAACGCAAACTGGCCCAATATTTGCAAATATCAAAATTTATTATTTGTGGCATGGGCCATGGCAACCGAAATATGGTAGCAGATTATACATTTTTGGCCCAGAATTTTTTTTGAGGTTTTCAATATACTCAAATTTTTATATGAAATCTTTAAGAGTAATAAGCCGATTTAAACGCAAACTGGCCCAATATTTGCAAATATCAAAATTTATTATTTGTGGCATGGGCCATGGCAACCGAAATATGGTAGCAGATTATACATTTTTGGCCCAGAATTTTTTTTGAGGTTTTCAATATGCTCAAATTTTTATATGAAATCTTTAAGAGTAATAAGCCGATTTAAACGCAAACTGGCCCAATATTTGCAAATATCAAAATTTATTATTTGTGGTATGGGCCATGGCAACCGAAATATGGTAGCAGATTATACATTTTTGGCCCAGAATTTTTTTTGAGGTTTTCAATATACTCAAATTTTTATATGAAATCTTTATGAGTAATAAGCCGATTTAAACGCAAACTGGCACAATATTTGCAAATATCAAAATTTATTATTTGTGGCATGGGCCTCGGCAACCGAAATATGGTAGCAGATTATACATTTTTGGCCCAGAATTTTTTTTTTGAGGTTTTCAATATACTCAAATTTGTATATGAAATCTTTAAGAGTAATAAGCCGATTTAAACGCAAACTGGCACAATATTTGAAAATATCAAAATTTATTATTTGTGGTATGGGCAACGGCAACCGAAATATGGTAGCAGATTATACATTTTTGGCCCAGAATTTTTTTTTAGATTTTCAATATACTCAAATTTTTATATGAAATCTTTAAGAGTAATAAGCCGATTTAAACGCAAACTGGCACAATATTTGCAAATATCAAAATTTATTATTTGTGGCATGGGCCATGGCAACCGAAATATGGTAGCAGATTATACATTTTTGGCCCAGAATTTTTTTCGAGGTTTTCAATATACTCAAATTTTTATATGAAATCTTTAAGAGTAATAAGCCGATTTAAACGCAAACTGGCCCAATATTTGCAAATATCAAAATTTATTATTTGTGGCATGGGCCATGGCAACCGAAATATGGTAGCAGATTATACATTTTTGGCCCAGAATTTTTTTTGAGGTTTTCAATATACTCAAATTTTTATATGAAATCTTTAAGAGTAATAAGCCGATTTAAACGCAAACTGGCCCAATATTTGCAAATATCAAAATTTATTATTTGTGGTATGGGCCATGGCAACCGAAATATGGTAGCAGATTATACATTTTTGGCCCAGAATTTTTTTTGAGGTTTTCAATATACTCAAATTTTTATATGAAATCTTTAAGAGTAATAAGCCGATTTAAACGCAAACTGGAACAATATTTGCAAATATCAAAATTTATTATTTGTGGCATGGGCCATGGCAACCGAAATATGGTAGCAGATTATACATTTTTGGCCCAGAATTTTTTTTGAGGTTTTCAATATACTCAAATTTTTATATGAAATCTTTAAGAGTAATAAGCCGATTTAAACGCAAACTGGCCCAATATTTGCAAATATCAAAATTTATTATTTGTGGTATGGACCATGGCAACCGAAATATGGTAGCAGATTATACATTTTTGGCCCAGAATTTTTTTTGAGGTTTTCAATATACTCAAATTTTTATATGAAATCTTTAAGAGTAATAAGCCGATTTAAACGCAAACTGGCACAATATTTGCAAATATCAAAATTTATTATTTGTGGCATGGGCCATGGCAACCGAAATATGGTAGCAGATTATACATTTTTGGCCCAGAATTTTTTTTGAGGTTTTCAGTATACTCAAATTTTTATATGAAATCTTTAAGAGTAATAAGCCGATTTAAACTCAAACTGGCACAATATTTGCAAATATCAAAATTTATTATTTGTGGTATGGGCCATGGCAACCGAAATATGGTAGCAGATTATACATTTTTGGCCCAGAATTTTTTTGAGGTTTTCAATATACTCAAATTTTTATATGAAATCTTTATGAGTAATAAGCCGATTTAAACGCAAACTGGCAAAATATTTGCAAATATCAAAATTTATTATTTGTGGTATGGGCAACGGCAACCGAAATATGGTAGCAGATTATACATTTTTGGTCCAGAATTTTTTTTGAGGTTTTCAATATACTCAAATTTTTATATGAAATCTTTAAGAGTAATAAGCCGATTTAAACGCAAACTGGCCCAATATTTGCAAATATCAAAATTTATTATTTGTGGCATGGGCCATGGCAACCGAAATATGGTAGCAGATTATACATTTTTGGCCCAGAATTTTTTTTGAGGTTTTCAATATACTCAAATTTTTATATGAAATCTTTAAGAGTAATAAGCCGATTTAAACGCAAACTGGCCCAATATTTGCAAATATCAAAATTTATTATTTGTGGCATGGGCCATGGCAACCGAAATATGGTAGCAGATTATACATTTTTGGCCCAGAATTTTTTTTGAGGTTTTCAATATACTCAAATTTTTATATGAAATCTTTAAGAGTAATAAGCCGATTTAAACGCAAACTGGCCCAATATTTGCAAATATCAAAATTTATTATTTGTGGTATGGGCCATGGCAACCGAAATATGATAGCAGATTATAGGTACATTTTTGGCCCAGAATTTTTTTTGAGGTTTTCAATATACTCAAATTTTTATATGAAATCTTTATGAGTAATAAGCCGATTTAAACGCAAACTGGCCCAATATTTGCAAATATCAAAAATTATTATTTGTGGTATGGGCAACGGCAACTGAAATATGGTAGCAGATTATACATTTTTGGCCCAGAATTTTTTTTGAGATTTTCAATATACTCAAATTTTTATATGAAATCTTTAAGAGTAATAAGCCGATTTAAGCGCAAACTGGCCCAATATTTGCAAATATCAAAATTTATTATTTGTGGCATGGGCCATGGCAACCGAAATATGGTAGCAGATTATACATTTTTGGCCCAGAATTTTTTTTGAGGTTTTCAATATACTCAAATTTTTATATGAAATCTTTAAGAGTAATAAGCCGATTTAAACGCAAACTGGCCCAATATTTGCAAATATCAAAATTTATTATTTGTGGTATGGGCCATGGCAACCGAAATATGGTAGCAGATTATACATTTTTGGCCCAGAATTTTTTTTGAGGTTTTCAATATACTCAAATTTTTATATGAAATCTTTAAGAGTAATAAGCCGATTTAAACGCAAACTGGCACAATATTTGCAAATATCAAAATTTATTATTTGTGGCATGGGCCATGGCAACCGAAATATGGTAGCAGATTATACATTTTTGGCCCAGAATTTTTTTTGAGGTTTTCAATATACTCAAATTTTTATATGAAATCTTTAAGAGTAATAAGCCGATTTAAACGCAAACTGGCCCAATATTTGCAAATATCAAAATTTATTATTTGTGGTATGGGCCATGGCAATCGAAATATGGTAGCAGATTATACATTTTTGGCCCAGAATTTTTTTTGAGGTTTTCAATATACTCAAATTTTTATATGAAATCTTTAAGAGTAATAAGCCGATTTAAACGCAAACTGGCACAATATTTGCAAATATCAAAATTTATTATTTGTGGCATGGGCCATGGCAACCGAAATATGGTAGCAGATTATACATTTTTGGCCCAGAATTTTTTTTGAGGTTTTCAATATACTCAAATTTTTATATGAAATCTTTAAGAGTAATAAGCCGATTTAAACTCAAACTGGCCCAATATTTGCAAATATCAAAATTTATTATTTGTGGTATGGGCCATGGCAACCGAAATATGGTAGCAGATTATACATTTTTGGCCCAGCATTTTTTTTGAGGTTTTCAATATACTCAAATTTTTATATGAAATCTTTAAGAGTAATAAGCCGATTTAAACGCAAACTGGCACAATATTTGCAAATATCAAAATTTATTATTTGTGGCATGGGCCATGGCAACCGAAATATGGTAGCAGATTATACATTTTTGGCCCAGAATTTTTTTTGAGGTTTTCAATATACTCAAATTTTTATATGAAATCTTTAAGAGTAATAAGCCGATTTAAACGCAAACTGGCCCAATATTTGCAAATATCAAAATTTATTATTTGTGGCATGGGCCATGGCAACCGAAATATGGTAGCAGATTATACATTTTTGGCCCAGAATTTTTTTTGAGGTTTTCAATATACTCAAATTTTTATATGAAATCTTTAAGAGTAATAAGCCGATTTAAACGCAAACTGGCCCAATATTTGCAAATATCAAAATTTATTATTTGTGGCATGGGCCATGGCAACCGAAATATGGTAGCAGATTATACATTTTTGGCCCAGAATTTTTTTTGAGGTTTTCAATATACTCAAATTTTTATATGAAATCTTTAAGAGTAATAAGCCGATTTAAACGCAAACTGGCCCAATATTTGCAAATATCAAAATTTATTATTTGTGGCATGGGCCATGGCAACCGAAATATGGTAGCAGATTATACATTTTTGGCCCAGAATTTTTTTTGAGGTTTTCAATATACTCAAATTTTTATATGAAATATTTATGAGTAATAAGCCGATTTAAACGCAAACTGGCCCAATATTTGCAAATATCAAAATTTATTATTTGTGGCATGGGCCATGGCAACCGAAATATGGTAGCAGATTATACATTTTTGGCCCAGAATTTTTTTTGAGGTTTTCAATATACTCAAATTTTTATATGAAATCTTTAAGAGTAATAAGCCGATTTAAACGCAAACTGGCCCAATATTTGCAAATTTTTAAAATTTATTATTTGTGGCATGGGCCATGGCAACCGAAATATGGTAGCAGATTATACATTTTTGGCCCAGAATTTTTTTGAGGTTTTCAATATACTCAAATTTTTATATGAAATCTTTAAGAGTAATAAGCCGATTTAAACGCAAACTGGCCCAATATTTGCAAATATCAAAATTTATTATTTGTGGTATGGGCCATGGCAACCGAAATATGGTAGCAGATTATAGGTACATTTTTGGCCCAGAATATTTTTTGAGGTTTTCAATATACTCAAATTTTTATATGAAATCTTTATGAGTAATAAGCCAATTTAAACGCAAACTGGCCCAATATTTGCAAATATCAAAATTTATTATTTGTGGTATGGGCAACGGCAACCGAAATATGGTAGCAGATTATACATTTTTGGCCCAGAATTTTTTTTGAGGTTTTCAATATACTCAAATTTTTATATGAAATCTTTATGAGTAATAAGCCGATTTAAACGCAAACTGGCCCAATATTTGCAAATATCAAAATTTATTATTTGTGGCATGGGCCATGGCAACCGAAATATGGTAGCAGATTGTACATTTTTGGCCCAGAATTTTTTTTTGAGGTTTTCAATATACTCAAATTTTTATATGAAATCTTTAAGAGTAATAAGCCGATTTAAACGCAAACTGGCCCAATATTTGCAAATATCAAAATTTATTATTTGTGGCATGGGCCATGGCAACCGAAATATGGTAGCAGATTATACAATTTTGGCCCAGAATTTTTTTTGAGGTTTTCAATATACTCAAATTTTTATATGAAATCTTTAAGAGTAATAAGCCGATTTAAACGCAAACTGGCCCAATATTTGCAAATATCAAAATTTATTATTTGTGGTATGGGCCATGGCAACCGAAATATGGTAGCAGATTATAGGTACATTTTTGGCCCAGAATTTTTTTTGAGGTTTTCAATATACTCAAATTTTTATATGAAATCTTTATGAGTAATAAGCCGATTTAAACGCAAACTGGCCCAATATTTGCAAATATCAAAAATTATTATTTGTGGTATGGGCAACGGCAACTGAAATATGGTAGCAGATTATACATTTTTGGCCCAGAATTTTTTTTGAGATTTTCAATATACTCAAATTTTTATATGAAATCTTTAAGAGTAATAAGCCGATTTAAGCGCAAACTGGCCCAATATTTGCAAATATCAAAATTTATTATTTGTGGCATGGGCCATGGCAACCGAAATATGGTAGCAGATTATACATTTTTGGCCCAGAATTTTTTTTGAGGTTTTCAATATACTCAAATTTTTATATGAAATCTTTAAGAGTAATAAGCCGATTTAAACGCAAACTGGCCCAATATTTGCAAATATCAAAATTTATTATTTGTGGTATGGGCCATGGCAACCGAAATATGGTAGCAGATTATACATTTTTGGCCCAGAATTTTTTTTGAGGTTTTCAATATACTCAAATTTTTATATGAAATCTTTAAGAGTAATAAGCCGATTTAAACGCAAACTGGCACAATATTTGCAAATATCAAAATTTATTATTTGTGGCATGGGCCATGGCAACCGAAATATGGTAGCAGATTATACATTTTTGGCCCAGAATTTTTTTTGAGGTTTTCAATATACTCAAATTTTTATATGAAATCTTTAAGAGTAATAAGCCGATTTAAACGCAAACTGGCCCAATATTTGCAAATATCAAAATTTATTATTTGTGGTATGGGCCATGGCAACCGAAATATGGTAGCAGATTATACATTTTTGGCCCAGAATTTTTTTTGAGGTTTTCAATATACTCAAATTTTTATATGAAATCTTTAAGAGTAATAAGCCGATTTAAACGCAAACTGGCACAATATTTGCAAATATCAAAATTTATTATTTGTGGCATGGGCCATGGCAACCGAAATATGGTAGCAGATTATACATTTTTGGCCCAGAATTTTTTTTGAGGTTTTCAATATACTCAAATTTTTATATGAAATCTTTAAGAGTAATAAGCCGATTTAAACTCAAACTGGCCCAATATTTGCAAATATCAAAATTTATTATTTGTGGTATGGGCCATGGCAACCGAAATATGGTAGCAGATTATACATTTTTGGCCCAGCATTTTTTTTGAGGTTTTCAATATACTCAAATTTTTATATGAAATCTTTAAGAGTAATAAGCCGATTTAAACGCAAACTGGCACAATATTTGCAAATATCAAAATTTATTATTTGTGGCATGGGCCATGGCAACCGAAATATGGTAGCAGATTATACATTTTTGGCCCAGAATTTTTTTTGAGGTTTTCAATATACTCAAATTTTTATATGAAATCTTTAAGAGTAATAAGCCGATTTAAACGCAAACTGGCCCAATATTTGCAAATATCAAAATTTATTATTTGTGGCATGGGCCATGGCAACCGAAATATGGTAGCAGATTATACATTTTTGGCCCAGAATTTTTTTTGAGGTTTTCAATATACTCAAATTTTTATATGAAATCTTTAAGAGTAATAAGCCGATTTAAACGCAAACTGGCCCAATATTTGCAAATATCAAAATTTATTATTTGTGGCATGGGCCATGGCAACCGAAATATGGTAGCAGATTATACATTTTTGGCCCAGAATTTTTTTTGAGGTTTTCAATATACTCAAATTTTTATATGAAATCTTTAAGAGTAATAAGCCGATTTAAACGCAAACTGGCCCAATATTTGCAAATATCAAAATTTATTATTTGTGGCATGGGCCATGGCAACCGAAATATGGTAGCAGATTATACATTTTTGGCCCAGAATTTTTTTTGAGGTTTTCAATATACTCAAATTTTTATATGAAATATTTATGAGTAATAAGCCGATTTAAACGCAAACTGGCCCAATATTTGCAAATATCAAAATTTATTATTTGTGGCATGGGCCATGGCAACCGAAATATGGTAGCAGATTATACATTTTTGGCCCAGAATTTTTTTTGAGGTTTTCAATATACTCAAATTTTTATATGAAATCTTTAAGAGTAATAAGCCGATTTAAACGCAAACTGGCCCAATATTTGCAAATATCAAAATTTATTATTTGTGGCATGGGCCATGGCAACCGAAATATGGTAGCAGATTATACATTTTTGGCCCAGAATTTTTTTTGAGGTTTTCAATATACTCAAATTTTTATATGAAATCTTTATGAGTAATAAGCCGATTTAAACGCAAACTGGCCCAATATTTGCAAATATCAAAATTTATTATTTGTGGTATGGGCCATGGCAACCGAAATATGGTAGCAGATTATAGGTACATTTTTGGCCCAGAATATTTTTTGAGGTTTTCAATATACTCAAATTTTTATATGAAATCTTTATGAGTAATAAGCCAATTTAAACGCAAACTGGCCCAATATTTGCAAATATCAAAATTTATTATTTGTGGTATGGGCAACGGCAACCGAAATATGGTAGCAGATTATACATTTTTGGCCCAGAATTTTTTTTGAGATTTTCAATATACTCAAATTTTTATATGAAATCTTTAAGAGTAATAAGCCGATTTAAACGCAAACTGGCACAATATTTGCAAATATCAAAATTTATTATTTGTGGCATGGGCCACGGCAACCGAAATATGGTAGCAGATTATACATTTTTGGCCCAGAATTTTTTTTGAGGTTTTCAATATACTCAAATTTTTATATGAAATCTTTAAGAGTAATAAGCCCATTTAAACGCAAACTGGCCCAATATTTGCAAATATCAAAATTTATTATTTGTGGCATGGGCCATGGCAACCGAAATATGGTAGCAGATTATACATTTTTGGCCCAGAATTTTTTTTGAGGTTTTCAATATACTCAAATTTTTATATGAAATCTTTAAGAGTAATAAGCCGATTTAAACGCTAACTGGCCCAATATTTGCAAATATCAAAATTTATTATTTGTGGCATGGGCCATGGCAACCGAAATATGGTAGCAGATTATACATTTTTGGCCCAGAATTTTTTTTGAGGTTTTCAATATACTCAAATTTTTATATGAAATCTTTAAGAGTAATAAGCCGATTTAAACGCAAACTGGCCCAATATTTGCAAATATCAAAATTTACTATTTGTGGTATGGGCCATGGCAACCGAAATATGGTAGCAGATTATACATTTTTGGCCCAGAATTTTTTTTGAGGTTTTCAATATACTCAAATTTTTATATGAAATCTTTATGAGTAATAAGCCGATTTAAACGCAAACTGGCACAATATTTGCAAATATCAAAATTTATTATTTGTGGTATGGGCAACGGCAACCGAAATATGGTAGCAGATTATACATTTTTGGCCCAGAATTTTTTTTGAGATTTTCAATATACTCAAATTTTTATATGAAATCTTTAAGAGTAATAAGCCGATTTAAACGCAAACTGGCCCAATATTTGCAAATATCAAAATTTATTATTTGTGGTATGGGCCATGGCAACCGAAATATGGTAGCAGATTATACATTTTTGGCCCAGAATTTTTTTTGAGGTTTTCAATATATGTACTCAAATTTTTATATGAAATCTTTAAGAGTAATAAGCCGATTTAAACGCAAACTGGCCCAATATTTGCAAATATCAAAATTTATTATTTGTGGTATGGGCCATGGCAACCGAAATATGGTAGCAGATTATACATTTTTGGCCCAGAATTTTTTTTGAGGTTTTCAATATACTCAAATTTTTATATGAAATCTTTATGAGTAATAAGCCGATTTAAACGCAAACTGGCCCAATATTTGCAAATATCAAAATTTATTATTTGTGGTATGGGCAACGGCAACCGAAATATGGTAGCAGATTATAAATTTTTGGCCCAGAATTTTTTTTGAGATTTTCAATATACTCAAATTTTTATATGAAATCTTTAAGAGTAATAAGCCGATTTAAACGCAAACTGGCACAATATTTGCAAATATCAAAATTTATTATTTGTGGCATGGGCCATGGCAACCGAAATATGGTAGCAGATTATACATTTTTGGCCCAGAATTTTTTTTGAGGTTTTCAATATACTCAAATTTTTATATGAAATTTTTAAGAGTAATAAGCCGATTTAAACGCAAACTGGCCCAATATTTGCAAATATCAAAATTTATTATTTGTGGCATGGGCCATGGCAACCGAAATATGGTAGCAGATTATACATTTTTGGCCCAGAATTTTTTTTTGAGATTTTCAATATACTCAAATTTTTATATGAAATCTTTAAGAGTAATAAGCCAATTTAAACGCAAACTGGCCCAATATTTGCAAATATCAAAATTTATTATTTGTGGCATGGGCCATGGCAACCGAAATATGGTAGCAGATTATACATTTTTGGCCCAGAATTTTTTTTGAGGTTTTCAATATACTCAAATTTTTATATGAAATCTTTAAGAGTAATAAGCCGATTTAAACGCAAACTGGCCCAATATTTGCAAATATCAAAATTTATTATTTGTGGTATGGGCCATGGCAACCGAAATATGGTAGCAGATTATACATTTTTGGCCCAGAATTTTTTTTGAGGTTTTCAATATACTCAAATTTTTATATGAAATCTTTAAGAGTAATAAGCCAATTTAAACGCAAACTGGCCCAATGTTTGCAAATATCAAAATTTATTATTTGTGGCATGGGCCATGGCAACCGAAATATGGTAGCAGATTATACATTTTTGGCCCAGAATTTTTTTTGAGGTTTTCAATATACTCAAATTTTTATATGAAATCTTTATGAGTAATAAGCCGATTTAAACGCAAACTGGCCCAATATTTGCAAATATCAAAATTTATTATTTGTGGTATGGGCAACGGCAACCGAAATATGGTAGCAGATTATACATTTTTGGCCCAGAATTTTTTTTTGAGATTTTCAATATACTCAAATTTTTATATGAAATCTTTAAGAGTAATAAGCCGATTTAAACGCAAACTGGCACAATATTTGCAAATATCAAAATTTATTATTTGTGGCATGGGCCACGGCAACCGAAATATGGTAGCAGATTATACATTTTTGGCCCAGAATTTTTTTTGAGGTTTTCAATATACTCAAATTTTTATATGAAATCTTTAAGAGTAATAAGCCCATTTAAACGCAAACTGGCCCAATATTTGCAAATATCAAAATTTATTATTTGTGGCATGGGCCATGGCAACCGAAATATGGTAGCAGATTATACATTTTTGGCCCAGAATTTTTTTTGAGGTTTTCAATATACTCAAATTTTTATATGAAATCTTTAAGAGTAATAAGCCGATTTAAACGCAAACTGGCCCAATATTTGCAAATATCAAAATTTATTATTTGTCGCATGGGCCATGGCAACCGAAATATGGTAGCAGATTATACATTTTTGGCCCAGAATTTTTTTTGAGGTTTTCAATATACTCAAATTTTTATATGAAATCTTTAAGAGTAATAAGCCCATTTAAACGCAAACTGGCCCAATATTTGCAAATATCAAAATTTATTATTTGTGGCATGGGCCATGGCAACCGAAATATGGTAGCAGATTATACATTTTTGGCCCAGAATTTTTTTTGAGGTTTTCAATATACTCAAATTTTTATATGAAATCTTTAAGAGTAATAAGCCGATTTAAACGCAAACTGGCCCAATATGGTAGCAGATTATACATTTTTGGCCCAGAATTTTTTTTTGAGGTTTTCAATATACTCAAATTTTTATATGAAATCTTTATGAGTAATAAGCCGATTTAAACGCAAACTGGCCCAATATTTGCAAATATCAAAATTTATTATTTGTGGTATGGGCAACGGCAACCGAAATATGGTAGCAGATTATACATTTTTGGCCCAGAATTTTTTTTGAGATTTTCAATATACTCAAATTTTTATATGAAATCTTTAAGAGTAATAAGCCGATTTAAACGCAAACTGGCACAATATTTGCAAATATCAAAATTTATTATTTGTGGCATGGGCCACGGCAACCGAAATATGGTAGCAGATTATACATTTTTGGCCCAGAATTTTTTTTGAGGTTTTCAATATACTCAAATTTTTATATGAAATCTTTAAGAGTAATAAGCCCATTTAAACGCAAACTGGCCCAATATTTGCAAATATCAAAATTTATTATTTGTGGCATGGGCCATGGCAACCGAAATATGGTAGCAGATTATACATTTTTGGCCCAGAATTTTTTTTGAGGTTTTCAATATACTCAAATTTTTATATGAAATCTTTAAGAGTAATAAGCCGATTTAAACGAAAACTGGCCCAATATGGTAGCAGATTATACATTTTTGGCCCAGATTTTTTTTTTGAGATTTTCAATATACTCAAATTTTTATATGAAATCTTTAAGAGTAATAAGCCGATTTAAACGCAAACTGGCCCAATATTTGCAAATATCAAAATTTATTATTTGTGGTATGGGCCATGGCAACCGAAATATGGTAGCAGATTATACATTTTTGGGCCAGAATTTTTTTTGAGGTTTTCAGTATACTCAAATTTTTATATGAAATCTTTAAGAGTAATAAGCCGATTTAAACGCAAACTGGCACAATATTTGCAAATATCAAAATTTATTATTTGTGGCATGGGCCATGGCAACCGAAATATGGTAGCAGATTATACATTTTTGGCCCAGAATTTTTTTTGAGGTTTTCAATATACTCAAATTTGTATATGAAATCTTTAAGAGTAATAAGCCGATTTAAACTCAAACTGGCCCAATATTTGCAAATATCAAAATTTATTATTTGTGGTATGGGCCATGGCAACCGAAATATGGTAGCAGATTATACATTTTTGGCCCAGAATTTTTTTTGAGGTTTTCAATATACTCAAATTTTTATATGAAATCTTTATGAGTAATAAGCCGATTTAAACGCAAACTGGCCCAATATTTGCAAATATAAAAATTTATTATTTGTGGTATGGGCAACGGCAACCGAAATATGGTAGCAGATTATACATTTTTGGCCCAGAATTTTTTTTGAGGTTTTCAATATACTCAAATTTTTATATGAAATCTTTAAGAGTAATAAGCCGATTTAAACGCAAACTGGCCCAATATTTGCAAATATCAAAATTTATTATTTGTGGCATGGGCCATGGCAACCGAAATATGGTAGCAGATTATACATTTTTGGCCCAGAATTTTTTTTGAGGTTTTCAATATACTCAAATTTTTATATGAAATCTTTAAGAGTAATAAGCCGATTTAAACGCAAACTGGCACAATATTTGCAAATATCAAAATTTATTATTTGTTGCATGGGCCACGGCAACCGAAATATGGTAGCAGATTATACATTTTTGGCCCAGAATTTTTTTTGAGGTTTTCAATATACTCAAATTTTTATATGAAATCTTTAAGAGTAATAAGCCCATTTAAACGCAAACTGGCCCAATATTTGCAAATATCAAAATTTATTATTTGTGGCATGGGCCATGGCAACCGAAATATGGTAGCAGATTATACATTTTTGGCCCAGAATTTTTTTTGAGGTTTTCAATATACTCAAATTTTTATATGAAATCTTTAAGAGTAATAAGCCGATTTAAACGCAAACTGGCACAATATTTGCAAATATCAAAATTTATTATTTGTGGTATGGGCAACGGCAACCGAAATATGGTAGCAGATTATACATTTTTGGCCCAGAATTTTTTTTTGAGATTTTCAATATACTCAAATTTTTATATGAAATCTTTATGAGTAATAAGCCGATTTAAACGCAAACTGGCACAATATTTGCAAATATCAAAATTTATTATTTGTGGTATGGGCCATGGCAACCGAAATATGGTAGCAGATTATACATTTTTGGCCCAGAATTTTTTTTGAGGTTTTCAATATACTCAAATTTTTATATGAAATCTTTAAGAGTAATAAGCCGATTTAAACGCAAACTGGCCCAATATTTGCAAATATCAAAATTTATTATTTGTGGCATGGGCCATGGCAACCGAAATATGGTAGCAGATTATACATTTTTGGCCCAGAATTTTTTTTGAGGTTTTCAATATACTCAAATTTTTATATGAAATCTTTAAGAGTAATAAGCCGATTTAAACGCAAACTGGCCCAATATTTGCAAATATCAAAATTTATTATTTGTGGTATGGGCCATGGCAACCGAAATATGGTAGCAGATTATACATTTTTGGCCCAGAATTTTTTTGAGGTTTTCAATATACTCAAATTTTTATATGAAATCTTTAAGAGTAATAAGCCGATTTAAACGCAAACTGGCACAATATTTGCAAATATCAAAATTTATTATTTGTGGTATGGGCAACGGCAACCGAAATATGGTAGCAGATTATACATTTTTGGCCCAGAATTTTTTTTTGAGATTTTCAATATACTCAAATTTTTATATGAAATCTTTAAGAGTAATAAGCCGATTTAAACGCAAACTGGCCCAATATTTGCAAATATCAAAATTTATTATTTGTGGCATGGGCCATGGCAACCGAAATATGGTAGCAGATTATACATTTTTGGCCCAGAATTTTTTTTGAGGTTTTCAATATACTCAAATTTTTATATGAAATCTTTAAGAGTAATAAGCCGATTTAAACGCAAACTGGCCCAATATTTGCAAATATCAAAATTTATTATTTGTGGTATGGGCAACGGCAACCGAAATATGGTAGCAGATTATACATTTTTGGCCCAGAATTTTTTTTGAGGTTTTCAATATACTCAAATTTTTATATGAAATCTTTAAGAGTAATAAGCCGATTTAAACGCAAACTGGCACAATATTTGCAAATATCAAAATTTATTATTTGTGGTATGGGCAACGGCAACCGAAATATGGTAGCAGATTATACATTTTTGGCACAGAATTTTTTTTGAGGTTTTCAATATACTCAAATTTTTATATGAAATCTTTAAGAGTAATAAGCCGATTTAAACGCAAACTGGCCCAATATTTGCAAATATCAAAATTTATTATTTGTGGCATGGGCCATGGCAACCGAAATATGGTAGCAGATTATACATTTTTGGCCCAGAATTTTTTTTGAGGTTTTCAATATACTCAAATTTTTATATGAAATCTTTAAGAGTAATAAGCCGATTTAAACGCAAACTGGCACAATATTTGCAAATATCAAAATTTATTATTTGTGGCATGGGCCATGGCAACCGAAATATGGTAGCAGATTATACATTTTTGGCCCAGAATTTTTTTTGAGGTTTTCAATATACTCAAATTTTTATATGAAATCTTTAAGAGTAATAAGCCCATTTAAACGCAAACTGGCCCAATATTTGCAAATATCAAAATTTATTATTTGTGGCATGGGCCATGGCAACCGAAATATGGTAGCAGATTATACATTTTTGGCCCAGAATTTTTTTTGAGGTTTTCAATATACTCAAATTTTTATATGAAATCTTTAAGAGTAATAAGCCGATTTAAACGCAAACTGGCCCAATATTTGCAAATATCAAAATTTATTATTTGTGGTATGGGCAACGGCAACCGAAATATGGTAGCAGATTATACATTTTTGGCCCAGAATTTTTTTTGAGATTTTCAATATACTCAAATTTTTATATGAAATCTTTAAGAGAATAAGCCGATTTAAACGCAAACTGGCACAATATTTGCAAATATCAAAATTTATTATTTGTGGTATGGGCCATGGCAACCGAAATATGGTAGCAGATTATACATTTTTGGCCCAGAATTTTTTTTGAGGTTTTCAATATACTCAAATTTTTATATGAAATCTTTAAGAGTAATAAGCCGATTTAAACGCAAACTGGCCCAATATTTGCAAATATCAAAATTTATTATTTGTGGCATGGGCCATGGCAACCGAAATATGGTAGCAGATTATACATTTTTGGCCCAGAATTTTTTTTGAGGTTTTCAATATACTCAAATTTTTATATGAAATCTTTAAGAGTAATAAGCCGATTTAAACGCAAACTGGCCCAATATTTGCAAATATCAAAATTTATTATTTGTGGTATGGGCCATGGCAACCGAAATATGGTAGCAGATTATACATTTTTGGCCCAGAATTTTTTTTGAGGTTTTCAATATACTCAAATTTTTATATGAAATCTTTAAGAGTAATAAGCCGATTTAAACGCAAACTGGCCCAATATTTGCAAATATCAAAATTTATTATTTGTGGTATGGGCCATGGCAACCGAAATATGGTAGCAGATTATACATTTTTGGCCCAGAATTTTTTTTGAGGTTTTCAATATACTCAAATTTTTATATGAAATCTTTAAGAGTAATAAGCCGATTTAAACGCAAACTGGCCCAATATTTGCAAATATCAAAATTTATTATTTGTGGTATGGGCCATGGCAACCGAAATATGGTAGCAGATTATACATTTTTGGCCCAGAATTTTTTTTGAGGTTTTCAATATACTCAAATTTTTATATGAAATCTTTAAGAGTAATAAGCCGATTTAAACGCAAACTGGCCCAATATTTGCAAATATCAAAATTTATTATTTGTGGTATGGGCAACGGCAACCGAAATATGGTAGCAGATTATACATTTTTGGCCCAGAATTTTTTTTTGAGATTTTCAATATACTCAAATTTTTATATGAAATCTTTAAGAGTAATAAGCCGATTTAAACGCAAACTGGCCCAATATTTGCAAATATCAAAATTTATTATTTGTGGCATGGGCCATGGCAACCGAAATATGGTAGCAGATTATACATTTTTGGCCCAGAATTTTTTTTGAGGTTTTCAATATACTCAAATTTTTATATGAAATCTTTAAGAGTAATAAGCCGATTTAAACGCAAACTGGCCCAATATTTGCAAATATCAAAATTTATTATTTGTGGCATGGGCCATGGCAACCGAAATATGGTAGCAGATTATACATTTTTGGCCCAGAATTTTTTTTGAGGTTTTCAATATACTCAAATTTTTATATGAAATCTTTAAGAGTAATAAGCCGATTTAAACGCAAACTGGCCCAATATTTGCAAATATCAAAATTTATTATTTGTGGTATGGGCCATGGCAACCGAAATATGGTAGCAGATTATACATTTTTGGCCCAGAATTTTTTTTGAGATTTTCAATATACTCAAATTTTTATATGAAATCTTTATGAGTAATAAGCCGATTTAAACGCAAACTGGCCCAATATTTGCAAATATCAAAATTTATTATTTGTGGCATGGGCCACGGCAACCGAAATATGGTAGCAGATTATATATTTTTGGCCCAAAATTTTTTTTGAGGTTTTCAATATACTCAAATTTTTATATGAAATCTTTAAGAGTAATAAGCCGATTTAAACGCAAACTGGCCCAATATTTGCAAATATCAAAATTTATTATTTGTGGTATGGGCAACGGCAACCGAAATATGGTAGCAGATTATACATTTTTGGCCCAGAATTTTTTTTTGAGATTTTCAATATACTCAAATTTTTATATGAAATCTTTAAGAGTAATAAGCCGATTTAAACGCAAACTGGCCCAATATTTGCAAATATTAAAATTTATTATTTGTGGTATGGGCCATGGCAACCGAAATATGGTAGCAGATTATACATTTTTGGCCCAGAATTTTTTTTGAGGTTTTCAATATACTCAAATTTTTATATGAAATCTTTAAGAGTAATAAGCCGATTTAAACTCAAACTGGCCCAATATTTGCAAATATCAAAATTTATTATTTGTGGTATGGGCCATGGCAACCGAAATATGGTAGCAGATTATACATTTTTGGCCCAGAATTTTTTTTGAGGTTTTCAATATACTCAAATTTTTATATGAAATCTTTATGAGTAATAAGCCGATTTAAACGCAAACTGGCCCAATATTTGCAAATATCAAAATTTATTATTTGTGGTATGGGCAACGGCAACCGAAATATGGTAGCAGATTATACATTTTTGGCCCAGAATTTTTTTTGAGGTTTTCAATATACTCAAATTTTTATATGAAATCTTTAAGAGTAATAAGCCGATTTAAACGCAAACTGGCCCAATATTTGCAAATATCAAAATTTATTATTTGTGGTATGGGCCATGGCAACCGAAATATGGTAGCAGATTATACATTTTTGGCCCAGAATTTTTTTTGAGGTTTTCAATATACTCAAATTTTTATATGAAATCTTTAAGAGTAATAAGCCGATTTAAACTCAAACTGGCCCAATATTTGCAAATATCAAAATTTATTATTTGTGGTATGGGCCATGGCAACCGAAATATGGTAGCAGATTATACATTTTTGGCCCAGAATTTTTTTTGAGGTTTTCAATATACTCAAATTTTTATATGAAATCTTTAAGAGTAATAAGCCGATTTAAACCCAAACTGGCCCAATATTTGCAAATATCAAAATTTATTATTTGTGGTATGGGCCATGGCAACCGAAATATGGTAGCAGATTATACATTTTTGGCCCAGAATTTTTTTGAGGTTTTCAATATACTCAAATTTTTATATGAAATCTTTAAGAGTAATAAGCCGATTTAAACTCAAACTGGCCCAATATTTGCAAATATCAAAATTTATTATTTGTGGTATGGGCCATGGCAACCGAAATATGGTAGCAGATTATACATTTTTGGCCCAGAATTTTTTTTGAGGTTTTCAAGATACTCAAATTTTTATATGAAATCTTTATGAGTAATAAGCCGATTTAAACGCAAACTGGCCCAATATTTGCAAATATCAAAATTTATTATTTGTGGTATGGGCAACGGCAACCGAAATATGGTAGCAGATTATACATTTTTGGCCCAGAATTTTTTTTGAGGTTTTCAATATACTCAAATTTTTATATGAAATCTTTAAGAGTAATAAGCCGATTTAAACGCAAACTGGCACAATATTTGCAAATATCAAAATTTATTATTTGTGGCATGGGCCACGGCAACCGAAATATGGTAGCAGATTATACATTTTTGGCCCAGAATTTTTTTTGAGGTTTTCAATATACTCAAATTTTTATATGAAATCTTTAAGAGTAATAAGCCGATTTAAACTCAAACTGGCCCAATATTTGCAAATATCAAAATTTATTATTTGTGGTATGGGCCATGGCAACCGAAATATGATAGCAGATTATACATTTTTGGCCCAGAATTTTTTTTGAGGTTTTCAATATACTCAAATTTTTATATGAAATCTTTATGAGTAATAAGCCGATTTAAACGCAAACTGGCCCAATATTTGCAAATATCAAAATTTATTATTTGTGGTATGGGCAACGGCAACCGAAATATGGTAGCAGATTATACATTTTTGGCCCAGAATTTTTTTTGAGGTTTTCAATATACTCAAATTTTTATATGAAATCTTTAAGAGTAATAAGCCGATTTAAACGCAAACTGGCCCAATATTTGCAAATATCAAAATTTATTATTTGTGGCATGGGCCATGGCAACCGAAATATGGTAGCAGATTATACATTTTTGGCCCAGAATTTTTTTTGAGGTTTTCAATATACTCAAATTTTTATATGAAATCTTTAAGAGTAATAAGCCGATTTAAACGCAAACTGGCACAATATTTGCAAATATCAAAATTTATTATTTGTGGCATGGGCCACGGCAACCGAAATATGGTAGCAGATTATACATTTTTGGCCCAGAATTTTTTTTGAGGTTTTCAATATACTCAAATTTTTATATGAAATCTTTAAGAGTAATAAGCCCATTTAAACGCAAACTGGCCCAATATTTGCAAATATCAAAATTTATTATTTGTGGCATGGGCCATGGCAACCGAAATATGGTAGCAGATTATACATTTTTGGCCCAGAATTTTTTTTGAGGTTTTCAATATACTCAAATTTTTATATGAAATCTTTAAGAGTAATAAGCCGATTTAAACGCAAACTGGCACAATATTTGCAAATATCAAAATTTATTATTTGTGGTATGGGCAACGGCAACCGAAATATGGTAGCAGATTATATATTTTTGGCCCAGAATTTTTTTTGAGATTTTCAATATACTCAAATTTTTATATGAAATCTTTAAGAGTAATAAGCCGATTTAAACGCAAACTGGCACAATATTTGCAAATATCAAAATTTATTATTTGTGGTATGGGCAACGGCAACCGAAATATGGTAGCAGATTATACATTTTTGGCCCAGAATTTTTTTTTGAGATTTTCAATATACTCAAATTTTTATATGAAATCTTTAAGAGTAATAAGCCGATTTAAACGCAAACTGGCCCAATATTTGCAAATATCAAAATTTATTATTTGTGGCATGGGCCATGGCAACCGAAATATGGTAGCAGATTATACATTTTTGGCCCAGAATTTTTTTTGAGGTTTTCAATATACTCAAATTTTTATATGAAATCTTTATGAGTAATAAGCCGATTTAAACGCAAACTGGCCCAATATTTGCAAATATCAAAATTTATTATTTGTGGTATGGGCAACGGCAACCGAAATATGGTAGCAGATTATACATTTTTGGCCCAGAATTTTTTTTGAGGTTTTCAATATACTCAAATTTTTATATGAAATCTTTAAGAGTAATAAGCCGATTTAAACGCAAACTGGCACAATATTTGCAAATATCAAAATTTATTATTTGTGGTATGGGCCACGGCAACCGAAATATGGTAGCAGATTATACATTTTTGGCCCAGAATTTTTTTTTGAGATTTTCAATATACTCAAATTTTTATATGAAATCTTTAAGAGTAATAAGCCGATTTAAACGCAAACTGGCACAATATTTGCAAATATCAAAATTTATTATTTGTGGTATGGGCCATGGCAACCGAAATATGGTAGCAGATTATACATTTTTGGCCCAGAATTTTTTTTGAGGTTTTCAATATACTCAAATTTTTATATGAAATCTTTAAGAGTAATAAGCCGATTTAAACGCAAACTGGCCCAATATTTGCAAATATCAAAATTTATTATTTGTGGCATGGGCCATGGCAACCGAAATATGGTAGCAGATTATACATTTTTGGCCCAGAATTTTTTTTGAGGTTTTCAATATACTCAAATTTTTATATGAAATCTTTAAGAGTAATAAGCCGATTTAAACGCAAACTGGCCCAATATTTGCAAATATCAAAATTTATTATTTGTGGTATGGGCCATGGCAACCGAAATATGGTAGCAGATTATACATTTTTGGCCCAGAATTTTTTTTGAGGTTTTCAATATACTCAAATTTTTATATGAAATCTTTAAGAGTAATAAGCCGATTTAAACGCAAACTGGCACAATATTTGCAAATATCAAAATTTATTATTTGTGGTATGGGCAACGGCAACCGAAATATGGTAGCAGATTATACATTTTTAACCCAGAATTTTTTTTTGAGATTTTCAATATACTCAAATTTTTATATGAAATCTTTAAGAGTAATAAGCCGATTTAAACGCAAACTGGCCCAATATTTGCAAATATCAAAATTTATTATTTGTGGCATGGGCCATGGCAACCGAAATATGGTAGCAGATTATACATTTTTGGCCCAGAATTTTTTTTGAGGTTTTCAATATACTCAAATTTTTATATGAAATCTTTAAGAGTAATAAGCCGATTTAAACGCAAACTGGCCCAATATTTGCAAATATCAAAATTTATTATTTGTGGTATGGGCCATGGCAACCGAAATATGGTAGCAGATTATACATTTTTGGCCCAGAATTTTTTTTGAGGTTTTCAATATACTCAAATTTTTATATGAAATCTTTATGAGTAATAAGCCGATTTAAACGCAAACTGGCCCAATATTTGCAAATATCAAAATTTATTATTTGTGGTATGGGCAACGGCAACCGAAATATGGTAGCAGATTATACATTTTTGGCCCAGAATTTTTTTTGAGATTTTCAATATACTCAAATCTTTATATGAAATCTTTAAGAGTAATAAGCCGATTTAAACTCAAACTGGCCCAATATTTGCAAATATCAAAATTTATTATTTGTGGTATGGGCCATGGCAACCGAAATATGGTAGCAGATTATACATTTTTGGCCCAGAATTTTTTTTGAGGTTTTCAATATACTCAAATTTTTAAATGAAATCTTTAAGAGTAATAAGCCGATTTAAACTCAAACTGGCCCAATATTTGCAAATATCAAAATTTATTATTTGTGGTATGGGCCATGGCAACCGAAATATGGTAGCAGATTATACATTTTTGGCCCAGAATTTTTTTTGAGGTTTTCAATATACTCAAATTTTTATATGAAATCTTTAAGAGTAATAAGCCGATTTAAACGCAAACTGGCCCAATATTTGCAAATATCAAAATTTATTATTTGTGGTATGGGCCATGGCAACCGAAATATGGTAGCAGATTATACATTTTTGGCCCAGAATTTTTTTTGAGGTTTTCAATATACTCAAATTTTTATATGAAATCTTTAAGAGTAATAAGCCGATTTAAACTCAAACTGGCCCAATATTTGCAAATATCAAAATTTATTATTTGTGGTATGGGCCATGGCAACCGAAATATGGTAGCAGATTATACATTTTTGGCCCAGAATTTTTTTTGAGGTTTTCAAGATACTCAAATTTTTATATGAAATCTTTATGAGTAATAAGCCGATTTAAACGCAAACTGGCCCAATATTTGCAAATATCAAAATTTATTATTTGTGGTATGGGCAACGGCAACCGAAATATGGTAGCAGATTATACATTTTTGGCCCAGAATTTTTTTTGAGGTTTTCAATATACTCAAATTTTTATATGAAATCTTTAAGAGTAATAAGCCGATTTAAACGCAAACTGGCACAATATTTGCAAATATCAAAATTTATTATTTGTGGCATGGGCCACGGCAACCGAAATATGGTAGCAGATTATACATTTTTGGCCCAGAATTTTTTTTGAGGTTTTCAATATACTCAAATTTTTATATGAAATCTTTAAGAGTAATAAGCCGATTTAAACTCAAACTGGTCCAATATTTGCAAATATCAAAATTTATTATTTGTGGTATGGGCCATGGCAACCGAAATATGGTAGCAGATTATACATTTTTGGCCCAGAATTTTTTTTGAGGTTTTCAATATACTCAAATTTTTATATGAAATCTTTATGAGTAATAAGCCGATTTAAACGCAAACTGGCCCAATATTTGCAAATATCAAAATTTATTATTTGTGGTATGGGCAACGGCAACCGAAATATGGTAGCAGATTATACATTTTTGGCCCAGAATTTTTTTTGAGGTTTTCAATATACTCAAATTTTTATATGAAATCTTTAAGAGTAATAAGCCGATTTAAACGCAAACTGGCCCAATATTTGCAAATATCAAAATTTATTATTTGTGGCATGGGCCATGGCAACCGAAATATGGTAGCAGATTATACATTTTTGGCCCAGAATTTTTTTTGAGGTTTTCAATATACTCAAATTTTTATATGAAATCTTTAAGAGTAATAAGCCGATTTAAACGCAAACTGGCACAATATTTGCAAATATCAAAATTTATTATTTGTGGCATGGGCCACGGCAACCGAAATATGGTAGCAGATTATACATTTTTGGCCCAGAATTTTTTTTGAGGTTTTCAATATACTCAAATTTTTATATGAAATCTTTAAGAGTAATAAGCCGATTTAAACGCAAACTGGCACAATATTTGCAAATATCAAAATTTATTATTTGTGGCATAGGCCACGGCAACCGAAATATGGTAGCAGATTATACATTTTTGGCCCAGAATTTTTTTTGAGGTTTTCAAGATACTCAAATTTTTATATGAAATCTTTATGAGTAATAAGCCGATTTAAACGCAAACTGGCCCAATATTTGCAAATATCAAAATTTATTATTTGTGGTATGGGCAACGGCAACCGAAATATGGTAGCAGATTATACATTTTTGGCCCAGAATTTTTTTTGAGGTTTTCAATATACTCAAATTTTTATATGAAATCTTTAAGAGTAATAAGCCGATTTAAACGCAAACTGGCCCAATATTTGCAAATATCAAAATTTATTATTTGTGGCATGGGCCATGGCAACCGAAATATGGTAGCAGATTATACATTTTTGGCTCAGAATTTTTTTTGAGGTTTTCAATATACTCAAATTTTTATATGAAATCTTTAAGAGTAATAAGCCGATTTAAACGCAAACTGGCCCAATATTTGCAAATATCAAAATTTATTATTTGTGGCATGGGCCACGGCAACCGAAATATGGTAGCAGATTATACATTTTTGGCCCAGAATTTTTTTTGAGGTTTTCAATATACTCAAATTTTTATATGAAATCTTTAAGAGTAATAAGCCGATTTAAACTCAAACTGGCCCAATATTTGCAAATATCAAAATTTATTATTTGTGGTATGGGCCATGGCAACCGAAATATGGTAGCAGATTATACATTTTTGGCCCAGAATTTTTTTTGAGGTTTTCAATATACTCAAATTTTTATATGAAATCTTTATGAGTAATAAGCCGATTCAAACGCAAACTGGCCCAATATTTGCAAATATCAAAATTTATTATTTGTGGTATGGGCAACGGCAACCGAAATATGGTAGCAGATTATACATTTTTGGCCCAGAATTTTTTTTGAGGTTTTCAATATACTCAAATTTTTATATGAAATCTTTAAGAGTAATAAGCCGATTTAAACGCAAACTGGCCCAATATTTGCAAATATCAAAATTTATTATTTGTGGCATGGGCCATGGCAACCGAAATATGGTAGCAGATTATACATTTTTGGCCCAGAATTTTTTTTGAGGTTTTCAATATACTCAAATTTTTATATGAAATCTTTAAGAGTAATAAGCCGATTTAAACGCAAACTGGCACAATATTTGCAAATATCAAAATTTATTATTTGTGGCATGGGCCACGGCAACCGAAATATGGTAGCAGATTATACATTTTTGGCCCAGAATTTTTTTTGAGGTTTTCAATATACTCAAATTTTTATATGAAATCTTTAAGAGTAATAAGCCCATTTAAACGCAAACTGGCCCAATATTTGCAAATATCAAAATTTATTATTTGTGGCATGGGCCATGGCAACCGAAATATGGTAGCAGATTATACATTTTTGGCCCAGAATTTTTTTTGAGGTTTTCAATATACTCAAATTTTTATAAGAAATCTTTAAGAGTAATAAGCCGATTTAAACGCAAACTGGCACAATATTTGCAAATATCAAAATTTATTATTTGTGGTATGGGCAACGGCAACCGAAATATGGTAGCAGATTATACATTTTTGGCCCAGAATTTTTTTTTGAGATTTTCAATATACTCAAATTTTTATATGAAATCTTTAAGAGTAATAAGCCGATTTAAACGCAAACTGGCACAATATTTGCAAATATCAAAATTTATTATTTGTGGTATGGGCCATGGCAACCGAAATATGGTAGCAGATTATACATTTTTGGCCCAGAATTTTTTTTGAGGTTTTCAATATACTCAAATTTTTATATGAAATCTTTAAGAGTAATAAGCCGATTTAAACGCAAACTGGCCCAATATTTGCAAATATCAAAATTTATTATTTGTGGCATGGGCCATGGCAACCGAAATATGGTAGCAGATTATACATTTTTGGCCCAGAATTTTTTTTGAGGTTTTCAATATACTCAAATTTTTATATGAAATCTTTAAGAGTAATAAGCCGATTTAAACGCAAACTGGCCCAATATTTGCAAATATCAAAATTTATTATTTGTGGTATGGGCCATGGCAACCGAAATATGGTAGCAGATTATACATTTTTGGCCCAGAATTTTTTTTGAGGTTTTCAATATACTCAAATTTTTATATGAAATCTTTAAGAGTAATAAGCCGATTTAAACGCAAACTGGCACAATATTTGCAAATATCAAAATTTATTATTTGTGGTATGGGCAACGGCAACCGAAATATGGTAGCAGATTATACATTTTTGGCCCAGAATTTTTTTTTGAGATTTTCAATATACTCAAATTTTTATATGAAATCTTTAAGAGTAATAAGCCGATTTAAACGCAAACTGGCCCAATATTTGCAAATATCAAAATTTATTATTTGTGGCATGGGCCATGGCAACCGAAATATGGTAGCAGATTATACATTTTTGGCCCAGAATTTTTTTTGAGGTTTTCAATATACTCAAATTTTTATATGAAATCTTTAAGAGTAATAAGCCGATTTAAACGCAAACTGGCCCAATATTTGCAAATATCAAAATTTATTATTTGTGGTATGGGCCATGGCAACCGAAATATGGTAGCAGATTATACATTTTTGGCCCAGAATTTTTTTTGAGGTTTTCAATATACTCAAATTTTTATATGAAATCTTTAAGAGTAATAAGCCGATTTAAACGCAAACTGGCACAATATTTGCAAATATCAAAATTTATTATTTGTGGCATGGGCCACGGCAACCGAAATATGGTAGCAGATTATATATTTTTGGCCCAAAATTTTTTTTGAGGTTTTCAATATACTCAAATTTTTATATGAAATCTTTAAGAGTAATAAGCCGATTTAAACGCAAACTGGCCCAATATTTGCAAATATCAAAATTTATTATTTGTGGCATGGGCCATGGCAACCGAAATATGGTAGCAGATTATACATTTTTGGCCCAGAATTTTTTTTGAGGTTTTCAATATACTCAAATTTTTATATGAAATCTTTAAGAGTAATAAGCCGATTTAAACGCAAACTGGCCCAATATTTGCAAATATCAAAATTTATTATTTGTGGTATGGGCCACGGCAACCGAAATATGGTAGCAGATTATACATTTTTGGCCCAGAATTTTTTTTGAGGTTTTCAATATACTCAAATTTTTATATGAAATCTTTAAGAGTAATAAGCCGATTTAAACGCAAACTGGCACAATATTTGCAAATATCGAAATTTATTATTTGTGGTATGGGCCAAGGCAACCGAAATATGGTAGCAGATTATACATTTTTGGCCCAGAATTTTTTTTGAGGTTTTCATAATAATCAAATTTTTATATGAAATCTTTAAGAGTAATAAGCCGATTTAAACGCAAACTGGTACAATATTTGCAAATATCAACATTTATTATTTGTGGTATGGGCCACGGCAACCGAAATATGGTAGCAGATTATACATTTTTGGCCCAGAATTTTTTTTGAGGTTTTCAATATACTCAAATTTTTATATGAAATCTTTAAGAGTAATAAGCCGATTTAAACGCAAACTGGCACAATATTTGCTAATATCAAAATTTATTATTTGTGGTATGGGCCATGGCAACCGAAATATGGTAGCAGATTATACATTTTTGGCCCAGAATTTTCTTTGAGGTTTTCAATATACTCGAATTTTTATATGAAATCTTTAAGAGTAATAAGCCGATTTAAACGCAAACTGGCACAATATTTGCAAATATCAAAATTTATTATTTGTGGTATGGGCCACGGCAACCGAAATATGGTAGCAGATTATACATTTTTGGCCCAGAATTTTTTTTGAGGTTTTCAATATACTCAAATTTTTATATGAAATCTTTAAGAGTAATAAGCCGATTTAAACGCAAACTGGCCCAATATTTGCAAATATCAAAATTTATTATTTGTGGTATGGGCCACGGCAACCGAAATATGGTAGCAGATTATACATTTTTGGCCCAGAATTTTTTTTGAGGTTTTCAATATACTCAAATTTTTATATGAAATCTTTAAGAGTAATAAGCCGATTTAAACGCAAACTGGCACAATATTTGCAAATATCGAAATTTATTATTTGTGGTATGGGCCAAGGCAACCGAAATATGGTAGCAGATTATACATTTTTGGCCCAGAATTTTTTTTGAGGTTTTCATAATAATCAAATTTTTATATGAAATCTTTAAGAGTAATAAGCCGATTTAAACGCAAACTGGTACAATATTTGCAAATATCAACATTTATTATTTGTGGTATGGGCCACGGCAACCGAAATATGGTAGCAGATTATACATTTTTGGCCCAGAATTTTTTTTGAGGTTTTCAATATACTCAAATTTTTATATGAAATCTTTAAGAGTAATAAGCCGATTTAAACGCAAACTGGTACAATATTTGCAAATATCAACATTTATTATTTGTGGTATGGGCCACGGCAACCGAAATATGGTAGCAGATTATACATTTTTGGCCCAGAATTTTTTTTGAGCTTTTCAATTTACTAAAATTTTTATATGAAATCTTTAAGAGTAATAAGCCGATTTAAACGCAAACTGGCACAATATTTGCAAATATCAAAATTTATTATTTGTGGTATGGGCCACGGCAACCGAAATATGGTAGCAGATTATACATTTTTGGCCCAGAATTTTTTTTGAGGTTTTCAATATACTCAAATTTTTATATGAAATCTTTAAGAGTAATAAGCCGATTTAAACGCAAACTGGTACAATATTTGCAAATATCAACATTTATTATTTGTGGTATGGGCCACGGCAACCGAAATATGGTAGCAGATTATACATTTTTGGCCCAGAATTTTTTTTGAGGTTTTCAATATACTCAAATTTTTATATGAAATCTTTAAGAGTAATAAGCCGATTTAAACGCAAACTGGCACAATATTTGCTAATATCAAAATTTATTATTTGTGGTATGGGCCATGGCAACCAAAATATGGTAGCAGATTATACATTTTTGGCCCAGAATTTTCTTTGAGGTTTTCAATATACTCGAATTTTTATATGAAATCTTTAAGAGTAATAAGCCGATTTAAACGCAAACTGGCACAATATTTGCAAATATCAAAATTTATTATTTGTGGTATGGGCTACGGCAACCGAAATATGGTAGCAGATTATACATTTTTGGCCCAGAATTTTTTTTGAGGTTTTCAATATACTCAAATTTTGATATGAAATCTTTAAGAGTAATAAGCCGATTTAAACGCAAACTGGCCCAATATTTGCAAATATCAAAATTTATTATTTGTGGAATGGGCCACGGCAACCGAAATATGGTAGCAGATTATACATTTTTGGCCCAGAATTTTTTTTGAGGTTTTCAATATACTAAAATTTTTATATGAAATCTTTAAGAGTAATAAGCCGATTTAAACGCAAACTGGCACAATATTTGCAAATATCAAAATTTATTATTTGTGGTATGGGCCACGGCAACCGAAATATGGTAGCAGATTATACATTTTTGGCCCAGAATTTTTTTTGAGGTTTTCAATATACTCAAATTTTTATATGAAATCTTTAAGAGTAATAAGCCGATTTAAACGCAAACTGGCACAATATTTGCAAATATCAAAACTTATTATTTGTGGTATGGGCCACGGCAACCGAAATATGGTAGCAGATTATACATTTTTGGCCCAGAATTTTTTTTGAGGTTTTCAATATACTCAAATTTTTATATGAAATCTTTAAGAGTAATAAGCCGATTTAAACGCAAACTGGCACAATATTTGCAAATATCAAAATTTATTATTTGTGGTATGGGCCACGGCAACCGAAATATGGTAGCAGATTATACATTTTTGGCCCAGAATTTTTTTTGAGGTTTTCAATATACTCAAATTTTTATATGAAATCTTTAAGAGTAATAAGCCGATTTAAACGCAAACTGGCACAATATTTGCAAATATCAAAATTTATTATTTGTGGTATGGGCCACGGCAACCGAAATATGGTAGCAGATTATACATTTTTGGCCCAGAATTTTCTTTGAGGTTTTCAATATACTCGAATTTTTATATGAAATCTTTAAGAGTAATAAGCCGATTTAAACGCAAACTGGCACAATATTTGCAAATATCAAAATTTATTATTTGTGGTATGGGCCACGGCAACCGAAATATGGTAGCAGATTATACATTTTTGGCCCAGAATTTTTTTTGAGGTTTTCAATATACTCAAATTTTTATATGAAATCTTTAAGAGTAATAAGCCGATTTAAACGCAAACTGGCACAATATTTGCAAATATCAAAATTTATTATTTGTGGCATGGGCCATGGCAACCGAAATATGGTAGCAGATTATACATTTTTGGCCCAGAATTTTTTTTGAGGTTTTCAATATACTCAAATTTTTATATGAAATCTTTAAGAGTAATAAGCCGATTTAAACGCAAACTGGCCCAATATTTGCAAATATCAAAATTTATTATTTGTGGTATGGGCCACGGCAACCGAAATATGGTAGCAGATTATACATTTTTGGCCCAGAATTTTTTTTGAGGTTTTCAATATACTCAAATTTGTATATGAAATCTTTAAGAGTAATAAGCCGATTTAAACGCAAACTGGCACAATATTTGCAAATATCAAAATTTATTATTTGTGGTATGGACCACGGCAACCGAAATATGGTAGCAGATTATACATTTTTGGGCCAGCATTTTTTTTGAAGTTTTCAATATACTCAAATTTTTATATGAAATCTTTAAGAGTAATAAGCCGATTTAAACGCAAAATGGCACAATATTTGCAAATATCAAAATTTATTATTTGTGGTATGGGCCACGGCAACCGAAATATGGTAGCAGATTATACATTTTTGGGCCAGAATTTTTTTTGAGGTTTTCAATATACTCAAATTTTTATATGAAATCTTTAAGAGTAATAAGCCGATTTAAACGCAAACTGGCACAATATTTGCAAATATCAAAATTTATTATTTGTGGTATGGGCCACGGCAACCGAAATATGGTAGCAGATTATACATTTTTGGCCCAGAATTTTTTTTGAGGTTTTCAATATACTCAAATTTTTATATGAAATCTTTAAGAGTAATAAGCCGATTTAAACGCAAACTGGCACAATATTTGCAAATATCAAAATTTATTATTTGTGGTATGGGCCATGGCAACCGAAATATGGTAGCAGATTATACATTTTTGGCCCAGAATTTTTTTTGAGGTTTTCAATATACTCAAATTTTTATATGAAATCTTTAAGAGTAAAGGCGGTATTCCACTAGAAAAAATGTACTGCCAGTAAAATTAAAGGAAGAAAAAAATATATATTTGGTAGATGGGGAATGAAACAAAAAACCTTCTGAGTACAAAAATATTTGTGTCTGTAGTAGTGTCCACTCCTATAAAAAGTATCAAATCGAGAACTCTTTATAGGAGTGTCACTAGCACACGTACATAAAATTTGTATATGATGAAAAATAATTCTCGCATACAATAATAATTTTAATAGGATGACGATTTTATGGTAGAGATTTTTTTAATTTTTTATTCTGTGACGGAAATTGTTCGAGGAAATGAAATTCTGATATGAGTATTAATAATGTTTAATTTATTAGATAATTTTGAGACGAAAAAAAAAAATTGAATAAATACTAAATTACTAAAGACTTAAATTTTCTAGCAATTATAGGTTATGAAGTTGTTTAATGTCAAATTTCCCCTTAAAATTTTTGCTATAAAACAATAAAAATAAAAAACACATGACGTTTTTTTGGTAGAAATTTTTTTAATTTTTACGAAAAATATACTAAAAACTATAATTCTGATATGAGTATTAATGATATTTAATTTTTAGATAATTTTGAGCTGTAAAACTAACCGAATTAATATTAACATTAATTTTTTTTAAATATTTATGGGTTATGTTTTTGTGTGCTGTCAGTATTTCTCCTTAAAATTTTGCTATAAAAAAAAATAAACAAAAAAATGTGGTCTTTGTCTATTACATAGAGTTTCGGACTTTTGGCTCTTTTCCTCTTATTTTTACTGTGAGTAAAATTTTAGGAATTTTTCTAGTGGAATAGTACCATAATAAGCCGATTTAAACGCAAACTGGCACAATATTTGCAAATATCAAAATTTATTATTTGTGCTATGGGCCACGGCAACCGAAATATGGTAGCAGATTATACATTTTTGGCCCAGAATTTTTTTTGAAGTTTTCAATATACTCAAATTTTTATATGAAATCTTTAAGAGTAATAAGCCGATTTAAACGCAAACTGGCACAATATTTGCAAATATCAAAATTTATTATTTGTAGTATGGGCCATGGCAACCGAAATATGGTAGCAGATTATAAATTTTTGGCCCAGAATTTTTTTTGAGGTTTTCAATATACTCAAATTTTTATATGAAATCTTTAAGAGTAATAAGCCGATTTAAACGCAAACTGGCACAATATTTGCAAATATCAAAATTTATTATTTGTGGTATGGGCCATGGCAACCGAAATATTGTAGCAGATTATACATTTTTGGCCCAAAATTTTTTTTGAGGTTTTCAATATACTCAAATTTTTATATGAAATCTTTAAGAGTAATAAGCCGATTTAAACGCAAACTGGCACAATATTTGCAAATATCAAAATTTATTATTTGTGCTATGGGCCATGGCAACCGAAATATTGTGGCAGATTATACATTTTTGGCCCAGAATTTTTTTTGAGGTTTTCAATATACTCAAATTTTTATATGAAATCTTTAAGAGTAATAAGCCGTTTTAAACGCAAACTGGCACAATATTTGCAAATATCAAAATTTATTATTTGTGGTATGGGCCACGGCAACCGAAATATGGTAGCAGATTATACATTTTTGGCCCAGAATTTTTTTTGAGGTTTTCAATATACTCAAATTTTTATATGAAATCTTTAAGAGTAATAAGCCGATTTAAACGCAAACTGGCACAATATTTGCAAATATCAAAATTTATTATTTGTGCTATGGGCCATGGCAACCGAAATATTGTAGCAGATTATACATTTTTGGCCCAGAATTTTTTTTGAGGTTTTCATTATACTCAAATTTTTATATGAAATCTTTAAGAGTAATAAGCCGTTTTAAACGCAAACTGGCACAATATTTGCAAATATCAAAATTTATTATTTGTGATATGGGCCACGGCAACCGAAATATGGTAGCAGATTATACATTTTTGGCCCAGAATTTTTTTTGAGGTTTTCAATATACTCAAATTTTTATATGAAATCTTTATGAGTAATAAGCCGATTTAAACGCAAACTGGCCCAATATTTGCAAATATCAAAATTTATTATTTGTGGTATGGGCAACGGCAACCGAAATATGGTAGCAGATTATACATTTTTGGCCCAGAATTTTTTTTGAGATTTTCAATATACTCAAATCTTTATATGAAATCTTTAAGAGTAATAAGCCGATTTAAACGCAAACTGGCACAATATTTGCAAATATCAAAATTTATTATTTGTGGCATGGGCCACGGCAACCGAAATATGGTAGCAGATTATATATTTTTGGCCCAAAATTTTTTTTGAGGTTTTCAATATACTCAAATTTTTATATGAAATCTTTAAGAGTAATAAGCCGATTTAAACGCAAACTGGCCCAATATTTGCAAATATCAAAATTTATTATTTGTGGCATGGGCCATGGCAACCGAAATATGGTAGCAGATTATACATTTTTGGCCCAGAATTTTTTTTGAGGTTTTCAATATACTCAAATTTTTATATGAAATCTTTAAGAGTAATAAGCCGATTTAAACGCAAACTGGCCCAATATTTGCAAATATCAAAATTTATTATTTGTGGTATGGGCCACGGCAACCGAAATATGGTAGCAGATTATACATTTTTGGCCCAGAATTTTTTTTGAGGTTTTCAATATACTCAAATTTTTATATGAAATCTTTAAGAGTAATAAGCCGATTTAAACGCAAACTGGCACAATATTTGCAAATATCGAAATTTATTATTTGTGGTATGGGCCAAGGCAACCGAAATATGGTAGCAGATTATACATTTTTGGCCCAGAATTTTTTTTGAGGTTTTCATAATAATCAAATTTTTATATGAAATCTTTAAGAGTAATAAGCCGATTTAAAAGCAAACTGGTACAATATTTGCAAATATCAACATTTATTATTTGTGGTATGGGCCACGGCAACCGAAATATGGTAGCAGATTATACATTTTTGGCCCAGAATTTTTTTTGAGGTTTTCAATATACTCAAATTTTTATATGAAATCTTTAAGAGTAATAAGCCGATTTAAACGCAAACTGGCACAATATTTGCTAATATCAAAATTTATTATTTGTGGTATGGGCCATGGCAACCAAAATATGGTAGCAGATTATACATTTTTGGCCCAGAATTTTCTTTGAGGTTTTCAATATACTCGAATTTTTATATGAAATCTTTAAGAGTAATAAGCCGATTTAAACGCAAACTGGCACAATATTTGCAAATATCAAAATTTATTATTTGTGGTATGGGCCACGGCAATCGAAATATGGTAGCAGATTATACATTTTTGGCCCAGAATTTTTTTTGAGGTTTTCAATATACTCAAATTTTTATATGAAATCTTTAAGAGTAATAAGCCGATTTAAACGCAAACTGGTACAATATTTGCAAATATCAACATTTATTATTTGTGGTATGGGCCACGGCAACCGAAATATGGTAGCAGATTATACATTTTTGGCCCAGAATTTTTTTTGAGGTTTTCAATTTACTAAAATTTTTATATGAAATCTTTAAGAGTAATAAGCCGATTTAAACGCAAACTGGCACAATATTTGCAAATATCAAAATTTATTATTTGTGGTATGGGCCACGGCAACCGAAATATGGTAGCAGATTATACATTTTTGGCCCAGAATTTTTTTTGAGGTTTTCAATATACTCAAATTTTTATATGAAATCTTTAAGAGTAATAAGCCGATTTAAACGCAAACTGGTACAATATTTGCAAATATCAACATTTATTATTTGTGGTATGGGCCACGGCAACCGAAATATGGTAGCAGATTATACATTTTTGGCCCAGAATTTTTTTTGAGGTTTTCAATATACTCAAATTTTTATATGAAATCTTTAAGAGTAATAAGCCGATTTAAACGCAAACTGGCACAATATTTGCTAATATCAAAATTTATTATTTGTGGTATGGGCCATGGCAACCAAAATATGGTAGCAAATTATACATTTTTGGCCCAGAATTTTCTTTGAGGTTTTCAATATACTCGAATTTTTATATGAAATCTTTAAGAGTAATAAGCCGATTTAAACGCAAACTGGCACAATATTTGCAAATATCAAAATTTATTATTTGTGGTATGGGCTACGGCAACCGAAATATGGTAGCAGATTATACATTTTTGGCCCAGAATTTTTTTTGAGGTTTTCAATATACTCAAATTTTTATATGAAATCTTTAAGAGTAATAAGCCGATTTAAACGCAAACTGGCCCAATATTTGCAAATATCAAAATTTATTATTTGTGGAATGGGCCACGGCAACCGAAATATGGTAGCAGATTATACATTTTTGGCCCAGAATTTTTTTTGAGGTTTTCAATATACTAAAATTTTTATATGAAATCTTTAAGAGTAATAAGCCGATTTAAACGCAAACTGGCACAATATTTGCAAATATCAAAATTTATTATTTGTGGTATGGGCCACGGCAACCGAAATATGGTAGCAGATTATACATTTTTGGCCCAGAATTTTTTTTGAGGTTTTCAATATACTCAAATTTTTATATGAAATCTTTAAGAGTAATAAGCCGATTTAAACGCAAACTGGCACAATATTTGCAAATATCAAAACTTATTATTTGTGGTATGGGCCACGGCAACCGAAATATGGTAGCAGATTATACATTTTTGGCCCAGAATTTTTTTTGAGGTTTTCAATATACTCAAATTTTTATATGAAATCTTTAAGAGTAATAAGCCGATTTAAACGCAAACTGGCACAATATTTGCAAATATCAAAATTTATTATTTGTGGTATGGGCCACGGCAACCGAAATATGGTAGCAGATTATACATTTTTGGCCCAGAATTTTTTTTGAGGTTTTCAATATACTCAAATTTTTATATGAAATCTTTAAGAGTAATAAGCCGATTTAAACGCAAACTGGCACAATATTTGCAAATATCAAAATTTATTATTTGTGGTATGGGCCACGGCAACCGAAATATGGTAGCAGATTATACATTTTTGGCCCAGAATTTTCTTTGAGGTTTTCAATATACTCGAATTTTTATATGAAATCTTTAAGAGTAATAAGCCGATTTAAACGCAAACTGGCACAATATTTGCAAATATCAAAATTTATTATTTGTGGTATGGGCCACGGCAACCGAAATATGGTAGCAGATTATACATTTTTGGCCCAGAATTTTTTTTGAGGTTTTCAATATACTCAAATTTTTATATGAAATCTTTAAGAGTAATAAGCCGATTTAAACGCAAACTGGCACAATATTTGCAAATATCAAAATTTATTATTTGTGGCATGGGCCATGGCAACCGAAATATGGTAGCAGATTATACATTTTTGGCCCAGAATTTTTTTTGAGGTTTTCAATATACTCAAATTTTTATATGAAATCTTTAAGAGTAATAAGCCGATTTAAACGCAAACTGGCCCAATATTTGCAAATATCAAAATTTATTATTTGTGGTATGGGCCACGGCAACCGAAATATGGTAGCAGATTATACATTTTTGGCCCAGAATTTTTTTTGAGGTTTTCAATATACTCAAATTTGTATATGAAATCTTTAAGAGTAATAAGCCGATTTAAACGCAAACTGGCACAATATTTGCAAATATCAAAATTTATTATTTGTGGTATGGACCACGGCAACCGAAATATGGTAGCAGATTATACATTTTTGGGCCAGCATTTTTTTTGAAGTTTTCAATATACTCAAATTTTTATATGAAATCTTTAAGAGTAATAAGCCGATTTAAACGCAAACTGGCACAATATTTGCAAATATCAAAATTTATTATTTGTGGTATGGGCCACGGCAACCGAAATATGGTAGCAGATTATACATTTTTGGGCCAGAATTTTTTTTGAGGTTTTCAATATACTCAAATTTTTATATGAAATCTTTAAGAGTAATAAGCCGATTTAAACGCAAACTGGCACAATATTTGCAAATATCAAAATTTATTATTTGTGGTATGGGCCATGGCAACCGAAATATGGTAGCAGATTATACATTTTTGGCCCAGAATTTTTTTTGAGGTTTTCATTATACTCAAATTTTTATATGAAATCTTTAAGAGTAATAAGCCGATTTAAACGCAAACTGGCACAATATTTGCAAATATCAAAATTTATTATTTGTGGTATCGGCCACGGCAACCGAAATATGGTAGCAGATTATACATTTTTTGGCCAGAATTTTTTTTGAGGTTTTCATTATACTCAAATTTTTATATGAAATCTTTAAGAGTAATAAGCCGATTTAAACGCAAACTGGCACAATATTTGCAAATATCAAAATTTATTATTTGTGGTATGGGCCACGGCAACCGAAATATGGTAGCAGATTATACATTTTTGGCCCAGAATTTTTTTTGAGGTTTTCAATATACTCAAATTTTTATATGAAATCTTTAAGAGTAATAAGCCGATTTAAACGCAAACTGGCACAATATTTGCAAATATCAAAATTTATTATTTGTGCTATGGGCCATGGCAACCGAAATATGGTAGCAGATTATACATTTTTGGCCCAGAATTTTTTTTGAAGTTTTCAATATACTCAAATTTTTATATGAAATCTTTAAGAGTAATAAGCCGATTTAAACGCAAACTGGCACAATATTTGCAAATATCAAAATTTATTATTTGTGGTATGGGCCATGGCAACCGAAATATGGTAGCAGATTATAAATTTTTGGCCCAGAATTTTTTTTGAGGTTTTCAATATACTCAAATTTTTATATGAAATCTTTAAGAGTAATAAGCCGATTTAAACGCAAACTGGCACAATATTTGCAAATATCAAAATTTATTATTTGTGGTATGGGCCATGGCAACCGAAATATTGTAGCAGATTATACATTTTTGGCCCAGAATTTTTTTTGAGGTTTTCAATATACTCAAATTTTTATATGAAATCTTTAAGAGTAATAAGCCGATTTAAACGCAAACTGGCACAATATTTGCAAATATCAAAATTTATTATTTGTGCTATGGGCCATGGCAACCGAAATATTGTAGCAGATTATACATTTTTGGCCCAGAATTTTTTTTGAGGTTTTCAATATACTCAAATTTTTATATGAAATCTTTAAGAGTAATAAGCCGTTTTAAACGCAAACTGGCACAATATTTGCAAATATCAAAATTTATTATTTGTGGTATGGGCCACGGCAACCGAAATATGGTAGCAGATTATACATTTTTGGCCCAGAATTTTTTTTGAGGTTTTCAATATACTCAAATTTTTATATGAAATCTTTAAGAGTAATAAGCCGATTTAAACGCAAACTGGCACAATATTTGCAAATATCAAAATTTATTATTTGTGGTATGGGCCACGGCAACCGAAATATGGTAGCAGATTATACATTTTTGGCCCAGAATTTTTTTTGAGGTTTTCATTATACTCAAATTTTTATATGAAATCTTTAAGAGTAATAATCTGATTTAAACGCATACTGGCACAATATTTACAAATATCAAAATTTATTATTTGCTGCATGGGCCATTGGAACCGAAATATGGTAGCAGATTATACATTTTTGGCCCAGATTTATTTTTGAGGTTTTCAATATAATCAAATTTTTATATGAAATTTTTAATAATAATTAGGCGATTTAAACTCAAACTGGCACAATATTTACAAATATCAAAATTTATTATTTGCGGTATGGGCCATGGCAACCGGCGTATGGTAGCAGATTATACATTTCTGGCCCAGAATTTCAATATTTTCAAATTTCAAAATTTATTGTCTAAAAGTGGTTGAGCAAGGCTTAGTATATTTGAAAACCTGAATAAAGTTTTAATCAGTTTAATATTTTTTATAAATATTTAATTTACCCAAACTTTGATGCCGGTACTAAGCATATAATGCAAGGTTATTGTCTCTTGATTATATTTTACTTTTCATAAAAAGATAAATTCTGGAAAATGAAGATTTGATTTGAAAATTATAATGGAAAAGCTTTCCTTTCTAGAATGAATGATTTAATTTTCAAATATTCTTTAAAATGGAGAGTTTCGTTCAAATTTCATTATTTAACTTGTATTTTCCAGAATTTTAAATTTTTGAATACCGCCCCGCACCAGAAATACTAAAAATAATTTTGCTGGAAAGTGGAAATTTAGTTTTTTCCTGCAGCTGTCTGGATTACGTTAATAAAGAGTGCAACCATTTCGAATGATAAAAAATTCGGTAACAACTAACAAATAGGTAGGTTGAAACGAGACACAATGTAATCATTCACAAAGCCAACAACCTCTTAATAAAATGAATGTGATATCTGCAAATAAATAATTCGTTGATCCTGGTTGCAAAAAAAAAAAATTTGTTACACTCAAAAATATTAACGAAAATAAGCGACAAAAAACATACGCTAAAAGTCTTGTCTGCTCTCACATAACTTGCTCAAAATATACAATATTTGGCATCGAATGTGAAAGCTTTCACAAAAAAAAAAAAAAAAAAACAAGAACCAATAATACAAATCGAACAAAAACAAAAATTAAAATTTATTTGCCAAACAACATTTCTTGACTGATTAAACTTATTGTCTTCTCCAGACAAACACATCCATAGACACACGCACATCAATATACTTACTTAGGTTTGGATAATATTTTTGTGTGACATAACTTATACATCGTTTTGTCAGAAAATTATACGTATTGTGATTTTCCAAACATTTCATCCTTGTTAACTTTATTTTCTTCATCATCTTCTGCTTCTTAATATACAATATTATAATGATAATAATAATTTTCTTCCAACGAATTTTCAAGATCATAAACGAAAAAAAATAAACAGAATAACTATACATAATTTATCAACAAAAAAATTGGAAAAATAGACAAAAGCTTAATCTTGTTGAAAATAGAAAAAAAAAAAAAAATCGGAAAGAAATATTACGAACAATAAAAAAGAAAAATTAAACTAATTTTTCCCATTATAAATCCTTTAATTTATTTATTTTTTCCGATTTTCCTCCGTTTTTTTTTTTTTTTTTTTAGCATTCATATTTCCTTAGCGCTATATCGTCGTGTATATATAGAGTGTATTAGTAAATAGTAGAGCTTTATTTGAGTGTGTTATTGTTATTGTTGTGCTTTGATATTTTGTTTTGAATAATAAACTCATCATTCAGCATGCGATGATTGTGACAATTTGAAAAATACTAATAAAATGTGTATGTATATATATATGTATATGTATGCATGAATTTGGTTTGTATGTGTGCCTCGCAATGTTGAGGATTAATAAATAAATACTCATGACACCCCCATTTAGTGTACATACAAAAGCTTTCTGGAATTTATTGATCGATTTAATTTTTTTTTTACTCTGTAGCTACTTTTTTTTTTAATATGGATGATGTCAACCAATGTATGATGCATAAAGCAACTCAATCAGCATTTTTTTTTTGTAATTAAAATCATAATTCGTTTGAAATACGAGCAAATACAAGAAATAAAGGCTCTTGGGGGCTTTGACAAGATATTTTCAAAGTAAAACTTTTTTTTTTTTCTGCTGTGTATTCTTTGTAAATAAATTTATATTCAACATTCAAGCTTAATTAAAAAAAAATTTAGTATATTTTCTGGAAATCAATATATCAATTATTTCATTAAAATTTTGATTAAGTTTTTGTGTATAAGTAACAACACAGGTCGTTGACTGGGAGTTGAGATTAAATTACGATGCAGTCAAATGTATTCAAATTAAAAATGTTACATTAAAAGGATTATAATGTATTTATACACCAATAAATATTTAGAATATGTGGTCTTTGTCCACAAAATAATAAAGGACACATAATGAACATAAAATTTAATCTAATTAGAAATTATTTAATTGATATATTAACAATGGCAATTATAGAAAATGGTAGAATGGTTTTGGTGATATATGTAACTATGCGATAAGTATTGTAAACAAGTCATCAACCTTTCGATAATTTTTTAATAGAGAAATGTCTGCGATGCTGCGTTTACATTACACGAAAAGTTAAAGCAAATATTTTTGAAGTTTACCAGATTTCAAATAAAATATTTTTTTTTATCAAGTAGAAGCCAATCAAAGTTTTTAAATTTTTTGTGTTTGTGTATACTATAAACCACTCCAAAACAGAATTTTCCAATCAAAACCAGACAAGAGAATGGTATTGCATACAAGTTTATTTTTGTTTGACTGCCAGAGAAGTTTTTTGTGCTTTTAACTATTATGCATATATACTTGATATGAAAAATAGATTTTAGTTTTATTTGAATATAACGAAAGAAATATGTATTATGGTACTCTCATACGAGTATGTATAGAATTTCGTGAAAGGCACAAAACTTTTATGTTGTAGTTCGTTCTTTTTGTATATAAAAAATTCTTTAACAAATAGTTCGTCTACGGACTATGTAGTGGCTACGTATCGTAACCAATATACTATTCTCAAAATCAATCAAAAAGCTAGAATAAATCTTGTTAATAAATGATGTGTGACACACTGATAACGTATACAATTCATCGTTTTTCACCACGAACATAAAGCTATTTTTCATTTGAAATTTGACGGTGTGTATATACATAGCTACCTACATATTATAGAAAGTTTTCATCATGTAAAGTGCAGACAAACAAAAAATATGTTTGTTCTGCACACAAATATAATCTACTTACTCAACTAAACACGTGTGGTATACATTTAACGCAGAACGGTTATTCGAACAGACATTCGCCGGAACATATTAGATTGTATTCAGATATTTTTGGTTGAAACAATTCCATTGCAATTTTTTATTTTGTAAAATTCAATTTGTACAAGTTTTTAAATTTTTAGAAACCCTTAACATTCATTCTCCTTAAATTCATAAAACTTAGAAAATTCTTAAAGATTTTAAAATTCGTTAGATTTATTGAGTTAATCAAACTCCGAATTAAAATTTTTTGAACGCAATTTTTGGAATTCGTAAAATTTTTAAAATTCAAGAAATTTTTTAAATTTGTCTAATTCTTAGAGGACTTAATAATTATTCGAATTTTTTGATTTCTTTATATTTTAAAATTATTAAAATTTTTGAATTTACCAAATTCGCCAAACGAAGAAATTGACCAATCTTTGTTAACTCTATAAGTCAAGGGAAGTTTTCTAGAGTATGCATTTAAAAAAAAAAAAATTGAACTATTCAAAACGTATTGTATTTTAACTCAAACTCTTCGAACTCGTCAAATTTCGATTTTAAATTATTTCATAATATATTTCAAATTTGTTATACACTTTAAATTCTACAAAATTTCCACAAAGTTCAATTCTTGGTTTTAAAATTTTAAAACTCCATAATTTCTTTGATTACAGCTATAGCCCATAGTTAAATAAATATTATTCTGCTATTTGACAAACCAATAAATGCTGAAACAAATTTCGAGGCAACAACCGTTCGTCGCGACCTGCTAGAACCTCGGTATAGTACATTCAGTGAGTTAGAACACCAGCTATTTGATGACCACAATTATGTCTCAATCAGTGAAGCGGTTGATAAAGTTGATTGCAAAGAACAAGGACTACTAACGCGAGTTTGCCCTGGCTACGATAATGAACGATCCAATCCACATGGGAGGGAGTAAATAATACCCCACAACACGTGCGCTAGCCTTAAATTAACATTGAACAATTTTCTGGTGATTATATGAATGGGGCATTGTTTTATGATCTGTATAGAATGACCTTGCATCTCTTGACGGATTACTATCGGGTGAAGCAGCTGCACTTATACATCATATTCTTTTAATGGAAAATAATTATGCCGAAGCATGGGACGAAATTTGTACCCGGTATAATAAAATGACTCCCATTGTGACCTCACTGATCCAAAAATTATTCAATCAAAAACCATGTTCCCAGGCTAACGCAAGAGAACTGCGTCGAGTTACCGAGTCATCTGAACCAATAATTCGTGATACTCGCGCATTAGGGCAGGGCGCTGAAACAAGCGATCCGTGGCTTATTCATGTAATATTACATAAAATACACAATAAAACTAAACAACTACGGGCTAATAAGTCAGTTGGTAAAAAATTTAGAAAATTTGACACAGTATTACACGGTATTCTTGATGAAGAGAAATGAAGCATCATCTTAGAAATTTGTGACGCAGCCAAACAGGTCCCTACAAAGTCTAATACCAAATTGTTTATCGCTAACAGTAATTCGCCATTTGAGTGCTTAGCTTTTGATCAGCCACATGCTTTGTTCAAACGTTCAATATTCAAAAACTACTAAATGGTCTAAATGGTCACACAAGTATGAAATGTTTTTCCAAATTTTCTTGTTTGATTTATCGAGGACCTCATCACACATTTCTGCATTTACATTAAGACCAAACTGAAACACATGCAAAATTTTACCAAACCACGAGTCATCATATCTCATTGAACGAACCTACATAAGATAAACCGCCGGAAGCCATTCACCAGCCATTTGTCCAGAATTTCTTACAATTTATCAAAATTTGTCAATGTTGTTCAGAATTGGCACAATTTGTTTTTCAATTTATCAGAATTAGGGGTGAACGTGGAATTTTGACAGAACCGTTGAATTTGGGAAAATGGGATCAAATTTTGTATGAAATTTCCTGAGATTTTCTGGTCAGAATTTAATAGAGTTTTTCAAAATTTGTCAGAAGTTCTAAGTTAGTTAATTTTTATCAGAAACTGTCTAAATGCATTTAAATATGTCAGAATTTGAGCAAATTTTGTCAGAATTTATCGAAAGTTTTCAGAAGTTTTTTTTTAAAATGTGTCATAATACGGCTAAATTTGCTAAACTTTAATTTGAATTTTATGTTTCGCCGGAATTCATGGGTTGTGTGTGATTCTATCAGAAATTTGCTGTACTTGACTGAATTAATCCAATTATTCTAATAATTCTGTCTAAATTCTGAATTTACTATAATCAAAACTATATTTGAAATTGCCAAAATTTTGTCTGAATGTGTATTTCAGTCTGACTGACTATGACCAAGTTGGTTCACATTGATCAGAATTTATGATACTTTAGCCTAAATTCGTCAATATTATTCAGAATTTGCAGACTTTTTTTAAGAAAATTACATGCCCCAATTTATGGGGCATACCCCGATTTATCAGAATGCCTGAACGTGTTCTAATTTTTAGTAAATTATTCAATCCGGGTAAACTTGATTACTTCGGTCTAAAAAGACCAAAGTATTGAAATCCTGTCAAAAATGACGAAAAATTTGGTTGGTCCAAAACCACTTTTCTCGACGTTTTGAAAGTCCCTGAGTCTGAAAAAACAAAAAAAAAAAATGTCCGTCCGTCTGTCTGGATGTCTGGATGTTTGGATGTCTGGATGTCTGGATGTCTGGACCCATGGTATCTCGAGAACGGCTTGTCCGATTTGGATTTTTTTTTCGCCAATCTGTTTCTATGGTCAAGGCAGAGATTTGAAAAGCTTTTAGAGACTGTACGTCAAGGGGGTGGGGTACAAGCCATAAGAATTGACCCAAAATAACTGCTTTTATAATATATTTACGATTTTTTTATATATGCTTATTTGATTATTGAATTGGGCATTGAATTTGGCATTGAATTGGGAATTGATTTGAAGATTAAATTAGGGGTCAATTTGCGCGTTGAGTTGAAGTTGAGTTGGAGTTGAGTTGGAGTTGGATTTGGATGTGGTGAATAGTTAACAAATTTTTTATATGATGGAACTTGCCTATTTATCAACCAATTACGATGAAATTCGACATTTGTATTGGAAATGGGATTCTAAAATGATTTACGGATGAAGTTCTGGGATTTTAAAACGATTTCTGGATGAAGTTCTGGAATATGGCCAAGTATGATGGAACTTGTCTATTTATCAATCGATTATTATGAAATTAAATATGTGTGTTAGAAATGGGATTCTAAAATGAGTTTTGGATGAGATTCTGGAATATGGCTAAGTATGATGGAACTTGCTCATTTCTCAACCGATTATAATGAAATTCGACATGTGTATTGGAAATGGGAGTCTGAAATGAGGTTTGGGCGATGTTCAGGAATATGGCCAAGTATGATGGAACTTGGCTATTTCTTAACCGATTATAATGAAATTTAATATGTGCGTTGGAAATGGCAATATTTGATATGTGTGGAATATGGCCAAGTAGAATGGAACTTGACTATGCCTTAACCGCGGGTATCATTGTGTTAGACATGTGCGTTGTAAATGGGATTCTAAAATGAGTTTTCGGATAAATTTCTGGAATATGGTCAGTTAAACGGTTAGAAGTATCAGTATAATTTGTTTTACTACTTTCGGTATAAAGTTCTAGAATACGATTTTTCGTTTTAAATTGGATGCCTGTACCCATGTTGAAGCTTTTGATCTGTTTGGCTCTTGTTGTATAAGTAAATATATATTGGTTAAAATAGAAATCAATAATGTCAAAACAGTCACACCAACTTTATGATATTATTGAAGATACCAAAGACCGAAGTTCTGATCACCTCGTGAGGTTTCAGCCCTTTATATTTTAATTTTGTAAACACTTTGTATAAAATTTCCTTTGATTTCCAAAAAAATATGATACTCAGAATTTAACAGAATTTTTCAAAAGTTTTAAAAGTTAAAATTTCTAAATTTATCTAAATGAGTAAGAACTGGTGAGAAGCTTCCACAAATTAATTTAAATTTAAATAATTTTGCTACAATTCATTTGATTAGATCGAAAATAACTAACTTCTAAGTTAGTGAATTTTATCAGAAAGTGTCTGAATGTACCTATATGTCAGGAATTGGCCCAATTTTGTCAGAATTTATCGGAAATTTTCAGAAGTTTTTTGAATTCGATGGAATTGATACGTTGCGTGTAATTGATTGACTGAATTTTTCTCATTCTAATTATTATGTCTGAAATTGTCATAATTTTTCTGTATAAGTATTTCAGTCTGACTGACTATGACCAAATTGGTCCACATTGATTAGAATATACTTTTGCCTAAATTCGTCAATATTGTTCAGAATTTGCAGAATTTTTTTCGAAATGCCCCAATTCATCAGAATATCTGAGCGTGTTCTAAATTTGAGTAAATTATTCAATCCCGCTGAACGTGACCTAATTTGCTTGTAATAAATTTGCTGGATTTCCAAAAAATATGTGAGTCAGAATTTAACAGAATTTTTCAAAATTTGTAGTAGCCAAAATTTCTTAATTTGTTTAAATGAGTCTGAATTGGTCTGAAGCTTAAAAAAATGTAAAGAATTTTGCCACAATTTATTTGATAAGACCTAAAATAAATTAAGTTCTAAGTTAGTTAATTTTGATCTGTCTGAATGTATCTAAATATGTCAGAATTTGGCCCAATTTGTCAGAATTTATCGAAAATTTTCAGAAGCTTTTTTAAACTGTGTGATAAACTATATCTAAAATTGTCATAATTTTGTCTTGATATACTCCATCAGTCTGACTGCCTATGACCAAATTGATTCACATTGATCAGAATTTGCAGACCTTTTTTTTAAGTAAAGGGCATACCCCAATTTTTGAAGCATACCCCAATTTATCGGAATGTCTGAACGTATTCTATTTTTGAGTAAATTATTCAATCAAGTTACTCAGAATTTAACAGAATTTTTCAAAATTTTTAATAAATAAAATTTCTACATTTGTGTAAGTGAGTCAGAATTGGTGAGAAGCTTCCACAAATTTATTTAAATTTAAATAATTTTGCCACAATTTATCTATTAGATCGAGAATAAATAAGTTAGTTAATTTTTATCAGATGTTTGAATGTATCTAAATATATCAGAATTTAACCCAATTTTGTCATAATTTATCGAACATTTTCAGAAGATTCTTGAACTCACTGGAATTGATACGTTGTGTGTACTGTGACTGACTAGGACCAAATTGGTTCATATTGATCAGAATTTATAGCACTTTTGTCTAAAATTGTCAATATTGTTCAGAAATTGCAGAATTTGGTTTGAATATGCCCCAATTTATCAAAATGTCTCAACATATTGTAACGGGCATTTGTCATTGCTTATATGGCATTAACAACCACAGCCAAAGGTGAATTTTTTTTCTTTAAACAAAGCTACTCTAAGCTTTGATTAAGCTTTGAAATATGATACCATAAGCCAATCAATATTGTTTTCAAGATTTCCTATGACTAGTTGTAATTGGCAGCTCACATTTTGGGAGCTTTAGCCCCACCATAAACTCAATCAATTCATACTAATTTTGAGCAATTAGCCTACACTTCTCTCAGTTCATGCGGCTCACTAAATCTTACTTGTGGTACCTTTAACCATTTTCCCCTAACTGACCGAGCTGTAGGAATCATGCCACCGGTCCAAGGTAACATTTTCGATGTAACAAGTGGGAGTCGGCTTTCAGCCTAACTCCACCTGTTACAATGTTCTAAATTTGAGTAAATTATTCAATCCGGCTGAACATGACTAAATTTCTTCAAACCTTTGTATCAAATTTCCTAATAAATATGTTACTCAGAATGAGTAAAATGAGTTAAAATAGGTGAAAAGCGTTCAAAAACTTATTGAAATTTAATTAATTTTTCGACAATTTATCTGATTAGACCTAAACTAAATTAAGTTTTAAGTTAGTTAATATTTATCAGAAACTATATGTCAGAATTTGGCCCAATTTAACCAGGCCCAAGTTACGTAAATTTCCTAAAATTTAATCTGAATGTTATCAATTTGCTGGAATTGATACGTTGCGTGTTTATTATGTTAGAAATTGGCTGCGTGGTTGACTGAATTTGTCTTATTCTAATAATTGTGTCTAAATTATGAATTTACTATAGAATCAAAGTTATGTCCAAAATTGTTATAATTATCTGAACGAGTATTTTAGCCTGACTGACTATGACCAAATTGGTTCACATTTATCAGAATTTATGATAATTTTGCCAAAATTCGTCAATATTATTCAAAATATTTTATAGGGTATGCGCCAAATTATCAGAATGTCTGAACGTATTCTAATTTTGAGTAAATTATTCAATCCGGCTGAACGTGACTAAATTTGGTTAAAATTCTGTATGCAATTTGCTGTGATTTTAGAGTTAATGAAAATTTTTCAAAGTTTGTATTAGTTAAAATTTCTAAATTTAAATTTGTGAGAAACTTCCACAAATTTATTTAAATTTAAATAATTTTGCCACAATTTATCTGATTAGGCCAAAAATAAATTAGGTTCTAAGTTAATTAATTTTATCAGAAAGTGTCTGAATATATCTAAAACTTTGTCAGAATTTAGCCCAATTTTGTCAGAATTTATCAACAATTTTCAGAAGCATTTGAATTCGCTGGAATTGATACATTATGTGTGATTGGCTGTGCTGACTGAATTTTTCTCATTCTAATAATTCACACTGATCAAAATGTAAGGCACTTTTGTATCAATTCGTTAATATTGTTCAAAAATTTCACACTTTTTTGAAGAATATGCCCCGATTTATCAGAATGTCTCAACGTGTTCTAATTTTGAGTAAATTATTCAATCCGGCTGAACGTAACTTAATTTTGTCAAAGTTTTGTAGGCAATTTTCTAAGATTTCCACATAAATATGTTACACAGAATTTTTCAAAATTTGTCAGAATAGCTAAAATTTCTAAATTTGTCTAAATGTGCCAGAATTGGTGAGAAGCTTCCACAAATTTATTTAAATTTATCTGATTAGACCGAGAACAAATTAAGTTCTTAATATTAGTTAATTTAATTAGAAACTGTGTGAATGTATCTAAATATGTCAGAAATTGGCCCAATTTTTTCAGAATTTACCGAAAATTTTCAAATTTTGTTTTCTTTAATTGTGTGAAAATATGGCTAAATTTGCTGAAATTTAATCTGAATTTTATCAATTTGCCGGAATTCATGGGTTGCTTGTGATATCTTAAACTGGCTGTGCTTGACGGAACTTTTCTTATTCTAATAATTGTGTCTAAATTCTGAGCTTACTAGAAATAAAATTTTGTCTGAAATTTTCATAATTTTGTCAGAATTAGTATATCAGTCTGACTGACTATGACCAAATTGGCTCACATTGATCAGAATTTATGATAATTTTGCCTAAATTCGTCATTATTATTCAGAAATTGCAGACATTTTTTAGAATATGCCCCAATTTACCAGAATGTCTAAACGTGTTCTGATTTTTAGTAAATTATTTAAACCGGCTGAACATAACCTAATTTTCTTAAAACTTTGTAAGAAATTTCCTGTGATTTCCAAATTAATTTGTTAATCACAATTTAGCAGAATTTTCTAAAATTTTAATAGATAGAATCTCTAAATTATTCCACAATTTATCTAATTAGATTTAACCTAAATTAAGTTTTAAGTTAGTTAGTTTTTATCAGAAACTATTTGAATGTATCTAAATATGTCAGAATTTGGCCCAATTTTGTCAGAATTTATGAAAAATTTGCAGAACTTACGGAAATTTGCTAAAGTTTGATCTGAATTTTATCAATTCACCGGAATTCATGGGTTGCGTGTGATTATGTCAGAAATTGCCTGTGATTGACTGAATTTGTCTTATTCTAATGATTGTGTCTTATTTCTGAATTTACTAGAATCAAAATTATTTCTGAAGTTTTCATAATTTTGTCAGAATTAGTATTTCAGTCTGACTGACTATGACCAAATTGGCTCACATAGATCAGAATTTATGATAATTTTGCCTAAACTCGTCAACATTATTCAGAATTCGCAGAATAATTTTTAGAATATGCTCCAATTTATCAGAATATCCAAACGTGTTCTGATTTTCAGTAAATTATTCAATCCGGCTGAACCTAACTATTTTAAATAGTTAAAAGTTTGTATGAAATTTCCTGCAATTTCCAAATAAATATGTTACCCAGAATTTAACAGAGTTTTTAAATTTTTTAATAGCTAAAATTTCTCAATTTGTCTAAATGAGTCAGAATTGGTGAGAAAGCTTCCACAAATTTATTTAAATTTATTGATTTAATTTGACCAAAAAGTGTCTGAATGTATCTAATATATGGCAGGATTTGCCCCAATTTTGTCAGAATTTATGGAGAAACTTTTTGAATTCGCTAGAATTAATACGTTGCGTGTGATTAATTGGTTCACATTGATCAGTATATATGGCACTTTTGCTTAAATTTGTCAGAATGTCTGAGCGTGTTCTAAATTTGAATAAATTACATAGTTAATTCGGCGAATTTTCTCAAAATTTTGCTTGAAATTTCCTGTAATTTCCAAATGAATATGTTACTCAGAATTTAACAGAATTTTTCAAAATTTATAATACCCAACATTTCTAAATTTATTTAAATGAGTCAGAATTGGTCGGGAGCTTAAACAAATTTAAATAATTTTGCCACGATTTATCTGATTAGACCTAAAATTAAGTTCTGAGTTAGTTAATCTTTATCAGAAACTGTCTGAGTTTATCTACGTATATCAGAATTTTGTTTAATTTTGTCAGAATTTTTCAAAAATTTTCAGAATTTATTAAATTAATTTTATTAGTATTTTGTCTAAATTGGGTCTAACATGTTTTGGGCTAACGTAATTTTAACACTAATCAGAATGGGTTGAGCCTCCCAGACTCATTTTAAATTTATTTGCTAACCGAAAAATCATTTTTTATGAAAATTGAGCTTTATGTATTCAAATAATTATTCTTTAAGATCGAAAATCACCTACTCACAATTTTTTACTTCTACCGATCATAGGCCTAACTTGCCCGTTTTCAAAAAACAAACATAAAAGAATACGATGAGTCTCTTAGACTCAATAGGTCATTAAGGAAATTAACTTGATATAGAAAAGTTCAGCATTTTAAACTTTTTACAGATTACTGCTAGGATAAAATTTCAATGCCATTGTTTATCTATCATTTTGTACATTTTGATTTTATGCTCCAGTCGGAAGTGGGTGGTCCGTGAATGCTTTTAATTGAGCATAGGATTTTAATTGAGCATGTGCAAGTGAAAATATAATATAAAAGGAAATTACGTTGATTGGGTCACCTCGACCAAAACCTTGTAGTAGCAACGTTTAGGGTATAGACATATAACAATTATAAGCTTTTCAAATGGTCAAAAACAATTTGTTTTGAGAATTTTTGTTCCAACAACAATTTCGAAAAAACGTTTAATCCCAAAATCTCATAAATTTTCAAAAATAATATCGATAAAAAGTAACCGTGGCAAATTTGAAATATTTCCCCAAAAATGTCATCTATGTAACTCCACATCTTCTAAGCAAATTGCGAAAAAATCACCATTCCTGTAATATGGAGCAGTGTAAACCCTTGTAAATTTCGAGGAATATTAAGAAACCCGAAATATTTCGAAATAAACGAATAATCTCGAAATGGTTGAATCGTCTTACATTTCTAGAAAGCTCTAGCTCAGATACAAGGTGTTAATGCAACAACATACAGAAGGGACTTACTGGGTCTTAGTATATTCGACCAACGAATTCCTATACTAAATTTTATGGAAATGTTACGGGGCAAATAAAACGCTTAAGTGGTACATCTTTCTTCCAGCACGTAAGAAGGTTCGCCAGCTAAGTAACTGTCAAATTTAATTTTATTATTTTTCTTTAAAATTATATATGAGTTCGAGAGACTCATCGGATGCGTTTACGCAAGTCAAATAACCTATGCTGATTATGGTTAAGAAAATCACAAAAAATGTATAGCAAATATATGGTGTCTGAAATTAGGATATTAAAGGGGATGTCAGACCAACTTTTTTCAATCCATGTTGAAATACTCATCACAGTAATATAAATAAAGTTTGATATACGAGACCGTATTTTACGTGGAAACCCTGTAAATATAACAAATTCAATTTTTTTTTGTTATGCTACAAAATATCTTGTACTAACCATCTTATGTACATTGTAAACGGAAATGCGAGTAAAAGCAGGAAATACTAATATGAACTGTGTTGTATAGTGTATCTGAAAGACAATTTTTATATATTTTTCAAACAATGCATACAATAAAACAGAATTAAAATTAAAATCTTCAAAGCCATTTAGAAAAGATAAAGTATCTTGAAATATTTGTTTCATTTCATATTTAAGTATAATATTTTTTTTGTTATGTCGTGTCGTTGCTGTACTGCTTAGCTTATATTGTGTATAACAACACACTAAGAGTACATCTTTCTATAAATTTTTCCGGTTTCATCATCATGTGTTCTTCATAAATATTATGTAATACAAGACAAAAAAAAAAAAAAATGTCTTCACATAGTTTTTGTTCATGTTTAATATAACTTTTTGTTTTTTTTTATTTATAAAAGCACACCATCCTATAACAAAAGTTCTATTTCATGCATGAAGTAAAAAATAAATTAACTTTATGTTAAGGTATTTTTGGGTACCAAAATGATTAAAGCATAAACTCTTATTGTACATATACATACATATAGGGTATGTATATATGGAGGTGATTTATAGTTTCGGACGATATAAAAACATTAAATTTTTAGAGCATAATAAATAATGCATGCACGAATTTATGGTGCAACCGAATAATATGCCCACAAAATAAAAAAAATATAAATTTAGTAACGTGAATATATACCATAATATATGAAATATATATGTGTTGCTAACAAAAGATAATTTTTTTACAGAATTTTGTATATACACATAGTTAAATTTAAAACCATAATCAAGTTAAAATCATTTATGATTTGTTGTTAGCAAAATTAAAAAAACAAAACTAAATTTTTAAACACAATAGAACCCGAAACCGTTTTTAAAATTTTATTTTGCTTGTATGTACTAAAATACTAAAATTACAAATTTTACCGCAAAATTTATTTTTTATGTTAGTCTGCAATAATAACAACTTCTAGCGTTCATTTTTTTTTTGGAATAAAGAATATTTTGAAGGTGTTTAAATGAGTAATGTTCCATAGAATAATCTGCCTAAATAATGGCTATCGTCTTTGTAATTTTATTATCTGCAGACTATAAATTTTATAATTTGTGAAATACGTTTCGAGACTTAACTCCGAAAGCCTAAACACAACCTATTCACTTTTATTATAAAATGTCGTACAATTATTTACAATATATAAAGACATCACAAAATTACAAAGCAAAACATGGGTGTCGTAAAAAACTATTCCAATTGAAATTAAATTTTGTTGAAACACTTTTTACATAAAATAATAATAATAAATTCTATATTTTTGTTGGATTTTATTAAAAATTGTATGGTGTACAAAAAAAAGTTAAAAATGCACTTGGCAATAATTTTACTTTCAAAGTATTAAAATAAAAGAAAAAAAAACGACGAACTGAAAAAAGCTCACTTGAAAGTACATATTTTTATTTCAGTATGGTATAATGTGTGTTTTTTTAATGCAAATGTTTTTGAAAAACAAAAATATTATTTTTATTTATTTTCTTTATTAAAATAAATCTCTCTCCCTCTAAAAAAAATAAAAAATTTCTACTTTTATTCGTTTTACTTTGCACGAATAGCAACAACGCAAAAAAAAAACTTTCAACTAAAAGTTTATAAGGGGGAAAATTTGAAACAGTAAAAATGTTGAATACAATTTTATTTATTAGAAATAATACTTGTACTCGTATGTAGTACATACTTAACGAACTATATAGAACTTTTCAATATATTATATTTAATAAAAAAATAAAAAAAAAGTTTACGTTGATAGACCGGAGATGAAAAACGAAAAAAAAAAAAAGATTGTACCTTGCACTATTTTTCAACTTGTTGATTCGACATTATTGGCTGTGTTGTGGTTTTTAAATCAAAGAGAAATATGCTTGTGTACAGATTTATACTATTGACTGTTGCAGTTTAAGTTGTTGGTTGGAAAATATTTTAAACAGTATAAATGTTTGATTAGGCGTATTTTTCATTAACAAAGGCGTACAAATCATTAAAAATCAAAGGACATTTAAATTTTGTAAATTCTGTTGCTTGAGTAACATAAAATTTCGTTAAATATCAAATTTATTAGTTTAGTAATTCCGATAATTTTTTGTAAATTTCATCAATTATGTTAGTTCTATTAATCCTTTAAATTCAATAAATATGGAATTAATATCCATAAATTTCTATAAACTTTAAAAATTCTCTAAATTTTTTAAATTAGATATTTGATAACTATGAGTAATATTTATATTGATTGATTGATTGATCAGAATGTACGACCAAACCTGAGCAAAACTCCCGGATAACAACCGTTTGTGAAGTTAGCCCAAAATTCTATCCCCGAAAACTTACAAAGTAGCATATGGCAATACCTTTAAAAAAAAATGACTATCATGACATTTTATTTAGCTTTAATATCAAACAAGACAATAATTACTTGAAATTGTAAAAAAACGTTAAATAGAAAAAGGAAAAAAGAATATAAATGGCAGATAGTAGAAAATTAGTAAACGTAGAAATTAATACCATTTTAATCATGTCATGTCACAAATAAAATTGTTGGAAAACCATGTCAATTATTACTTACATATAATTTATTTAGCTCTCATCCCCGAAAAATATTACTGTTGCGATAGTCAAAATACACTATTCCAAGAAACAATCTTTTTATTTACTATGTGATTCAGATTTCTAGTGGTAAAGGTAATAAGCAATAGTCCCATTAAGTCATAAAATATTTGTTAGCCGGCTCAGATGAATATAGCATTAGATAGAGGATGGTTTAATGTATTTGTTGTAAACTTTTTACAATTTTGTATGTCGGTGAGCTAAGATACAGTCCCTTGAAGTCAGAAAATATTTGTTGGCCGGCTCAGAAGAATATATCATTAGATAGAGGATGGTATTCATCTGAGCCGGCCAACAAATATTTTCTGACTTCAAGGGACTATAACTCAACTCACCGACATACAAAAATTCTATAAATTTTACAACAAATACATTAAACCATCCTCTATCTAATGCTGTATTCATCTGAGCCGACCAACACATATTTTCTGACTTCAAGGGACTATATCTCAACTCACCGACATACAAAAATTCTAAATATTTCACAACAAATACATTAAACCATCCTCTATCTAATGATATATTCATCTGAGCCGGCCAACAAATATTTTCTGACTTCAAGGGACTATATCTCAACTCACCGACATACAAAAATTCTATAAATTTTACAACAAATACATTAAACCATCCTCTATCTAATGCTGTATTCATCTGAGCCGACCAACAAATATTTTCTGACTTCAAGGGACTATATCTCAACTCACCGACATACAAAAATTCTATAAATTTTACAACACATATTTTCTGACTTCAAGGGACTATATCTCAACTCACCGACATACAAAAATTCTATAAATTTCACAACAAATACATTAAACCATCCTCTATCTAATGCTGTATTCATCTGAGCCGACCAACACATATTTTCTGACTTCAAGGGACTATATCTCAACTCACCGACATACAAAAATTCTATAAATTTTACAACAAATACATTAAACCATCCTCTATCTAATGCTGTATTCATATGAGCCAGCCAGCTCATATTTTCTGACTTCAAGGGACTATATCTCAACTCACCGACATACAAAAATTCTAAAAATTTCACAACAAATACATTAAACCATCCTCTATCTAATGCTGTATTCATCTGAGCCGGCCAACAAATATTTTCTGACTTCAGCGGACTATATCTCAGCTCACCGACATACTAAAATTCTAAAAAATTCACAACAAAGACTTTAAACCATGCAATTATCTTATAGTTCGTACCGGTTATATTGCATTTTACAGAACAGGGTAGCAAAAATTTATTTTTCTTTGTCTTATCATGATATTATGTAGCGAATTTTGTCCAGAAAGATTGTTGAAATTTCTATTTGAATTTAAAAATATGTCACAATAGCAATGTATATTTTTCGGGGCTGAGAGCATGATAAAGAGCATGTCATGATAAATATAGTATCACGACAACTTATAGTGATAGAATTTTGGGCTAACTTCACAAAAACTTTCGTGACAGCATGATTTTCGGGGCTGAGAGTAAAAAGTGTCACGATAGTATTATTTAGTGTTACCATCGCGTTTTTCGAGGATGAAAATTGGGCTAACTTCGCATACATCGGATAACACCGGTCCCTCAGTACACTCTTTACACATAACAAAACAAAAGTATTAATTTATTAGTAGTACATATATCGTTCGTTCTTTGATCGCCATTGAGTTGAGTTGTTAAATTTGTATTTAAATAAAAATAATAAAATTTAATATAATAAAAATATATTAATTGTAATAAATTAATTATTAAATATAAATTGCATAAATTACCACCAAATAAAAGTGTAATATATTGTTTAAAAATTGAAGTAATTTTATTTATTTGAATTATATTTTCTGTGATTATCAAATATTTCGGACATTTTATGTGCTTACTAATACAAAAACTTCATTTCTTCTTATTGTGTATAACTGATTGTCTGTATGAATAATAAATAATTTTAAATCGTTTGGTGCAATAAACATAATATTTCCTTTGGTTAAATTTAGTAAATAAACTGTGTGAATTATTCGTTATAACATGTCTTCCACCTGCCATATTTGTACCAATAAAATCACCAATCAACATTTTCATCAAGCTGTGCACAAATCTCCAAAAACCTTTTAAATGATATTAAAAAACGTTCAGTGAGCTGGATTTGCGAAGACTGCCGTGTAACTGCTAACAAATCGATTGTGGAGGGCGAAGAAGACAATATCGAATCCGCCGAAAAGCATAAACGAATGGATAGCAAATTATCTGACCAGTTGAAACAAAATGTTGAGGTTCTTGTATCTGAGAACAAAACTTTAAAAGCAAGAGTACATAAATAAAAAGAACAGATAATCTCTCACAGCACTAAACTGAATCAAATTGAAGCCAGCATTGATAAGCCAAATCAACTGCGAAACTTAATCAACATTACCATCAGAGGCTAACCATTAAAACACGGTGTTACTCGTAGCAAAATTGGGTTTTATTTTAATACCTATCACACCTCACCATTTTTGTAAATTTTGCGTAATCGTACGTGCATTTATTTTTATATTTGAACATAATTAAAACGACTCACTACTATACATTTTCTGCTCTAATTATTAAAATTTTTCTTTTTAATTTATTGAAATTGATTTGTTTTCAGGTATATCATGGATAGTTATTTCAGAGTTGTGATTCAAAATATTCGTAGCTTAAGAGAAAATTTTAATGCGTTCAGCGTGTATGTAGCGAGTCTTACTAATATTCCTAATTTGATCTTTGTATCCAAAATTTGAATTTATTCAAATGAATGTTCAGAGTTTAATTTGGCAGGGGGGTTTTTATAAGTAAACATTTTGTAAATTTCACCTCATTGTGATTAAAATTCAGCAGATATTCTAGTTTTAAATATTCAACCAGCTAAACGAAACTTTACACCTTTATTTGTTTATACCGCTTCCATAATGGTGACATCAATTCATTTTGTGATGATTTGGAAAGGTTGCTGGGTTCACTTAATAACAAAAACACTGTTATCTTAGGGGATATTAATATCAACCTTTTAAATACTAGTGGATCCTTCAACAACCAAACAATGCTTGTGTTGGAAATGAATGCACTTGTTGTACGTTAGCTAAAGTACAATAAAATTTAATTCATCTCAAGATTGCATAATAATTATCCCATAAATATACGTTACTGCATATGCTTATCAATACATTTGGTCCAATTGAATTTAAATTATAATTGTTAGAAATTAAGTCTTACATTAATAATTCAATATTAAAAATTTATCTTTTGACATACACAAAATTTCCAAAATTTGACAAACATTGAATTAAATCAAAACTAAAGTAGTACATACTATAAATATTCAACAGGCTTATTAAAACTACTCGTTTGAGTATTCGATTAGCTTTTGTAATTGTAAACAATTTGTTTCTCCATTTTTCATATCGACAGTTGAACAATTTAAACAACCATCAGCCAATCATCTACTGCCAGCAAAATACGAGTATAATGGAAAATTAGGGAAAATTTGCGATTGTCAAAAGTTATTTGTAAAATGAGAAAAATTTGTTTTTGGTTTTAAAATAATGTTTACAAACAATTCGGTGACCAATTAATAAAACTTAAGAAAATATTTTGTGAATAAAAATCATATTTTGTAAACTAAATCTTTAATATACGGATTTAATTTAAACATCAAAAAATTGAATTTGATTAATTAAGTGGAATAGTTGTGCGTAAAGGAAAGTTTCTAGTGGTAAGGAATCCATTGAACACGGCTAAAACCAGTCTGCTCAATAAATTATTCAATTTTATTTAGCTTGCATCCTACGAATTTGTCAGTCTTGTAAATCAGCCAACAAGACTGAAGACATGTTTGGACCACGTTTTTGTTAAAAATGAAAATTTATTCAAATTTGATATTTGTAACCTAGCCATGCACTTTTCAGATTACAATTTGATCAAAGTTAATATTGCTTCCTCATCCATTAGGCAACCAGTTTCTGTTAATACTTCGAAGCTATCAAAAATTTGTTACGATAAGCTCAATACTTTTCTGAGGTTTGAATGTTGGGATTTTGTTTATAACGAAAAGATTTGTTAACGAAGTATAACGAATGCTTTAGCAAAATTATTGGTTATACTAAACTCGCATATTGCCGCATCAAAATTCATTATTGCTTCTTCTAAAATAAATAAGTTAAAGCCATGGATAAGTCCTAATCTATTATTTAAAATTAACAAAATTAACAAGCGGATGTAAAAATGGTCAAAAATAACTATTACAAAACCAAATTTGAATGGGCTAGTAAGAATTCAACGCAGTCATGGAAAATAATTGATGAAGATTTAGGACGTAATCGGATATATAAACGAATACAGTAAATTTATCAAGCCGATACTAATAGCATTCTCACGTCCCCAAAATCGATCTCTGATAAATTTTGTAAATATTTCCAATTTTAATGTAATTACTAGTGACATTACTTCAATTGAATTTAAAAAGTTTATTTATGGAGCTGATAGAAACTACAGTTCATCTTGTTGCTTTGAGACTATATCTTCTTCATAAATCCTATCTTGGATACAACAGTTAGATAACAAAGAGTTCAACGGCTTTGACGGCATTGATAATTTTTTAGTTAAAAAATGTTCGTGGCATTTGATGGATGTTATGAAATACCTATATAATCTTAGCTTGGACAGCGGTGAATTTCCAGACGATTTAAAAATAACTATTGTCATCCTCGTTTTTAAGAAGGGTGATGAATTACAACCAAATAATTACAGGGCGATTTCCCTTTTAAGCACTTTCTCCAGGGTTTTTAAGAAACTAGTTAAGCTTTGGTTAATTTGTTATTTGGATAAGAAATAATTTTTAAATGGAAATCAATTTCCTCATCAAGCTCTTTTGCACTGTTTTGCACTTTTTGCTTTTTCATAGCGTTATTTGTCGATATCGCCTAAGAATTTAACTGGAATGCTTTTATTGAAGTTAGCTAAAATTAGTGTTAGAGGTAACATTTTTGAATGGTTTGCAAGTTATATTGAAAATCGTCGTAAGGCCGTTAAAATAGGTAAGATAACTAGCTGCGAAGGTTTAATAAGTTGTACGTACCTCAAGGATCAGTTCTGGGGGTTTTATTATTTTTGATCTAATTTAATGCAATCTTCGATATTGATTTATTAGGATACGCCACAGCTTCTGCTGATGATCTGGCATTGAGCTATGGTACAAATTGCGGTATCGCCACTAAATCAATCATTGAAAACGACTTAAGCAAACTAAGTGAATGGTTTTATCATATCGGCTCGCTATAAGCGTTGAATCAAAAGTTATGTTATTTGGAAAGAATATCACTAATTCTTCGGTATACCCTGTGAAATATCATGTTCTTCCCTGTGATACAATCATTTGCTCGTCTCAATGTTTTACACGTGAATCTGTTAACGAGTTTAGATATTTGGGTTTAACAGTGGATGCTCAACTAAATTGGAAGTCTCATCTCAATAACACTAGGAAAAACGTACTTGGTGCTGTACATAAATTCTATAATCTTAAGAAATTATCCCCAAACAGTACTCTGCGAAAGTTATATCACTATATATTGAAAATGATTTATATCCGCAGTGATAGTTTTCACAATCGGATTTCACAAACACAGGTGTATAATACGGGTTACCCACGAAATCCATTACGTCATGATCCTTTTTGACAAAATCCATCTTGACCAAATCCATTTTTGACATAATCCTCTTTTGACAAAATCCATCATTTTCAAAATCCATTTATGATAAAATCCATTATTGACGAAATCCATTTTGTCAAAATCCATCAAAAAGCCATCGAATCCATCGTTTTTGTTATTTTTTACAAGCGGCTTGTAAAAAATAACAAAAACGATGGATTCGATGGCTTTTTGATGGATTCTTGCAAACATAACAAAAACGATGTGTTTTTAGCTAAAGATGAATTTGTACCATTATTGTGGCTGCTTCTGGTAGTCCCACACTGTCATAACTGTTGTCGCATATGTAGCTATTTGTTCAGTAATTTGAAAATAATTTCCGAATCTTTATGACTATAAAAGGTTTTTTTATACTTATACTTTTACAAAATAACATTAATTAATTACAATGAAAACCAATTTTTTTTAAATGCCGTGTTTTACCCATATACGTGGTTTGTTAAAAAAGGTGACTTTTTATTTTTCTCGAAAATATTTATTTATTCATCAATATATACTTTGTCCCCTTCAAAGTAATCCCTCTCAGATATAATACACTTGTGCCTATGCTTTTCCAACCCTCGAATCTCTTCTGATATGAGTCCGAAGAACAAGAAAAATTCGGTGGCTGAGGCATGATTACGGATGTCGCTGCCACACGTTTCATGCCCAAAACAACCGAAAAAATTGCATGGCATGAGCCAATTGATATGCCCACATCCTCAGCATCTTCTCTAATAGTGATTCTCCATAATAATTTTGTTCACTAATTTAACGTTTTCATCGGTCGTTGACGCGCTAGGGCGTCCAGGGTGGGCATCATCATTAACATCTTATTGGCCTTCTGTGAAGAGCTTCTACCACTTACAAACATTTTTTCGATTCTTTGATGTATTTTACAACATATTCAGCTGCTAATAATAATAAGTTTTCCATCCATAAAAATAAAATAAACTATTCGTATATCATTATATTTTGTATATCATTATATTTTGATATAATGAAATATGTAATTATTTACTAAATATATAATTTATTTAAATACGAAATTTATTTTATTGATGACCGTACAATCAGTTTAGTGACATTATACTGAAGGATTTTGACAACAGTGGATTGTGTCATGAATGGATTTCAACAATCATGGATTTCAACATCAATGGATTTTACCAAAAGTGGATTTTTATAAAAAACGGCGGATTTTAGCAAAACGGATTTTGGAAAGATGGATAACGGGGGGATCCCGTATAATACAATTGTGTTGCAATTGTGAGAAGTTTAGAAGATTTTATCTTTACATGGCACCGTATTTTTTTTCATATTTTACCTAAAGATATAAAAATTCTAACGATGGAACGTCCACGTAAATTTGAGAACGACGTTCAAACTTGGCCGCTCAACATAAAAAATGTTGAAAGAATTTTGCTAAAATGAACTTTGTATACACTTGGTTGCAAAAAATTTGCACATTGATAAATTTTCTTCAAAATTTCAAAAATATCAAAAAATCCAATGTTTTTTTAATTTTCTTAAATGCAGATTCAAAGTATATTTCAACACTTATCCAGTGGTACCATTTTTGTACTTATACCATGTCAACAAAGTGATTTTTGGGGTCAACAGCTGAAGTACACGTTTTTTGTGAATTTATCAGCATGAAAATTAGTGGTAAAAATCGAATTAAAACATGGAAATCAGCAAAAAAACATTTTTATTAATAAGAAGTATTCCCTCTCCTAGCCCGAATAATAGCTTCCATTCGATCTATCATCGATTTCACCAAAGTGTTCACCAAATCTTGAGGTATCGCCTCCCATTCCTCTGGAATCGCCTATTGCAGCTCTTGGATACTCGTGGAAATAATATCTCTGGCTCGAACCATTTTTTTGAGGTTCGGGATTTAGGTTCGGGGTTCGAGCTGGCTACTCCATATCAAGTTCATCCATACCTCTTGAAGGTACTGGTAAACTATACCAGCCGTATGTGGGGTCGCATTGTCCTGCATTAACACGAAGTTTTCAACAATAAAACCGGCAAAAGGTATGATAGATTCGTCGAGTACTTCTCCAATGTACCGCTGAGAAGTAAATCCTCTTAATCGACGGCCAGTAATCGCTCCGGAGATGAACACAAGATCATTTGGATTGTCACCTGCTTACTTTACGTAAGAAAAAAAAATATATTAAATAAACAAACAAATAAGGAAACTTTTGAGATATAATATTTCAGTACACACTGTTGTATATGGAATACAGCATAGGATGTTGGAAAAAAAACATTAACTCGCTTAATTGTTTAGATAAATTCTCTCTTTCAATCAGCAATCGCAAGGGATCAAAAATTCCTTAAATAATAGTTGGGTGGGTATTTTATGGGCACATGTAGGATATATGTACTTCAATGATTTACATGATTTCTAGCTCATCTATCTTACCAGATGCACATCCACTCCAGATCGGACTTAAATACATACATTAAGCGCGACTGAATGTAGGCATAGTATAATTATTGTAGAAGGGAGTTTTAGGTAGGAGATGCTTTGTTCGATTTAGAAATGAATAGGTCCTAATTAAACCAACTACCACCCCGCTCATCGCGATAACGCCTCAGCCACTGTCTATGTATAATAAATGTCTTACCTTCCCACAGTTAAAGAAGAACAACAAACAAATTCATAAAAAATTCTTCTACTTATGATTATTTTGGCCCTGGAATTTTGGCCCCATTGGCTACCATTAGGATCATTCTGAAGCCGAATTGCTTGTTACAATTTTCGCTACATCAATAAATGTGTTTGATTGATAATTGTAAAAAATGAATTACCAATTTTTTTTATAAAAATGGGTTCAGCATTGTCTCAGAGGCACCAACTGCAACCTTATTGTCATAAAAAATTTCCAAGGCAACCATAATCTTGAAGAAATCGCAAAAATGCATAAATTGGGTAGACAAACTCCGTAAAAGCTTTCAAAATTACTTTTTATGTTTGGCTTTCGCCCATTTCAATTAAGCTTATCAGATTGCTTGTTCATGTTTGTTGTTCAACAAATAAACCAGCCAAGCCACAAAATGTGACAATAGCATGTTTAAAAAAAGTTTCTTAATCATATTTATGCAATTTGAACGTACATACATAGGTACTCGTAATATACACACTCAACCCATTCGGATTAATTATTATAATTTTTTTTTTACAAAGCACATCAACTTTTATGATGAACAAAACGTATTCTTGTTCGTCGTCTAAAAAACGCGCGTTGTAAAATTGTCATCATATCACAATGCGTATATAACACAGCACAGTATGTATATACATATTCATATTTAATGTCGCACTTCGTCTACGTAACTTCTTGTTCGCACTAATTGTTTTAATATACAGCAGCTAACATGTACCTTGTTTAAAAAACAAAAAAACAAAAAAAATTTAATAAAAATAAAAATGTCTCATTCTTGTGTTTGATTTACCCCCGCAGGAATCCTTCTTGCACGGTGTTATATTGTAGTATGTATATATAGCGCGAGCGGTAAATAACAAATGTTGTATGCCACGCACAAAAAGTCATAATCGTAATGATAACGGTGTAAAAATAGAAAGACTTTTATACCCGCTTATATACATATACAGGTGTTTCAAGAGGAAACATATAAAAATAAAATAAAAATCATAAAATACATGGGAAAATGTTTATATGAAGAGGAGCATAAAAAAAAAGTAAAAATATTGTCTACCTGTTATACGCTGAAAATTGTATGAGATAAATTTTCATATACTTTGATGAGATATATTACAAGAAATAAAAAAAAATAAAAAATACGAATCTTATGTTTAATACGAAATGCACATACTTATGTACACACATGTACTTGTAAATTCTTTTAACGGAATGAAATTTTAAAAAGATTGAAAATTTGAGAGCTTTAATCGTGTGCTTTTTTGGATATTAAAAATCATCGATCATGCACTTTAAATTATTACAAAAATATGCATACATTTGTACGTATTAAATACAGTCAGTATCGGATTGTTTTAGTAACAAGTAGACAGAATAGTAAACCGATTACAGTTTAGTTTTGAACACCCTATAATTCTTCCGCATTCGCCCTTTTAGATTTACAAGTTGTTAATCTAAATCTTTATATTACAATGAGGATTTAGGGTAAAAATGGAGTACAGCTGAGTCAATCGATCCAAAAATTGGATACATTCGTTAAATCATGTCACGTTTAATTTAGTCAACATGTTGCCAACAACGGGTGGACCTGGATAGAGCCCATTTTGTGTACCCAAAAAAATCGTGCAAGCCAGTTTTTGCTAATGATTACGTTTCTCAACAGACAACAAATATATTTTTGTTTTGTCGACTGCTGGAATTCAAAAGAATGTTTTAAAAGTGTAAAGTTTATTTATAAAATTTTCTAGATTTTTAGTTCATTGGATAATAATTTTGTTTGATCTTTGCATTAATATTTTTTTGTCGACCATTTGCTTATTTTTATTCTATTCTCAAATATTTGAGCCTAATTACAAACCATTAATCCATAATTATTCATGTAACTCCAAAACTATTTATAGTTATATGAAATTGTCCAATTATGTCATAATTATTCACTACCAATAGTTCTTTGGGTTGCAATTACCAGTTTGATAAAATGAACACTGCATAGTTGGTCTGTGCGGCTAAGTAGCAAAAAACAACCGAACATGAATATATATTGCTGAGGAGTGGTGTTTTTAAATCTTTAATGGTTTAATAAAAACTGATTTCGTTTTCCACTGATTTTTCAACAACTTTAGAATTATGTACTGGTTCTCGCGCAATAAGTTTGTAGTTTCCTTATTGGTCGCTACTTTTAAAAATAGGAATTATGTAAAGTAGCTGATTTGAGCTTCATAGATACTATACTCCCTGTACAAAAGAAGCATTGAAAATATGAACAAGAACAGGACTGAGAAACTCAGAAATAGCTTGTAGAATATAATAACTAATTCCTTTATCATCTAAAGACATTTTAGGTGCCAACGATTCAAAATAGATATAATGCCGGAGTCGATATTTTCGTTCACTAATTATAAGAAAACTCGTAATTATGAACAATGAAATAAAAAATTCGCCTTAATACTAGGAATAAAATCATAAATTTCTTGCAAAAATACATAATATACTTAATGGAGTGTGATGTAACCTATAGATATACAAAATTACACAAATATTGTTTGCAGACTCTAAGCAACCATAACAATATCAGCCAAAGACAAACTAAAAGCAAATAATGAACAGCTTATATGAGGCTCTAAATAATAATACACACACACACACACGCACACACACAGATAATATATAAGCATCGTTGCAAGCATCAACCAGCGTGTAACCGTTTAGATTATATGAAGCAATTTCATCATGAATTTCAATCAGAAATGTAAGATTTTCAATCAACTACAAGATATAGGGGTATATTTTCATTTTCATTTTCATTTTCATTTTCATTTTCATTTTCATTTTCATTTTCATTTTCATTTTCATTTTCATTTTCACTTTCATTTTCATTTTCATTTTCATTTTCATTTTCATTTTCATTTTCATTTTCATTTTCATTTTCATTTTCATTTTCATTTTCATTTTCATTTTCATTTTCATTTTCATTTTCATTTTCATTTTCATTTTCATTTTCATTTTCATTTTCATTTTCATTTTCATTTTCATTTTCATTTTCATTTTCATTTTCATTTTCATTTTCATTTTCATTTTCATTTTCATTTTCATTTTCATTTTCATTTTCATTTTCATTTTCATTTTCATTTTCATTTTCATTTTCATTTTCATTTTCATTTTCATTTTCATTTTCATTTTCATTTTCATTTTCATTTTCATTTTCATTTTCATTTTCATTTTCATTTTCATTTTCATTTTCATTTTCATTTTCATTTTCATTTTCATTTTCATTTTCATTTTCATTTTCATTTTCATTTTCATTTTCATTTTCATTTTCATTTTCATTTTCATTTTCATTTTCATTTTCATTTTCATTTTCATTTTCATTTTCATTTTCATTTTCATTTTCATTTTCATTTTCATTTTCATTTTCATTTTCATTTTCATCCCGCTTGTTACATTTGTTTTTTTCCAGCAATTTGTTTCAGAAACATTAAAACGATTTTCGAACCTATACGTCAAGAGTACGTGGTTACGAAGACTACTTGGTTGGATTAGTACGTTAACCAATGTTTTATAAATGCAGCGGTTTTAAGATTGAGTTAATGGTTGAGTTTTTGGTTGAGTTAAGGGTAAAGTTGGGGTCCATTTGTAAGTTTAATTGTGGTAGAGTTGGAGTTGAGTCAAGGTTTGATAAGGGATTAGCTCAGCTGGAGATTTACCTGTGTACTAAATTGACGATTGAATTAGAGTTAGAAGCTTGAGCTGAGTTCATGTATGCTTGGAAGTTTTAAGTCCATGGTGGGGTTGATTTAAGTGCGAGTTCACGTAAATATTCTGCTGAAAAATTTTCAGAAGGCAACCAATCAACGTAGTCTATTTCATAAACAAATTTTCCCTTCCGAATTAAATATTTTTAAACCGCATACAATCCTGCTGAAAATATTTTTTTTAGGTCAAATTAAGTGTAAATTGGATTTGGACTAGGTCTAAGTTGGAGTCGAATTGGATTTGGGTTGGAATTGAATTGAGTAAGGGCCAACGGTTAATTTGATAATTTATTTGGCGTTAAGTTGGTAGTTTGCTTGGGTTGTTTTGAGCTGAGCTCAATTGCAAATATAGATTTCGAGTGTCGTTAATTTTAGGATTGAATTTGATGTTTAATTTGGAATAAGTTGAGGGTTTTGTGAAGGGTTGTATTAGAGGTTGAATTAGGATTGAGCGGACTTCATAGATACATGCAGTTGTCCAGTCGAGTGTTGAATTAGGAGTTTGGTTGAGGTTGAGTTGAGGTTTACTAGAAGGCTCAAGAGTTGCGGTTTTAATTGGAAGTTAGTTTGAGTTGCGGTCGAGTCCGATGATTTGTGGATTATGTTAGGTGTTTATTTAATGGTTAGTTTAAGGTTTCATTTAAATATTAGTTTGGGTTAAATCACAGCCACCCACACATTTTTACCAGACAAAATAAATTCTTCAAATAAATAAATATTAAGCTTTTAAAAATTATAAAACATGCACTGTTACACACGTTATTTCAAATATAGGCTTTCTCTGATATCTGGTAGCATAATGTGGAGTAAATATAATTTTATATTTAAAAGTTAAGAGGGTTTCCTCTTAATTTTAAAATTTAGTTAACAGCTTTTAATATTACCTTTAATATAAAGAATATATTTTTCAGAATCAAAGTAATTATTGACTGGCTTTGCCTATATGCCTAAAGTGGACCTTGTTATTATGCTTATGTAACGCTTATTTTGTTAAGCTAGGAGCTTTTCATCTTAATTGCAAGTTTTTCACAAAAAATTAATTATAATTATTTGTATGTTGATTCTCATGTTAAATTAAAAAAAAAAAACTTTTTTTAACGCTTAAAGCTTTAGAAAGCTTATTTTCAATTTTAATTTTCGGTAAAGTTTTAAAATATAAAATATTTACCCACTAGGATCGGTAATCATCAAATGCTCAAAATTTTGACAAAACAGAATTTTTCAAGTTTAGAAACAAAATGATTTAGCAACTGCCTCGGAATATTTCGAATACGAACATTTTGTCGAACCGTTTAAACATTTAAAGTTTCGCATTTAAGAGATCTTTTGTGCATTCAAAATTCCTAACCTAAAACAAATACCAAACAAAAATTACATCGCAGTGAAATAAACCAAGAATTGTTGTTATATTAAGCTTGCTGTATTTGATTTGATTTAAATACAACAATTAAATCAGCGTTAATGAAACATGGATCTATTAAATCTTTTATCTAAACCTACCCCAACTACTTCTGATCTACTGTCAGCCATCGCTAAGCTCATGGATTCTAATAATACCAAAAAGGAAGAACTCAAAAACTGCTCCAACGAAATAAAAAGTAACCTGAAATCAGTAGTAGCAGAAATAAAATCTGAAATTAATAAGACGAACAAGAGAATGGAGTACCTTGAGCAGGATATTTTTAAAACCTACATATTAGTGGATTCTCTCCAAAACGAGATCAACCACATTAAGCAGAAAGAGCTGCTATATGATATTTTGATATCTGGAATTCCACCCAGCATTAATGATCCGGCCGAAGTATTAAACAAGTTGAGTGATATTTGCAAATTCAATATTGAGAGCATAAATTCTTATTTTATGAGGGGCAGTTATCGTTAGGCGAAGTGGGCACAGTTTGAATGGAGTTAAAAACCAAATTATTGTGACGTTTAATGATAAAGCTTCAAAAGAAGTTTTGATGTCAAAAGTTTGAAGTGATGGGCCTTTACATCCCTCTCTTAGTCAATTGTACCCTGGCCATGGAAATGCTAAAACCCAAACCGTGATAAGTATTCGAGAAAAATAACGACCTACAATTTACAAATATTTAAAAGGTTATTGGAATTGAAAAGAAAGAAAAAGATCTGTTATTGCTGGTTTCGACATAATAACATTTATGTCAAAACCAGCTTGAATAATGATAAAAAACCAATAATAATACGATCACATAATGACGTAACCAAATTAGATCAATAACAACAAGCTGTCGTGATTTTTGACTTGCTTCTCTTCTTCAATTATGCCAATAACCTTCAACTTGAACTTCAATTGTTTTGTTTTTGTTTTATTTTGCTATTTTACTTTTTATGTTTTATGTATTTTATGCTACACGCATCCAGGGCAATTCTTTTACAATCATTGATCATGTTTTGTCCAGCTTTGAAAAATCATTTCATGTTCTCTATGGAGATAATGATCTCAGTGATCATCAATATATCTTAACAAAATTCGTTATTTCAAAAAAAAACAAAACAAAAATTAACATTCACCAAAATCAAGACTGATAATGACAAAGTCATTAAATCCCTTCTAGAGGATAGTAATCTACACAACCATAATGACTTTGAAGTTTTTTATAAACGCTTGACACACTACATCCGGAATTTTACTAATAAAACTGTCATCACCATCAAAACAAACTCCTATAAAAAACCTTGGTTCAATACGGAGCTAAAAAAATTAACGCGCTCAAGGGATAAGTTTTATAAATTACACAAAAAATATCCAAATAATAGCTTTTTTCGTATACTTAATGGCAAAGAGTGTCATTTCTTGGCTGAAAACAGTAAAGAAAACTGCTACTTTTCTCCTTAGCAACACATTTCTTCACTATAAACACTTTTCTTCATAGAAACGCTTTTTCTCCAAATGATTTTTGAATTTTACACATACATACTTGGATCCAAACTGGGTCTACCTTTTTTATTTTTACCTGATTTGTCGTCAAATACACGAAAAAAATAGCATGTCCGACACGTAAGAAAAGTGGTTTTCCATGCTCGTAAAATTGTTAATCCACTCGCTCACTAGCGCTCGCTCGTAAATTAAACAATTTGACTCGCTGAAAAACTATCACTTTTCTTTACTTGTAGAACAATCTACTATTTCTTGAGTTCGTTTAAGGAATTGAAAACAGTTTTTCAATCTCGTGTTTTTTTCCACAAGGAATTATACTTTACCAATATATTTAGTGAAAATGCAATGCATCCTAGTAACATGTGGAAGTTTATTCGACAAATTCTCACTAACTGCGGCAGCTTTAAAGTAGAACCAATTGTTCTAAAAATTCAGAATGTTGCTACCAGTAACTCATTGGTCATGAGTGACAAATCATTTAGTCAACTTCTTCAGTAGAATAGGTACCAATATCTCGAAAAATTATCCACAGAATTTTATTTATTTGAGCCGACACCGAGAGTTACATCTAGTTTTCAGGCGTTATGCCACACAAATGAAGAAGAGATTCAAAATGTAGTTGATAATATCGATGCACATGCATCAATGGGATATGACCAAATCAGTGTAAATCTTCTTAAATAACTGGAAACTATCATTTCACCTTTATTAATGAAGTCTATACATAAGTGGGTTGATGAAAGTCGATTTCCAAGTTTCATGAAAATAGCGAGAATAACGCCAATTTTTAAAACTGGTGATAAAAAACTAAATTTCTAAAAACTAATTTCATAATAGCCCCCCGATACCAAATTACCTTGAAGAGCATAATATAATACATAAAAACCAATTCGGTTTCTGCAAGGCTAAAAGTTCAGTATCCGCAACATTAAATTTAGTTGAATCCCTTTACAAACACATCGAAACTGGAAGATTGATTGTTTGCATCTTTCTAGATTTAATGACGGCTTTTGATTGTGTGGACCATCGGATACTCTTGCGGAAATTTGATTATTTTTTTATGGGTTTCCGACCAGCATTACAAAATTAATTGAAAGCTATCTTTCTGATAGACAACAATATTTCAGGATATATGATTTTGACTCCAATAAAGTTGGTGTTAATTGTGCCGTTCCGCAAGGGTCTATTTTTTTGTTCCCATTCTGTTTTTACTCAACATAAATGACTTCTTCAAATTTGATCTGTATTGCATGATCAGATATTTGCAGATGATATAGCCATTACACTCAAAAAAAAAAATTTGTTTTTTTTACAAATATTGAAGCGTAAAAAGAAAATTGTTAATTTAACAAAAAATTTGTTCAGTTAACACCGGATTTGTAATGTTTTTCGTTGTAAATTAAACAAAGCATTTGTAATCCAACAAAAATCCATTTGTAATTTCAATTTCAATACAAATTTAAATTTACTATGCACTTTCGTAACATTTACATGCCAAATTGTGAACAAAATTTTACAGGTCTGTGTGGAAAAATAACGAAATAAATACCTTTTCTTCTTAATTATACAAATGCCATTGTAGCAGTTATTATGCTCCTTTATAAAATTTATAAAAATGATTTTCCAAAACGATAAATGAACCTCATTATAGATAATCAAATATTTTTTTTTTCGCTGGCGCTACATTCCATAGAGGGATTTGACCGCTTCATGATGAAGTTTTGTAATCATTTTGTGAACGGATAATGAGTGATTAATTCATTGATCCTACGTTAATTAACCAGCCGTGATTTTTTCATCACTCGCCCGGAAATCGAACCCGGGACCTCCGGAGCTTAAAGCAAGCATGCTAACCACTGTGTCACCGGGGCGACAATCAAATATTAGGCACTTCAAATATTTACAAATATAATCGTAGAAATGCTTGTCATACAAATATAATTGTAAAACACAAGTTATTGTTTCGTAAAATTTTGTAATATTTTATGTTTTAACAAATTAATTTGTAATTTTTACAAACATATGCCTAATTAAAACGATAGGATTCGTAAATTTTACAAAATTGCTTCGTAAAAATGTGCTTCGTTTCCATTATGTTTTGAGCTACCAAACCGTGCAGTGCGTTTTTTAATATGAATAGTGAAAATAAAATACGACCAAGTGGTGAAAGAATTTTTAAAAAATATTAATGTGGCGAGTTACTAAAAAATATTAAAGTTATTAAAAACCAGTTTTATTATATTTTTAATCATTTCAAATAATTAAAAAAAATGTAATCTGGAGAATAAATTGTAATAAACACTACATCATGGAAAAAAACAGCGAGGCCTTCACTATAAACTTTCCGAATCTTAATAATAGCGAAAATCAACCCAATCAACATCTAGGTGAAATCATTCCGCTGGATTTCGAAACAATAAGTGTCCTGTTTCCTCAAACGGCTGAAATGTTGAACGAAACTCAAAATATTGCTTTGCTTGTAACGAATGCTGAAGAAACCGAGGAAGAATTGGCTACTGAGGAAGAAACTGAACTAAAAAATTTATTAAAATCATGGAGTGTAGAGGATCTTTACAATCGTCTAACAGGTACACACATACATACAGTCAGAAACATTCAGATGTATACGGCAAATTAAAATCAACGAAACACTTTTTTTTTTTCTTACTTTTTTTATTTTAAAAATACATAAATATGAAGTAAATATGTATATGTGATAACATTATTGATAAAAAATAAAATTTTAAATATGATATCTTCTGTTTGGTTTTTAACTTTATCTTTAAATTTCCCTCTAACTATGAGCCGTATACATCTGAATGTTTCTGACTGTACATATAGTATATTCTATAATATGTTATACATATAGTTTTTGAAAAGTAAAAATTTAATTTTAGATGAGGGTATTGGCATACTATATTCAAAACACATACAGTATCATCACATAAGCGAAATTTTTGAGCCATCAGAATTGGGGAGAACAATTTTTTTCGAACATAATCTTACCACTTGGCAAAGAGAACAATTAATATAATTATTATTTTATATTTGCAAAACAAGGTAAATTAAAGTTTTCAATAAAAATTTTGATTTAAACAATGAATAAATTTTGTATTTTAATTTTATCATAATTATTTGGACATTCTTCTCTTTACATGATAAATACTCAACAAGCCAAACAAACAAATGCATACACCCAAACACACACATATATCCAACAATAACCTCTGTTAATCCTACAAAAAAATTTGTTGTAACATTTGTCCTCTTATATTATTCTCACAAACACGCTTTGTAAATTTTACAATTATTTGATAAATTTACGCAAAAATAGTTTCTATTTTACAATATAATTTGTAAATTATACAAAGGAGTAATGCGAATTTTACAAATTAGTTTCGTACACATTATTATTTGTTTACATTCTAAATTGTAAATATTACAGTTGTCCTTGTAAAGTTTACACTGTATTATTGTAATAGTTTTTACGAAACCCGAATCAGTTTTACAAAAATGTTTGTAAATTGTCGGGCAATTATAAACGTTGTAAAATTAACGAAATGAAAATTGTTGGGGTTACGAAGTGCTTCGATGGTTGAAATAGAACAGATTTATTTGTACAATTTACTAGTTTTTTTTGTTCATATCACCGAATTTTTTTTTGAGGGTACTTATGGTTGCAAAAACATTTCAAAATTTAATAAAATATTAAATTGGCTTTACAATAGTAAACTAAATATCGATATATCTCCATTTTTATTTATTTATTTATGTATACAAAAATTTTGTGTTAAATACCACTCTCATGCATCCACTTTCGGTTTTGAGCATATGCTCATTCGCAACAGATTGTGGTGTCTGAAGTGGCTTAACATTGTAAAAAGTAAAAAGAAAAACTGCAGGATTAGAGACCGGATCACTCACAACACAGCTGTTTTATTGATTTACATCATTCGCTTAGATTTTCGTATTTTTCTCATGCGCCACTTGAAATTCTGAAATTCTCCGTTGAGCGGTATCAGCAAGGGATCCGTGTGATGGTAGCATTCTGCCATTGTGCTCGATCCGAAAGTTTAAAATTTTTTTTTATTTGGTTGAAACTTTGAAATAATTTAAGAAAAAAAAATATAAAAATAAAACCAACTAACTGACTCGAAAGTCAAAGCCTATTAAACTAAATCTTAACTCGAACAAGTCAAACTTCATTATTTTTTATCTTCGAAACAAACCATTGCATATTTTTGATGAAATAATTTCACAGACTAAATTTGTTAAACGGTCCGAGACTACTACCTATTTGGTGCTTAAAATTAACTCGCAGTTATCATGGAAAAGTCACGTAAATAATATTAAATCAAAAATTGCTCCATTTATCGGAGCGCTTAGGAGAACTGCATGATATTTACCCCGAAATTTGTCTTACAACCTATACTACAGTTACATCCACTCACACTTAATTTATTTAATTCAAATCTGAGGTTCAGCTAGTAAACACCTTTTAAGTGACCTACAAACACTGCAAAATAAATCTTTGAAAGCAATCAGGAACCTGCCAGCCGATAAGCTCTCAAAAACATTATTTAAAGAGAAAATTTTGCCAATTAACAAACTTATAGAATTTGAATATCTTATGACTATATATAAAATTAAACTGAATGTTATAAAAGGCAATGTTGACCTAATATCTAATTTCCAGTTAAACAACAGAATTACCCGGAATTGTATTAATTTTCGTCTTCCAAGTTATAAGCTATAGCTTTAACCCAAAATAATATATTTAATAAAGGCATTGACTTTTTCAATAAATTGAAAGAATTGGAAAATAACCTACCCTTACCGCTGTTTAAGTCGACAATTAAGGAGCAGTTACGCAATAGATATGAGCAAGAATATGACATTTTTCATAATTAAATAAAATTAGTAAATTTTCTGCTTGTTTTCATAGCGTTATCTTATGATCCACTGTTTCGTCTTATTTATTTTTGAAATTTGTAATTTTTGATTTTGTATATAAATTGTTATTCTTTTTGGAAAGTATAATAAATGAAAAAGAAAAAAAAATTGAGCTTTAATATAAATTAAGTTCCTTAATAATCACATTTTTAAAAATGGTATTTTGTGATTAAAATAAATGTTAAGCTTTTTGAAAATTCAAAACCTGCAATTTTTAACACTCACCACATTTTCAAATCGAGCTTTTATATGTAAGGTACATTTTTTACAGTCAAAGGTGGCTGGGTTTCTCTAATCGCTTTGTGGGAATCAAATATTTTTAAAAGTTTTTAAAAAGTTATGATATGTTTATCTTGTTAAAAGTTTATAGTAAAAGCTTCAAATTTCTTGTTTTGATTCTTGTGTTTAGAAATAAAACCATTTTATTGAATCGGTTTGTGTTCAATAATATGAAATACTAAATTAATAAATACGACAAGCTTTTTACAACATAATGAAATTAAAAAGCAAATAACAAAAATTTTGCCTAAATAAATGAAGCAATCGAATTAAAATTTAAGAATATTATTTTCTCTAAATACAATTATTACAAAATACAAATTTAGCATATTTTCAAATTTGGAATTTACATAAAGAGAGTCAGGCTGATAAGAAATACACAAAGAAATTTTCTTATTCCAAATTTTTGAAGGAAGTTTCAAAGGTTTTTGGATTCATTGGATAAAGTTATTTTGTTCGACTTGATTAAGCGTAAAATTATTTAAATTTATTTAGCTATTAAGTTCAGCTATTTAGCTACATAGTCACTTGTTACCAATTCATTGGGTAACATGGAATAACCATTCAACATAATCAAATGACAAATTTATGCATTAATAATTAATATTTAGCCAAGTCAATTTTATTTAATGCTTGTTAGCAGAAATTAAGGATTAAATAAAATTGTTCTATGGTATAGAGCTGTGATGCATGTGCTATCCTAGTCCCTAATACATCGCTGCACTAATTATATTTAAATACCATTGTGATTGAATTGTAGCTTTATATTGAAAATAAAATTGTAATAAATAATAAAGGACCGATTATCAGTCAGTCGTTGTGAAATATCCCGTTTTGAAATATCGCATTTTGTACCATATCGCGATTTGTACCATATCGCGTTGTGAAACATCTAGGTAAATATAAATGCATTCCATTTTTAGTAGATACTGGTGCAGCTATTTGTCTAATTAAAAAAGGAATTAGTGATGACTCTTAGGGCAACCAAAAAATGCAAAATTATTTTAAAGCTCTTAAAATATGCTTTAAAAATCTGAAAATATGAGTTCAGAATAATTATTCCTTCAAATTTGATAAAAACGATTCCAAAAACACCTTACGACAGCAACAAATATAATAGAATAATAAAATCACATGCCGATGTTGTGTTAAATTTATTTTTATTTCAAAAACCATTTACAAAAATAGTATCGCATAGTTCACAACGATAAGGCCCGTTGCACATTTCAGCTAAGCTTCCCCGTGCATCCCTTTGCACATTCCAGCTGATTACTTCTCTTATACACACGTATGCACATTATTTTATATCTTGCCATTTAATTTTTTTATTTTTAATCGGGGGTCAGAATTTAGCTGAAATCGCTTAGATTAGCTTAGCTGAAATGCACAACGGATCTAAAAATTAAAAATAAATAAGATAAAGTGCTTGTTTATTGTTTAATTTAAATTATCGTTGCAATTTATAACCATTATGCCCATTTGGCCATTATAACTATTTGGCTTAAGTTTTCAAACAAAAAGCTTTGTCTGTTTGAACGGAAAACACTCTTATACATTGAGAAACTTTGCTCCACGTCAAAGGAAGTGGTCGGTGCATATTTAAATGCCAATATTTCTGAAACTATATAAATTTCTGTTTTATTTTGGGATGTCCCCATTATGTTACGTGAAATATCGGTTAATACAACAAATCCGTTATAAAATGTTTTCGGCTTTTTATAGACAACAAACTATTTGTAATGACATACTCATTATTTTTGATTTGGCAAATCAGTAAAATAATAGAGTTACACTCCTAAAATATCTACCCAGCAAAAGTAGAAAATATTAATTCCCTCCCCCTTTTCTTTCCCGCAGAATCAATACAAAATGTATCAACTCTCAAAAATGAGAAAAAAAATTGAAAAATGAGAAAAAATTCAACTCTCGCTAATTACATTAAGTATATAGCTAAAGGGTATTGACTTAGCGAATTATATCCACTAACTCAAACTCAAAAACCCAAGCAGAAATCTCATTTGTGTGCGTATAACTTTGTAGATATTCGTGCGGGCATTATACGAACACAAATGAGATTTCACCTTGGGTTTTTGAGTTTGAGTTAGTGAATATAATTCGCTAAGTCAATACCCTTTGGCTATATACTTAATGTATTTAGCGAGAGTTGAATTTTTGTAGTTCGGTCGGAGCTACCTGAAGAGTAGACCTTTACTTTTCTGTACCAGCACAAAACCTCAAATAGATTTCTCATTTTTGAGAGTTGATCCATTTTATATTGACTCTGCGGGAAAGAAAATGGGGTAGGAATTAATATTTTCTATTTTTGCTGGGTAGATATACCTATTAGGAGTGTGACTCCATTATTTTATTGATTTGCCAAATCGAAAATAATGAGTATGTCATTACAAATAGTATGTTGTCTATAAAGAGCCGTAAATATTTTATATTAAATCAGACAATTTTTAACTTCATAAACAAATCCGTTATTTTTGTGAATTACGCTGGTAAGTTTAACTTTAATAGCACCAGCTACTTCGCCTTATTTGTGTTTGAGTTTCCGTCCCGATTTTAAGTTGGTCAGCAAGCTGCACCCCAGAATTTTCCAATTTAGTAATGGGCGCGTCAAAAAAACCATAGTTTGCCGCAATAAAAAATAAACCTGCCTCTACTGAATTGTCACATAACAGCTGTTTTGATATTTTGGTTGAGGCTACCTCTTCATCGTCCAATGCATCAAATACAACAATAATATCTTCAAAACTATTGGCATAAAACTTAACAGCTGCGAGCCAAATTCCCCATCTTGTGGTTGTTTGCTGTGGAGAGTGGAGGAAGTGCGAGTCCGGGCTGTATGTAGCTCTTAAGGATCTCGCGTCTCGACGGAGCTTTTAAAAAAACTTTATTGATATTCTCTTATAAGTTTACCTACACGATGAAAACCGTGAGCAAGGCAAGTAGTTATATGTGTAATTTTGGGATATAAAGTTTTTATTGCCCGGGCCGCTTTAATCATGTACGGTGCAGCATCTGATATAAACAGCAACATTTTATCTTTCTCAAAACTATCCCCTAAAATTCTAATCGAATCGTCGAAATATTGGAAACCTTTGCTGAGTGTGATGCAGCGTATACCAGTTACCTTTCAAATAGTTTCTGACTCGTTCCCTATAAAGTTATTTGGAATAATTGGTCAAAATTTCTTAAATTAGTATAAAATGTAAAATACATTTTCAGAACTTATTGTTAGATATTTTATTTCATAATCTATTTTCCCAAAAACCTATTACTTTTGCACCCCGCTCTGAAAAATTAATTACAATTCCAGTAAGTTACTTTAATAATTTTGAATTCATTTGTTTTCCTCAGCAAATAACTAATTCATTATTTATTGCAAATTCAATTCACAAGGTTCGGAATAATTGTACCACTTTACCAATTTTAAAATATATCTCATACTTCCTATACAACACCTTACTTAAATTTTAAGGTTGAACCTATTTCCGAATATAAAGTTCATGAATGACAAAAATGGAATAACAAAATTCAACAACGAATTGAATCTCTTGAGCTAAATGTTGACCTTATTAATTTAAAAGAAGAAGAACGCAAGACACTAATCCCAATATTACATCACTTTAAAGATACATTTTACTGAGAAGGCGACGTGTTAATGTCTACAGAATTAATTAAACACGAAATCCAAATTTCTGCTAATGAACCTCCAATTCACATTAGGTTATATCGTCAGCTTCATTTTTAATTAAGCGGCAAGTCGCAAACCGCAGAACCAAAAAGTCGCAAACCGCAGAACTAAAATTGCGAATGGTGATAGATTACAGCAAATTAAATCAATTTCAAAAAATGATATTTATCCACTTTTCAACATATCTGATATTCTGAGCAAACTTGGTAGAGCTCAATAGTTCTCTTCATTGGATTTACAAAGTGGATATTATCAAATGGAACTTAAAGAAGATGGTATCGATCCAAAACAGCATTCAGCACAGATGATGGCCATTACGAGTTTATTCGTATGCTTTTTGGTTTCAAAGGTGCTGCTGCGACCTTGCAGCGAATGACCAACTGTGCACTCTCAGGATTAAACAATATAAAATGTCTTTAAGTTTTAAAGCGCTTAAGAAATTTAATTTTAAATTAAAACCTCAGAAATGTCAATTCTAGCAGCATCAAATTAAATATTTTGGGCATGTTGTCACTTCAAATGGAATCGAACCATATGAACCAAAAATCGCGGTAGTACTAAATATTCCTATTCCTCAATGTACAACACATATTAAATCGTTATTAGATTTTGCCGGATATTATTGTCGATTTATTCCCAATTTCTCGGCAATAGCTAAACAACCCTTGACGAATTTACTTAAGAAACAAGCAACGTTTAACTGACGCACTGTGTTAAAATGCATTTGTTAAATTTAAATAAATATTAATTACTCCTCCTATACAACAAATGCCAGATTTCGCTAAACCATTCGTTTCTCATTTGAGTTCTCTCACAGGATATACATGGATTTGACTAGGAAAGTAACATAGTAGCATAAACCTTCGTCGAAAATTATATTTTGTATCTTTGGAATAACAAACGAAATTTTAACGCACCAATACGATACAAATTTCATGAGTTCCGTCTTTAATCAGGTTTGTAAACTTTTTAAAATCAAAAAAATACAAGCCACGGCATATCCACTTCAAAGCAGGCGACTTTGCATTCCCAGCAACTCGTAAGAGTAGAATCAAAACGGTAGAAGAGGCAGGGCTAGGAATATATGGCAGTGGGACAGCCCTTTCGATGTTCTTGGGTCCCAGTGCTACCGACTTTCTAGCAAAAGTAAATGATATCGTTAATATCTAGGAGGGAGAGCAATGTGCCCAGATTATCAGGTTCATTAAGAGCCTGAATTTTGACTGCAGGGATAACTAAGCAGAGTCCAAACACAATATATCTTTTAGGTCGCAGTGCGAGGTGGCTGAATGCTCACATCGTCCTTCAATAATAATAACCACCTGAGAAATCTTACAATTTCAATAAAACTACGAACAAATTTGGGGTTGATATCCAGCTTCGGATTTGAGATCAACAAAAATTGAAAACCAAAAATATCCTTTCTTTTTCCTTCCTGCATTTTATTAGTTTGTTGGGTTGGTATTGGAAACATCACACAGAGGCAGTCTTTTTCATTGAAACTATCGTAAGAAGACTTGTTACAATGTTGTTAGCAGTTTAATTACCAAGTATTTCATAATTTTGTAAATACTGATAAATTTTATGTCGACTTTAAAGGCAGCTAGCCATTTATTAGAGGCCTTTAAATGTTCACTCCATACCACCGTAATTAAAATTTCATAAAAATAATGTTATGTATGAAAATGGTCATGTAAAATTAATTAGTCTCAATCCTATTTTCCTAAAAATACAACAAAATAATTAATTATTCAACAGTACCCTAGCCCCGATTAAATATTATTTAATTACTAAAACACGAGTTCCTATAAATCTCTCGCATTTATTTTAAATGTATGTATGTATACCTGTAACTTAACATTTTTTGTGTTTTAGAAGCAAATTAATTACCATATTTACATACGAGTATCAACAGAATTCACTAAAAGTTTATTTTACCTACAAATAAAATTCAAATGCTTGGAAACGTATATATGCCCAGCGTACACATTCGCTTCATAATAATTTTAATATTTAACATGTAAATATTTTTATTTTGATTGAACAATTCTTAGCACAAAAAACAACAAATTTATGAATTCATCGTACAAAGTAAACTGTGTAGTAAAATCCAATCGAAATACTGAATACATTTATATAAAAGCAAAATGCATTAATAATAATTTAAAAAAAAAAAATAAAAATTCATCTGTTGCTGACTTTTCTCATTCTCTGTTGAAAGCTCAAAACACTTATTATACGATATCGTTTTTTTTTTTTGCATTTTTTGTGGAAATCGGAATTTTTATTGTACGGCGGCAGGATCAAGTGAATTGCAACAATTTCATAGATTTCATATCGATAAATGTTTGTATACCAACTTAAACCAATGCTTCGAGAGACTTTTAACCCATCGTTATAATATAAAAATAAAAGTTTTTTTTTACTGTTGTATTTTGAATCAATTATTTGTATGATGAATAAATTGCACAAGGAGTACAAAAAAATAAAATAAAACGGTTAGAAATGTAATTTAATTGAAAATCGAAATGAAAAAAAAATAAATAAAAAATAATTGTAAGTTAAACAAAATCATTTTGAACATTTTCATTTTAACGGAAAATCCGGAAAATAAGAAAATAACATAAGGAATAAAAATATGTATACTCGTACGTACAGAAGATGAAAAAAAAAATCGTTTAATTGAGTGAATTAAATTATAATAAATTTATTATTCCGTTGCACACAAAAATACAGTGGATTTATTTGAAAGCATTTGAAATGCTACAAATCTATTTGCTGTGACAAAATATTTATTATTTTCCCAACAAAGAAATCGCCAGTTGTCTGTGAAGTTAGCATGAAAAGATAGCGCTTGTAATGCACTTGCTGGATCTGTTCTGACATTTATCTTAAATAAATTGAATTTTAAATTTTGAAGTGGAATAATTGATGGTTTCGACAAATTCATCCCAATAATAATCTAAAACCAAACAAAATTTTGTAAATAAATTCAGTAGCATCCTATATTCATTAAATATTGTACTTAACCTAAGATTTCATCATTTGTAGCCTATACCTCTGTATGCTCATATTTGCGTAATCTTTCCTTTTAGCAATTTTATGAATTTTTTTTTTGTAAAAAATGTTTGATGGAGGCTTACCAACAGTATATATTTGACCCGTAGATTCTGGGGTTCGATTTACTTAAAACCCATAAAACATTTATTGTGGACCGTTTTGCGCGAGGCATTTATTGATCGTTTTCAAGACCGTAGAACGGATGTAGATATTCTGCGCTTGATTGGCAGTCGCAAACAGAGCCAAAAGAATCATTTAGTGACTTCTATTACGAAATTTTGACGATAGCGCTTCCTTTGAGAGAACCGATGAAGGAAAGTCAATTATTGGAAACATTAAGGAAAAATATGCGGTTTGGTCTACAGGCACACTTAGCTCGGCGAACCATTAACACCATTTCAGAAATTTTGAGCACCTGCATTGCTACAAAGGATGCTTGGAACGTGTTCATAAACCGTCGCATCTACATATATCGGCTTCACGAAATTTCACCAGCAGAGAACAGAGCCAGTGAATCATCAAGCCCTCATAGTTCCTCCAGCTGCGGCAAATCCACATATAGATGCCATGCGAACATCGTCTGTTCCAAAAGCCGTGCTTGTTTCACCCGTGTTCAATCAGCCATAATAATTGTTGGAATTGTGGTCATCCGGGGCATTCTTACATGGAATGTGATATTCCCAAGACACGAGATTTCTGTTAACATATGGGTGCACCGGATGTAGCTAAACCACATTGCAATTTTTGCAATAGGGTTCAGTTAAACCGTGGTTAGGGATTGACGTCAGTAGGGGCCCATCATTTTCATCAGATTCTTCTTTCATTAGACAATGCCTGCGAACTCAGCATAAACCGACCAATTGAACGTTTACCATCTATCTCCTTAAGTTCGCGTTTGCACAGGTCACGTTCTCGTAATTATAGAACACCGGAAAATATGCTCGATGGTAAATTTCGCAGGAACCCAAATTTCTGAATTATTGGACAGTGGAGCAAACAATAGCGCTCTTGGTGAGGACTCGTTATGCTTCATTAATGACCATCAATTAAGGCTTCATTCAATTCGGGCTTCAATTCAAACTGCGAGCGGTTCTCCCTAAGTAGTAACAGGTTATGTAAATGCTCCGGTCACTTATAACAATAAAACAATTACAATGAGATTATTTTCTAGCCCTAACCTTAAACCAGAACCTGTATCTAGGTTATGATTTTTGGGAGATTTTCGGTTTAAAATCCACTTTGGCTTCTAACAGAAAGTTATGTTAATAACAACCAACATGAATTAATGGTTGACCAACGGCTTCGACTAGACAAAATCATTAACAGTATGCCCAGCTTCGATGCCCAGCTTTGCTCGTGTAGGAGATATACAAAGAATTGGATCGTATGCTCGAGTTAAAGGTTGGCGAGGAAAGTATGATTGCCTGGAGCTCTCCAATGGCGGTCGTGAGAAAGGCGAATGGCAAAACGAGACTATGCCTCGATTCTAAAATATTAAATGCAGTCACTAAAAAGGATGCATATCCTTTACCCTTAATAGAGGGACTGATCAGTAGGCTGGATAGGACCAGGTTTATTTCAAGTTTGGATCTCAAGGATGCCTTTTGGCAGGTTCTCTTGGATCCAAACTCGAAAGATAAAACAGCATTTACCTTCCCCGGGAGGCCCCTTTATCCGTTTCGGGTTATGCCCTTTGGACTATGTAATGCGCCACAAACCTTGTGCAGGTTGATGCATCGAGTTATTCCTCACCATCTGCATGACCGAGTGTTTGTCTACCTCGACGATTTCTTAATCACCACTTCGACTTTCGACGAATATTTATCGTTACTGGCCGACGTTGCCGAAAGGCTAACTAAAGCTGGTTTAACGATAAATGTAGAAAAGAGCAAATTTTTGTTGAAACAGATAGACTACCTCGGTTATGTGGTTAGTGAGGGGGAACTGTGGCCTAACCTGGGCAAGGTGGAAGCTTCATAAATGATGCGTTATTCGTGTCAACCAATCAAGTTGATTGAACGCCATTTTGTATTTAAAACATATTTCCAATTTGTTTGTACTAATTTGATTAGAAGTGTAAGTTAAATTAATTACTGATAATAAGACCTCTTCTTTATAAAATGCCAACAGAAGCTCAAATTATCGAGGGGTTAGAAAAGAAAATAGACAATTGTTTCTAGACCTACGTTCAGAGATATATTCGAGGCTTCAGTGCATAAAAATGAAAATCTACAAAAATCACATAAATTTCATTATCTCAGATGGTTGTTGTGTTGGCCGACCATAACTTTTCAACTATTGAGGAACTTCTCAAATTTCTAAATATTCGGTGTGATACAATGAAAACCTGCCAAGCTGAAACCAATCAACCTAAAGTTCCTAATCACTCTCATAATCAACAACACACACAAAATTGTTTGAAATGCAATGGTGCTCATCCTTTATATATGTACAAGAAGTTTGAATGATAGATTTCTGTTACTTCGAACAAAAGGAACATATTTCGATTGTATGTCCCGGTCACATATGAAAGAAAGATGTCTTTCTAGATCAACATGCAGAATATGCTTTAGTCGACATCATACCCTGTTGCACGGTGATCACGTCGAACAACCCGATATATCTAGCGTCAAAATGAATTCATGCACATGTGAATTAGAGGATTCGGCTACTAAATCCACAGATGAAGTGAAAGAGACAACATGTGGCCAATTAGACATACATCATACTCAGATAGATCAAATAGCATTACTTTTAGCAGCGCAGGTTTGGATTGAGAATCAATTTGGAGAAGGGTACAGAATTCTCTTGGTTTCTGGTTCACAGGCAACTATCATTCGAGATAGTTTAGCTGACAATTTAAGTTGAGGCTGTCGCAGGCACGAATTTCAGTATTGGGTGTTGCAACAAGCGAAATGATCACACATGGTGCTGTCAATTTTCGCCTATATGCCAATGAGTCAGGGAGTACTGTAAGCATGTCAATTCACGCTTACATTTTGAAACAGCTAGTGACAATACCATCAAAATCCATCATATTCATGAACGACGACTTAAATCAACTATCAAAATTGAGTCTTGAGGATTCCGGCTACGAGAAAGGCCGCCGGTTGACATTCTTATTGGAGCGGATTACTTCTTCTCAATTATAACTGAGATTATTGAGTGGTCCAGTTTGGCTACAAGATGATGAATTTTGTTGGAATTTGTCGCTTAAAGTTAATAACGAGCCAATCGTCCAAGCGAACCGAGAAGCAAAATCAATCAAATTGCTTTTTTCATTGAATTGTGAAGAAAATCATCCAGATGGGACAAAATGTTCAGAGTTATCTAATATATGTATCGGTGGTGCAACTACAATAAATTCAAAGATCCAATGTGTGTCCAAGAATTATCCAAGGCTAAAGTGTTCGTCATTAAACACCAACTACAAGAAGTATTTTGTAGAGAAATTCATGCACTCGAACAAAATTACCCAATAACAAAAAAGTCATATATCGCGTTGATTCGCGTTGGCGGACTTATCCAACGATCTTGGGTGGGCTACAATCAAAAGCATCCAATTATAATTCCGAAGTCTTCACCAGTCGGCCCTTGTTGATTATACAGTTTCATCGGTTTCATTTACATCCTGAATTCATCTGACTAGACAGAAGTATTGGATCATCGGTGTAAAATCAATTGCGAGGGATTTATCAAGGAAGTTCATAACGTGTGTGAAGTATAAAACCACAACTGTGAAATAATTGATTGGAAATCTTCCGCATGCTAGACTCAACCCAGGAACATCCTTCCAACATAGATGTAGATTTTGCCGGGCCATTTAGTCGGTTATCTAAGAAGGGGCGTGAGGCTAAATTAATAAAGGGTTATTTTTGTGTTTTTATAGATGCAGTAATTAAAGCCGTTAATTTGGAAGCAGTGTCCGACATGACCACGGAAGCATTTATTATGGCATTGAAGCGTTTTGTCAGGTTGCGAGAGTGCCCACCATATATTCAAACAGATAATGGGTCCAATTTTATCGGAGCATTGCGACGACTTAGGGAAGTATATGACCTAATATGTTCATGGGAACACCAGAAGGAAGTATTTAAACACTTAGCATCTTATTGAATCCATTGAGAGTTTAATCCACCAGCAAAACATCATTTCAACGGATTGGTTGAGTCAGCGGTTAAATCGATGAAATACCATTTGTACAGAGTAACACACGATTCCAACCTGACATTCGAAGAGCTGTCAGCGGAACTACATCAGATACCCGTATATTGAAATCAAGAAGGACTTGTGGGTCAACGGGCTGTGCCGAAATCTAGTTGGAGAGCTTCTTGAGCAAAATTTATAAATTTCATATAGTTAAGAAAGAAGTACTAACGGCCCATAACGGCCTCTTTCTGGCATTTATCTGAAACGAATTTTATTTTAAATTGAAATAGAATCATTGGCAATTCATTGACCATAAAATCATGAGAAACAAATTTTAATTTACTATGGTTGAGAAATGAGTACTAATGGTCTGTGCTGAATGCTTCCTGATATTTATTTAGAATGAATTAAATTGTAAAATAAAATCAAGTCATTAACGAACATCTTAAAAAAAAATTGAAATTTCTTATAATTAGAAAGACAGTACTAACGTTCCCTGTCGAACCATTTCTAAAATTTACCTGGCATGAATTTAATTTTAAATTGAAGTAGAATCATTGACGAGTTACTTAAGAAAAGTTTATGAATTTTATATTATTAGGAAGGAAGTACTGACAGTCAGTTCTGGATGCCTTTGAAGTAAAATAGTAAAATATCGCACTATTCAAATAATGACATTTAGGGGAATTAAGTTGGTCAAATTTCATTAAAAGTTATTGTGTACTCGTAAGACCGAAATATAAAATTAGATGTTTATTTAACATTTGTTTACTGACCCAAGGTGACATTAGCAAAAATTTAAAAAGATCTATTATACTTTGCTACCCTTAGCATTAAAAACTAAAATCTCAATTTACTACTAAGGCCGAAATCTAAAATTAAATGTTTAATAAAAAAGTTTTACTATAGCGCAAAACCACATATTGTTGGCTATCGGTTGAGCTAAGGGTTCAGCTACATCTTCAAATCATCACGTGTCTTCTTCCACTTTAATCATTGCTGAAGAGTATTCAAATAGTCTGTACGCCAGATTTTCCAAAATCGGTTTAATTTTGTATCCTTTATGTGTTCTAATTGCAGCTTTGGAATGGTAGTAAAAGCTTCACCAATTAAAAAGTGACCAGGTAGTAAAATTTGTAACTCCGAAATATGTCCGAAGGAAGACCAAGGCGTGCTACAAACGGCTTTAATGCATCTAAAAATGCTTCTGAACTCACACTGCTAACCATTTCAATATGTATTGCCTTGATCAATAGGCGTAGCATCTACTTGTTTCGGTTGTCTTGTTGTATTCAGCCAGTGAATCATACCCTTAATTAACCAAGGTAGTCCTTTCCACCACATTTTGATATCTTTAAGTTTATCTGGTTGAATGCCTCTTGATATGAAATCCGCTGGTCTTTGTTTTAACGGAACATGATAACATGATATGTTGGGAGTTAGTTTAAACATTTTGAATGTTCAGTTTGCTATAAAAATTTTCCAACTGCGTAGAATATCACATAGCCAATGCAAGACTACTAATCAAATCAGTGCATGCAAATATTTGAACCTCAGGATCAATCAAAATGTCTGCTTTAATGTATTTCACCAGTTTGCACAATTAGAATGCGGCACAAAATTCCAACCGAAGTAACGTTCTGCTCTTAGCAAAATTAAGTGATGTGTTTATTATTCCATTAGTGTCAAAACAGCGAGAATATATTTATACAATCATATCTCTTCTCAGAAGCATCCGAAAAGGCGTGTAACTGAATATTGATTGGTTTAGGTCCTGCAAAATGGCAACGAGGAACCCTGGTTCCATCAACGAGCTTTAATCGATTATATGTCTCTTCCAACTCATCTTTTACTTGGTCCGGATATCGTTTTGTCCAGTTTTTGGATGTCTTTAAATTGATTCAAAATGTGAATACATCGGCTTATGAAACGTAGAGCGATAAAGTTGAAAATATAGATTTAGAAAATGTCGACTGGGTGAAAATAACGACTGTAAAAAAAATACCGTCTAAGAAAATGTCGACTGAGGAAATGTTGTGCGAGAATGTTGTCTGAGAAAATTTGCACTGCACTGAAAAAATGATGTCTGATAAAAGGTTGATTGAGAATATACTGCGCAATCAACCTTTTCTCAGTCATCATTTTATCAGTGAAATAGTTAATTGAGTTTTATCAATTTTTATTCAACTCTCTAATAAAAAAACATACTGATTACATGTAACGTATGTTTTCCAGTATGAATAAATCATCCAATAGTTTTTAAGTAGTATACAAAATAATTGATTGTACGCGAACAAAAATGGACGGCCAAATAATTTCTTGTAATGAAAACGGTAAAAAATTACTATTTGAAGGATACATATTTCATTGTGAGAAGATAACTTCAGTTAATGAAACTAAGTAGAGTAAAAGCCATTCTTGTCTCGTTACAATTTCAAGAACAGAAAAGACAGTAAATTTACACATAATCGTGAAATCTCCAGCAAAGAAACATACACATGAACCATCAGCATATGAAAATGATGCTAATGAAGTTAATAGCTCGATCAGACAGAGTGCAGCACAATCTATTATAAAGCCTTGTAAAATATTACAATCAGCGAGAATAATGTGTCCACCAACTTCTCGAGCTTATTTGCCCTCAAATGAAGCTCAATATCAAAAAATTAGATATGCTCGTAATAAAATAGGCTGTATTTGGAGGCTACCAATTTAGCTGAACTGGAAATACCATCCATGTCACAAAAGGTTAAAGGCAAGAATTTTTAAATAGCAGACAAGATATTTATTGGTGGTCGGATTATTTTACTGGCACGTTCGCAACAATTCAACATTTTTTCGCGCTCTGATTTGTGAATTTTTGATGGAACATTTAGCATTGTTCCCGGATTAATGAAACAGTTATTTTCAATTTTTTGCAGGATAAGATATAATGATAATTATATAATAATCTCGGCTATTCACTGTCTAATGACAGCGAAAACTGAAAATTGTTATAATGAAGTCTTTCAAGAAATGTTATATGTATGTTATATAATTATGCCGACCAAAAACAATTAAAGTTATATCCCAAATTCATATTGTCCGACTTTGAAAAAGCTAAAGCAGCTAAGAAATTATTTCCAAATGTTATTTTCTCTGGTTATAACTTTCTATTTTTCTGAGAAAATATTGTCTGAGAAAATTTCCACTGGAAAAATTATGCCTGAGAAAATGTTGATTGAGAAAAAAATGCGCAGTTTTTTCAGGCATAATTTTCCAGTGGAAATTTTTTCAGACAACATTTTCTCAGTGGACTTTTTCTCAGACGACATTTTCTCAATCGACATTTTCTCGGTCGACGTTTTCTCAGTCGACATTTTCTCAGTCGACATTTTCTCAGTCGACATTTTCTCAGTCGACATTTTTTCAGTCGACATTATGACCCGGACCCAACGAAGAGAATTTACCCAAAGTGTTTACACTTTTTTCGTCTTCTAGTAATTTGGGAACATTTTGAATTTCAGCCTTGGAGAATGATTGTAAAAATTTATTGGAATTCGATCTGCATTTTCGTAGATGTAATCCTCGGCTTCCAAGTATTTTCTGTAGGTTTTCCTTTAATTGTATCGCCTTTTGGGTCTGCATCGGAAAGCCGATCTGATCATCTTATCTTCAGGATATATACGTATTTGGTATTACATCTTCTCTATATACGCAATGGAAGCCATTTGATGGAGTCAATGAAATTTAAGCAAAATAGTATTTAGATCGAGATGAATTTTAGGTCCTAGGGTCCTACGTACATTGTTTCATTTAATGATACCGAGCTTGTGGTTTAACACGAAAGATCACAAACAACACATAACTGGGAGACGAACTATCCTTTAAAACAGAATGATGTGGCAAGAAATATTTTGTGTTGTCCTCTTCAGGCAAATCAGACCACTTTATTTCATGCAGGTGACCTAATCTTCGATATTCATCAATGAATTGTTTTTACTGTTTGTAAAATTCTGGATTCGTTGAAAATCTCATTCCATGAGGTTCTTTAATGTAGGCTTGGTACCTAATGCTATATATAGATATTATATAGCCGGCATTGTTGAGATGCCGGTATTGCGATTACATCCTGTAAAAGGTTTTCTTCTTTTTTGGTTATGAATTACTAATCTACTATTGTTTATAAAATTAAAATTATGTATTACATATGCATATTTCATACATCTAACTTTTCGTTTTTTACTCAAATTAAAATAAAAATTAGCTTTACGAAATTTCGATTTAAATGAATTTTTATGGAACGAATAAATTCGTTAGGCAATGTATCGTCGTGCCGCCCCGTTGGCACAGTGGTTAGCATGCTTGCTTTACGCTCCGGAGGTCCCGGGTTCGATTCCCGGCGGGTGATGAAAAAATCACGGCTGGTTAAGGGTAGGATCAATGAATTAATCACTCATTATCCGTTAACAAAATGATTACGAAACTTCAAAATGAAGCGACCAAAGCCCTACATGGGATGTAGCGCCAGCGAAAAAAAAAAAAATTTATCGTCATAATTGTCAAAATTAATTTTAATAATTCCAGTTATTGATGAAATGCACCTGAATGTATGCGTTTAAGTATAGCTAAAATTAGTAAATAGTTTATTCGCAGCGTTCTGGGCCATTTCTGATATTTCTTAGGCATATGTTAAATTGTAAATTGACGTAGAATTTTTCACAAGCTTTTTAAAAAATAAAAAAAAAAAATATTAAAATTGATTATGGTTATGAACAAACTACTATAACAGTCCATGCTGGATACGTTCAAGTAGAATCATTGATATGCTACATAAGACAAATTTATGAATTTAATATTGTTAGAATGGGAGTACTAACGGTCCGTACTGGACCATTTCTGCTATTTGTCTGACATTAGTTTAATATTAAATTGAAGTAGAATCAGTGACGTGACGAGCTTCTTGCGACAAAATTATAAATTTCGTATTCACTTCCGATTTGTATGGGAACCAATCCCCCACCAGACGCTTAAATTATTTACGATAATAAACCTAAAATTAATAATTTTACCAGATCATTTAATTTTTATTATTTTTTTTTTTTTAATTAAAAATTATGAAACAATTAAAAATTTAGAAATTGTCCTTATGCGATAACACCAAAAGTTATCTCTCTTAGGGTTATTGTTATTATTTTTAATTAAGACAAACAAACAAAAAACATTTGAAATTGAAAATCATCAAAATTATTTTATAATTATGTTTTAGATAAAACAAAACAATTAAGAAGAATATAATTGGAAGAGTAACTATTGTAGTATGTACTGCGATTTGTATTAAGCTATAAATGACGAAAGATTTGGAAGCGGATTCGTAGTGTGGGGCGAGACAAAACGTGAATTTGTATTGTTTTGGGTGATAATTTAGAAATAAAAATTCCCAATTTTTGTTTTTCTTTCTGAGCTTAAAAAAATTAATTTCTGTCGTCTACTGGTACATAGTCATTTTGGCAAAAAATACTCGACAACAAAAATGAATTGATCATCAACTTAACCGTTCAGTTATAACATATTAATTGCGACAATATATTACCGGGATTCCTAGATGAGCAATATTTATGGATTTTATACGGTGAATAAATTTTTTTGATTTTTGATATTGCCCTTTTATTAATTGCCCAATAAACGGTGCTAACTTAGCTCATTACTTTTATGCTCTCATTACAAAATGCTCAGAATTATGGTCGATATGGATGGAAAAATTTGTATGGTTAAAAGAAATCTCTAACATTCCATTCGGTTCATCATAGGCTAGCCAATGTATAAGCGATGCAGCTTTTGTACCTTTCCCTGTTTAAGTTTCAAAATTAAAACCTTTAGTGCAAGCTCTACTTCGTCAACCTGTATGAGAAAATAGTTTAATCTGTTAATCAGGTGAGTTTGGCATGGCGTTTTAGAATTAAGATTGGTGGGCCTTGACTTTCGAGTCAATCGGACGCTGTTTTTTTAAATTTTTTCAAAAAATAAAATAATTTATATTTATTTTTAAATTAAAAATTTGCTAATTGTAACCATTGCTGCAACTTCGGGAACTTGTGATGTCATCTTTAAACTGCCTCGGATAAGAAATTTGAGTTCGAGTTTTCAACTTAAAAATTTGCAAATTATGTATATGCTTATTGCTTCACCTTTGGGTCTTGCGATATCATCTTGAACCGTCTGATTTAAAAAATGGCCAGCAGACAGCAAAATCGATTGGTCGCCCTTTAGAAGAGTACAAAGAGCTAACAAAGTCGCAATAATGCCGAACAAAGTGGTAGCCAATGCAGGAGTTTTATTAGTATGTTGTCCACCTCTTGCTCTACACCGATACTATATTGTAAATGAGCTTATGCTTAAAATTAGTATCTCAAAATTTTTGTAAATAAGTAAATAAATAAATAAGCATTTATGGCAGTAGTATCTTTAAGCAAGTCTCTATAGCAGTGTTCGCAAATAGTTGGTTATTGCCGTGCCAATAAAATTATTTCTTTAAACAATTGATTTCTTGCGTGCCAAACTTATTCCGTAAAATATGTTTTTGTTTTTGTGTTAACATTAAAGATTAGTCAGGATCGGGCCATTATACGCCAGATTTTTTCTTTTGTTTTTCAACGTAAATTTTTATAGGAAGAGAGCGAATAAAATAAGTCGGGTCCAATATTTTAACCCCAGATAATTGTCTGTGGCCATTCCGATCCTAATTATTTTTATAATATTCATCTGTAAAAATAGAAACTCACAACTATTGTCAGCTGGCGCGCCAAATTATCTGTTAAACAATAATTGGCATCGTAAAATAAATGGCTAAGTGGGTTAAAGTAGATGAAGTATAACGATTCTGAATTTTAGGTCTTCATTCGAACTTCCAGTTCCAAATCTCTTCTCATGAATTAACCTTTCTGCTAATCGCATTTCTCTGCTATTTTGATTATATCTTTAAAAGCTCAGAGGAGGGACCAGAAAAATAAAAAATTCCATACAATTTAAATATTTTATTTAAGAAATTAAACTCCACTTCCATTTGGTGCTCGAGAGTTTTGAATTCTCGTTTTACAAATATATAAAATATAAATAAAAATAAAAAATAAAAAAACATAAAATAATAAAAATATTAATGAAGAGGAGAAATTGTTAAGAGTTTGCAATTCAGTTTCGATCTGCGAGCATGTGAAAAATAAATCATTTTTCAGTACATCTCATCAGGCTATAGCGACTGAACTGCTAATTTATTACACTGATTTTTTTCAAATACTATGCGATTCATTAGTATTTGTGATGAGAAAATTTAAGGTAACGTTTATGTTTGTTGTAATATAAAACCAAGGAAAATTATTTTTTTGGAATTTCTTTTTGTCTTATTTAATTCAATTATAAATAACGTTTTATTTGATATAAATTTCATAAATAAATTCATAACTGTAATGCAAATAAATTCAATTAAACTTGATTCAATAGTATTTGTGATTCATATTTTTGATTCATTAGTATTTGTGATATGCAGAAAAATTTAAAAATAATTAGTAAATCAATTATTTTTAAAATTATTTTTGACTAATTAAATAGTGATTAAGTCACTTATAATTTGTAAACCATTGGACGATTTTTATTACGTCTCCATCACGTCTCGGATGTGACCAAAAATGTTGTTCATAAAATCGCAGGGAATCTTATCCCACAAGGTTTTATAAGCACCCCATTACAAATTTTTGGTCTTGCTAGATTGCGAGTATCCTCCGCTTTCATTTAAACCCTCGCAAGGACAAATTAAAACTTTGCCTTTGAATCAAGTTTAATTGAATTTATTTGCATTACAGTTATGAATTTATTTATGAAATTTATATCAAATAAAACGTTATTTATAATTGAATTAAATAAGCCAAAAAGAAATTCCAAAAAAATAATTTTCCTTGGTTTTATATTACAACAAACATAAACGTTACTTTAAATTTTCTCATCACAAATACTAATGAATCGCATAGTATATAGGAATCAACCGTGCACTTGTAGTATTAGCGAATTTTTACATTCCCGTTTTTAAACTTTTAACAATTTCAATGTTAGTGTATTTAACGCATACATGCGGTTACTATGTTCAAACTTTTGAATTATTCTATTGAAAAATGATTTATTTTTCACATGCTCGCAGATCGAAACTGAATTGGAAACTCTTAACAATTTCTCCTCTTCTTAAATATTTATCAATCTGGAATACACCAGAATAATTCAAAAGTTTGAAAAAATATTAATAATACCAATACCGAGCAGTTATCTACTATAAAACTTTTGTTATGTTTACTTGATATATATCGTATAAAAATTAAATCAAATTGTAATAAAGCCATTGGGTTTCTTTATCTGACAACACGAAACAAATTTGTGACATCAGGTGTTTCAAAAAGCAAATCCTTAACTCTTGACAGAAACGATTTAGAATGAATTAGCCTCCTAATCAAATCAGGTAGATTATTGAAAAATGTTGGTGATGCAACAAGGATGTAGCGGCAGAAGTGATCATTAAAAAATCTAGAAATAGTGTACAGGAATTGATGGTTTGCACGAAAGTTGTACCGTTCATCGAATCTTATTATCTGTTGACCGCTATGCATAAAAAAAATGTTTAAAACCTTATAAACATACAGATGTTGCAGCGGTAAAATATTGTTAGCCTTAAATAAAACCCAAGATGGTTCGGTTCTTTTCTTCTTCAATATGGTGCGCAAGATCATTTTTTGTTGAACATACAACGGTTTTAAAATAGTAGGAACACAACCACCCCAGCAAGGTAAACCGTATTCAATTTTAGAAATTACCAACGCATGATACGTCATTTTCAGGACGGAAGCAGGACACATGTCGCAAATAAGGTAAAAAATTCTGGATGCGGACTCAAGATAATGTTTTAGATTAGTGACGTGAATTTTTCAATTTAGGTTAGAGTCTAGATGAATTTCAAGATACTTAAATGAGTTTACCAATTCAATTTTAAAACAATCAGTATGACAATTAGTTGGAGAACATTTAGAAATACTGTGATATGTTACTAGATTGTTATTATGTGGAGTTATTATTCCAGAAATTCTGAAAAACATAAACTTGGTTTTATCACTTAGAATTAAGTAATGCTTATCAAACCATTTATGGAGAACCTCGAGATCAGAATTAATCATGGATGTAATGTCAGTTGTAAATTTAGCAGTATAAGCTAAAGCTAAATCGTCAGCAAAAGCAGTACTGCTGCCATTTAATTTAAGCTTGAAAATGGAATTAGTGTAAATCAAAAACAGCAAGGACCCAGCACTGGTCCTTGGGGAACGCCAACATTGACAGATTTAGGGGCGCTTAAAGTACCGTTAAAACTCTCACAGTTCTATGCTTCAAGTACGAGGCAAACCACTTGTTTGCTACTTCTCTAAAACCAATGTTATGCAGAATAGACAACAAAAAACTATGTTCAACCATGTCAAAAGACTTAGAAGCATCCTCAAACAACCCAGCAATATGCTTGTTACATTTGATGCTGGAGACTGAGAAGAAATTCTGAATTGGCCAGTATGTAAAAATAAATTTGGCAAATATAATTTAAAATTGGACATCATTGGAGGTGTTCCGCAATATTTCTTAAATTTAAGCTATGGTTTAAATAAGAAATCCGACCACAGTTGATATGGCCGGAGGAATTCTTCAGAGGCGGAATACATTATTTTTCTATTAGGAACTACTTAAAGAATCGATTTTAAATCTCAAATCTCAGCTGTAGATTTTTATTAAAATCCATCCACAAAAGTGCCTCCTACTTAAATTTTGAGCTTGAGATGTATTAAACTGCTTGGATTGGTTAATGTAAAAAAAAAAAAAATTCATGAACCAAATTTTTGATTAATGGTATCAACCATAATATCATTAGCAGTGTTCCGCAATATTTCTTAAACTTGGCTCTTATTTTAATTTAATTTTATATTAAAATCTACTTACTGAATCGGCTTAATAACCTAGATGTGAAATTTCACTAAACTCTATTAACAAACGTGCGTGTTCCATTTAGTGCAGGGACCGTAGGAAAGGCCTGGATTGGTTATGTACTTAAAAAAACAAATTTCTTTTTGGGAATTTTTTTTTAAATTTAAATTTAAATAGGTTTAAATTTATGTACAAAATATAATTAGCAGTATCCTGGAATATTTGTTGAATTAAGAATAAAAAGCTCAATCCCTGCTCCAAACGAAACTTCTGCAATTAAGCACCAATCCTATTGAAATTTATTATCTGACTTAACCAACATATTTGATGATAAATGAATTAGTTATGGCATTCTCAAATGATGGATCGAGGTGGCGGGTTTTGAAACTTTCATAGAAGAAATTTCACTACAAATCTGTTTTCTAACCAACGTCAACACCAAACCTTATTAAGTTTTTTTTATCATAAACATAACAAATTTTGAGACTTAAAAACTGACTTAAGTTTTTAAGTCGAAATGTTCTACTTTTTCAAAACTTCAGACGTCATTCAGGTTAAGTTGTTTTTGACCTGCTCACTCTAGTGACAACTCTCATTGGCTATCGGTTTCTTGTAATTAATCCAAACGCAACGTGCTTCTTAATTTATTGTACGAAAAAAACCCAGAACTAAAATTATTTACTTAAGCCAATGAATAAAATATCTCTAAGCTCGTAAAATTTGCGATGGTTTATCAAGAAGATTGAATGTTTGATCAAAACACGCGGAATTTTTAACTGTCGCTTGGCGATTTTTTACTTGTCAAAAAATTGGAATAAAGGATCTGAAAGAAGTGTACAATGGTTTGTTGAATTGCGACCAAAAGCAGTACCGAAAGGACATTGCTCGGAAGTCGCCGAATCAAATCAAATGAACGACGATCCAACTGCTCGAACTGGTCTTAACTGGTGATAAAACAGCAGTGTACGAATATGACGTCGAAACTAATAGCAGCATAGCACCTACGCTGAGAGTTCTTCCTACTAGGCAGTAATAATATAGGAGTACTACCTGGAAGTTACACTTCGCTGCTTGTTCGTAAGTTTTTGGCCTAAAACGATAATGTTATGATGTATCAGCCTCCGTATTTGCCGGCCATGGTATGCGACTTCTTCATGATGCAAAAACTAAATTGCCGGGTACCCCTTCGACAGCCAACAATTAACTAAGCATCCAATAAAACTACAAATGTCATTATACGTTAGGAACAGATGAATCAATATAACAAAAACACTTGTAATAACTGGACGTCAACGTCATATTTGGTATTGGTAAAGGTTATATTATGACAAAATTGAATTCATGCTTTCCCATTGCCAAACATTTCGATATTTGGACTTAATCAAAACTTTAAAAGCGTCTTACAACTTGTTCATTTTTTTGTAAAAACAACTGCAAAAAAGGTCAATTTTTAAAACTAAAATTTTGTAGGCGTGCCAGACAAATTTCTAAACGTGCCAAGTTTGGCACGCATACCACATAATTACGATCACTGCTCTATAGTCTCATATTATAATTTTTGAGGGGTAAAAGATAGGCATTTTTTTAAAGATGTAATTAAGTGTACGAATGTCAAAGAATATCCGCGTTTTCCTTTATACCTTAAACTCGAGTGACTTGTATGCACCACTGGAACTTCCGTAATTGACACCTAAAGCCAAAATGCGATAAGTTCCAAATAAAATATTTTTAAAAGCACCTTACAAATTCTGAGCAAAAAATCGCAAAAACAAAAATTTGCAAAAACGTTCCGATTGCGGTTCTTACTATCTATAAAGAGAGTTTTCGGGACCTGAAATTGTTGTACCAATGCGCTTTTGGATTGTTTCACCTTGCTGTATTTCTGCAAATTCTAAGCCAAAAAATTAAAAATCTACAATTGTGTTTCGATTACGATACTTAATACATCTAGAGGTAGGTTTCGGGACCTTAAATAGTTGTGCTATTGCGCGGTTTGGATTGCATGATTATTTCCATACAATTCATAGAAAGTTCGATTTTTTTTAAAATCGCCTTGCAATACTTGTATATCAGCAAATTCTGAGCCCAAAAAATTAAAAACCTACAATTGTGCTCCGATTACGGTTTTTAACACCTTTAATGTAGGTTTTGGGACCTGATTGACATTTTATTGAAAATTCGACTTTTTTTAAATCACGTTGCCATACATCAGCAAATTCTGAGCCAAAAAAAAACAAAACCAGAAATTGCCCTCCGATTGCGGTTCTTAGTACCTCACATGAAAATAATTTCGGACCGTTAAAACAAGATTGTTTGAAGTTGCGAGGTAGAGTAATTGAAAAAAGAGAGCGGTTTGAATTTGGTAAGTGATAGATTTAATAAAGCTAAAAACAATAGCAGTGTAAACCCGAGTAATAATTTAATCGATTGTAACATTTCTGGTAGTCCCAATCGTTCCGATAATTAATAATGATTAATGAAAATTGATAATTTTATAATGGTTGAAGACGATGACGGTAAAGTTGGTTCAGCTGCTCTTAAGCTCACACCATGTAAGTCCTTCAGAATATAACGGAAATCAACAACTACTTCACAAATTTTTCTCTAGTTGTGAGATGATGTACAAACCTCTTATTAATGAAGATAACAAAAATTTGTTTTTAGATTTGGTTAAAAATAAATTAACCGGTACAGCTTACGGTATTTTAAAAACTCGTAGTTTTAAGTCTTGCGCTGAATTAAAGAAATACCTTGATGATGAATTTTCCAAAATGCATTCAATTGAGTTCGTACAATTTGAACTTTTTAGAATCCGACAAAATCCTTGGGAAGATGTTCAACCATATGGTAGTTGAGTTGAACATATCCTCTCTGATCTAAGAAGGAGAAAATGCTGCTACTTATAATACAAATTTAAACGGCCTGACAGCTCTTAAACGCATTTATTAAAGGTTTAAGAGATCATATCAAAATTATTTTAAAATCGGGAAAGTTTGCTACAATTTCCGATGCTATTTCTAATGCAGTTGAAGAAGAGACAACTGATCAAATAATTTGCAATTACAACATTCTTTAAAATTGATCAAATGCCAATTACGAAACAAGCAAGGACATAGCGCCAATGAGCGTTATTCATCAAACAGCACAAACTTCAAATATTAAAATTCTTATCAAAATCAAAATGTTACGTGGACTCAAAATCTAACTAATTTCAGAACCAATACAGCTAAGTCATTCGTGAATTTTTCTACACCTAATCAACCCATTCGACTTAGTATCATTATACTGTAGATATTGTCGTAGAAAGGGTCACTTTATCAATGATTGCCTTAAAAGGATAGAAAGACTTCTCCAATAACCTTAGTTGAATGAAACCAGCCTTGTTTATTATTATTTTAGTACCTGACTATTAAAAGAAAAATGAAACTTAACGAATTTCACAAAAAAAAAAAAAAGATTAAATTATCTGACTCTGAAGCCAACTAAACATTTTGAAGACCAACAAATCTTATTTAATTGTGTAATTATATCCGTTATAATCTTAAACAGAAAGAAGCATACAAATTTAAATAAAATATTTTTTTATTTTTGAGAGACTGAATTTACTTGATAAGAAGCTGGATTAAGAAAACAAAAACAACAAATTAAAATAATAATTCTTCGAACGAAGACACAAAAAATAAAAAAATTAATTTATCAGCAAAATGCAAAAATAAATTTGTTCTATACACAAAAACACTATGGCTAAAATATAAAAGTTACATTTTTGTTCAGGATTAGAGAGAACACCACTTGTTATACATTATACGTATGAAGATAAAACAGATCGTTATTTAACGACCACATAGAAGAACAAAATTTAGAAAGTGTTAAAAAAGTTTTAGACGGGGTAAAAAAAAATTTGTTGGCATACAGTTGACTGCATGCGATTTTATATCTTATACCATGAACTATGTATGTATGTATATAATTGAATAATCTTCAGATGGGGCAACCAAAGTAAAATCTTTTAGTTTTAAAAAGCACAAACTAGAAAAAGTTTTTTTTTTTTTGTAAACTTGCCAGAAATGTTTAGTATATATAGTACTAGTATGTAATACGAATAAGTTTAGTCAGTTTGAGCGCATACAAAAATATAAATCGGGGAAAACCGAAAAAATCGTTAAATTACTGTCAACGTTACTTTCCAGTTTTTATGTGGTAATCTTAGACACTATCAAATAAACAAAAGTTCAGTGGGTTTTAGAAATGTAAAAATTTGGTTTTGGTAAACTTGGCAATGCTTTACTTTGTTAACTAAATTTACTTTTAACAACCCCATTAATATTTGTATGTGTATGTATGTATACCAGGGCTAGCAACTCGATGAAAAATCATTGTAAATTATTAAGGAACATACCGGATATATAGACGAGTACAATACAATCGTAAAAAATTACAAACCATTTTGTTTGATAATTCGACTGTAGATCGAATTTTCATAATAATAGCTTTTTACTTATATACACAAAATTTTTAAAGTTTCTGCTCGAGCATTTTGAGAACATTTTCTAAAATATTCAATTTAAAAATGTCGTTGACAAAAAACCATTTGTATCTATATGGCACACTCAAAAAACATATCAAACTCTTTCGAAATAGATAAAAATCGGAAAGATACAAGAGTATCAGTGAAATGGAAATAAGAAAACATCTATTGAATTTAATTTTATAGATTTTAACAATTTTAAATGTAGTATCTCTCTACACTAGACTATATCAGGATAATGTGTAGTAGGTATACAAGCTCGTATGTCTGTATAAACGGGAGAAGCACGAAATGTTTTTGTTTCTAACAATTAAATTTTATTTTAATTGGATTAGATCCAGTTTTGTCTTGAAAAGAAAAATATTCTGCTTAAAATACAATATATGGGTATTGTTGATTACTATCCGCTCTACCCTATATAGATATATCTTTATTGATATTGCTAAGTGAATTTCAAAATGTACCCATTTTAACTGTGAAACCTACTCAATGTGGCAGTACAATTTTAGTAAAGAGAATTTGTTTTACAATTTTCAGCTAAATAATCGCATCAATCGACAGATAAACTATTTTGCTACGTTCCACGATTCTTCTAAAAAGCTGCAGAATAAAAATAATTTCTGTAATAATTTAAGAAATTATTTAACTATATTTAAAATCTCTGAGTGCCTTGATTTCTTCATAAAATACCTTTCCCAATTTAACTAAATTATTTAGGAAAAACCTTGCTGAATTTCCGCCAAAACCCTTGTGACGCGGCAATTTTTTAATATTGAATAAACGTAGAGAGCAAGGTACTGATTTATCAGCCAAACAAAAGATTCTAAAGTATTTCAGTTTCTAAAAGCAGATCGACAGTATTAGGCTGCAAAATATAAAGGAGCTACACATTTTTTATGACGTCAGTGATCTTGAAAATAACAATCGCAGTGAGAGATATCTTAACCGCTAGTCGACAGAAGTCAATCGTTAAAATCCTTGATAATCTGACGAAATTCAATAACCCATCACTATCCAGCATACGAGCTATTAACGTATTTGTATTAATATATTTGTGATACGACGATGGGACTGATAATCGTTTGTTAACATGACATGTTTTGATAGCTAGCCAGCCACCTTTTGATTTCAGTTGAACTTTTATATATTATAGAATTTACAAAATTCATAAAATATTTAGAATCAATATAGAAATTAAAGAATTTATAGAAATTAGAGGATTTGTAAAATTTAAAAAATTTACAGAATTAATCAAATTTTTGCTAGTTTGTAGAATTTATTTTAAAGAAGTTAACTAATTTATGAAATTTTTAGAACTTATAGATTTTATATAGAATTTAAAGAATTTTATATTCTTTAAATTTTATATAACGTCTAAAAAGGTTCTGATAGATGAATTCTTTAAATTTTATAAATTCTTCAAATAGCAAACATTTTATGAACTCTATAAATTCCCTAATTTATAAGGATAGCACCCTTTTGTTTCCATAATTTAGTTAATAAAAATTTAGTGGAGTGGCGCACTTTATTTTGTATTTTTTGGGGATGTTTTAAATTAATAAACTCATTTCCATTTCCATAAATACTTGAAATTTTGTAAATCTGTACATTCTTTAAATTTTATAAATTTTAAAAATTATATGGTTTTCTAAATGGGCTGGATGGAAAACCAACGAGATGTTTAATATGATGGTACCAAATACAAACAGACGTGTCTTACGAAATTCGGCGATATCATAAGTCTGCCCAGATTGCCCGATGTGACCCGCCAGTTCTTTTTATTAGATTATCTGAAAACCAAGTAGTACATCAATGTTTCACAATCTCTTCCCGATCCAAACGTACATATTCGATAGAAAATTGCCAACATTTCGATCGAAACTCTGCGCAAAACAATTGGTTATTTATGGAATTCAGAATTAAGATAATTTACTAAAATTGTAAAAATTATTTTAAGGATTGAAAATCCAAAAAAATTTAACAGGATTAAAAGGATCTATAGAAAGAAAATTTATGAAAATTGTGACGCACCTTGTTGGTCACAAGTTGATGTTTGTATTAGGCATGCTGTAAAAATTGTATTGTCTTTACGCAAACGGTACTGCCCAAGTATCGCCGACAGGTAATCTCATATCATAAGTTTTTTTTTACATCTGGCGGTGAAATTAATTATTATGTTAGACTCTTATTACATTAATTTTATGTTGGTTGTACAGTGAAATTCTATGGTAAATACTTGTATTGGGGAATTTTATTGTATTGAATAATTATATTGAACAATAGCAGTGTTGCTGTTTAAAATTTTAAATAATATGTGGGGGAAGACAGTGCATGGACCAGTATAGGGAACATTTCTTTGGTGGGATTTGTGTAAAGAACGAACTGGTCGGCTTGTGTAGACATTTTCTTATACATAATAAGACAAATTCTTAAATTATATGGAGCCAATACTATCATAGATATAAATCTTATAAGGATTTTGTGTGGCCAGTTAGGCAATGGCAATATCAAGAGACCAAGAGCCCCATCAGATCCATATCATGAGGATAAAATCATTTTTTTTCAATATTTTTCTAAATCAATTTCTTATACATAATAAGACAAATTCTTAAATTATATGGAGCCCATACTAGAGATAAATCTTATAAGGATTTTCGATGGCCAGTTAGGCAATGGCAATATCAAGAGACAAAGTGCCCCATCAGACCCATATCATGGGGATAAAATCATTTTTTTCAATATTTTTCTAAATCAATTTCTTATACATAATAAGGCAAATTCTTAAATTATATGGAGCCAATACTAGAGATAAATCTTATAAGGATTTTGTGTGGCCAGTTAGGTAATGGCAATATCAAGAGACCAAGAGCCCCATCAGACCCATATCATGGGGATAAAATCATTTTTTTTTCAATATTTTTCTAAATCAATTTCTCATACATAATAAGACAAATTCTTAAATTATATGGAGCCAATACTAGATATAAATCTTATAAGGATTTTGTGTGGCCAGTTAGGCAATGGCAATATAAAGAGACCAAGAGCCCCATCAGACCCATATCATGGGGATAAAATCATTTTTTTCAATATTTTTCTAAATCAATTTCTTATACATAATAAGACAAATTCTTAAATTATATGGAGCCAATACTAGATATAAATCTTATAAGGATTTTGTGTGGCCAGTTAGGCAATGGCAATATAAAGAGACCAAGAGCCCCATCAGATCCATATCATGGGGATAAAATATTTTTTTTTTTTTCTTTTTTTCTAAATCAATTTCTTATACATAATAAGACAAATTCTTAAATTATATGGAGCCCATACTAGAGATAAATCTTATAAGGATTTTCTATGGCCAGTTAGGCAATGGCAATATCAAGAGACCAAGAGCCCCATCAGACCCATATCATGGGGATAAAATCATTTTTTTCAATATTTTTCTAAATCAATTTCTTATACATAATAAGGCAAATTCTTAAATTATATGGAGCCAATACTAGAGATAAATCTTATAAGGATTTTGTGTGGCCAGTTAGGTAATGGCAATATCAAGAGACCAAGAGCCCCATCAGACCCATATCATGGGGATAAAATCATTTTTTTTTCAATATTTTTCTAAATCAATTTCTCATACATAATAAGACAAATTCTTAAATTATATGGAGCCAATACTAGAGATAAATCTTATAAGGATTTTCGATGGCCAGTTAGGCAATGGCAATATCAAGAGACCAAGAGCCCTTGTATATAACTGGCCATATAAAATCCTTATAAGAGTTATCTCTAGTATTAGTTACGAGCATTTAGTTTAAGAATTTTGAAAATTTAAATTTATTCAGAAAAATTCAAATAAATTATTTTTTAATAAACTTTATTTTCTAAGTAATTTTGAAAAACTTTTTCTTTTAATTTAGATTTTTTCTAATCGCTTACGTGTTAAAAAAATTATTTCTTTTCGGGATAGCGCTACATTTTAAGAAATGTATACACTTTTTCTGAATAGCTACACTTTAGTCAAGACACAAACCTAAACAATTCGGGTTCGGGCTAACTTCACTGACTTAAATAATAAATTGAAATGGTTTTAATGAAAGAGAGTAAGATAAATGAATCCTCGCTTTAATTTGCTCTTGTATTGTTCGCCCCCTTTAAAGGAAAACAGTGTACAGTGTAGCACGATATTAATAATTTGGTATCACCATTTTTTACTATGGCAGAATAAGCCAGGGGCGCTATCATGAAATCCGGACGGTAAATTTTAGCGGTAATAAACAATTCTATGGAAATTTTAGAATAAATTCAAAAATGGTCAAAGTTACCCAAGTTAATTAGTATCAAATCGCAATTACATGAAGGTTTAACGGCAAATTTCTGATCGTCATGAAATATTTGTCGCATTCAAATTTGTCGATAAACTTTCACTTATTTGCAATTTCATACAAAATAACTTAGGTAACTTTGACCATTTTTTGAATTTGTTCTAAAATTTCCATAGAATTGTTTATTACCGTTAAAATTTACCGTCCGGATTTCATGATAGCGCCCCTGTATAGGCTGCACAGTATGTATATGTAATATATGACGCAAATTATAATACAGATCTGAAGTTGCTTCTGTGGATGTTGATATTTGTATAGAGGTTTGGTATTTATAATCAGTTTAATAAGTATTACTAGAAATAATTGATTAAGGTGATTTCCAATTCAATTTCAAATTTTTAAATTTTTAGAGAAAATTATCATAAAAATTAACATTAAAATTTAAATACGTTTCAGATGTTTGTTGCAACTTCATTGGCTTACTGTGATGTTGGATTGGGAATCAGATTAAATAAATTTGTGATTCTACAGATTATTTCAAACTATAAATTTCTGAAATATTTAGACATACATAAATTCATTTCAAGATAATAGTACGTTTGGTACTGGTTACTATAAAAAAAGATTAATCTAACATTAATTTAAAATTTGGTTTAATTTTAAATTTGGTTCCTAATTGAACATAATATATAAATTGATTAGAAGTCGTGAATCTGGCAGATTCCTAAGCCAAATTGAATCTGAATTTAAATTTCGTTGAACAAATTACGGGTTTAAATTTAAATAATTTTTATGAGCCAAATCATGAATTTTGTCCTAATTGTTCTTAAATTGGGATAGTTAGGAATTTTTCTAGTTATTGATTTAAACTCGATTTAATTAATATAATTCAGTACGAAAATTTAAGCTATTAGTATGTAATATGTTCCTGATTAATCTTAACTTTTGTGCATTCTTAGGCAGAATAGAGCGGAAAGCAATTAGTTATTTAATTTGATTTTAGAAATATACTGGAATTAGTTAATTAAGTTACAAATTTGGAAATTAAATTTATTAAGATTTTAAATTCTAATTTTAGAACTTGTTGAAAAATTAAGCAATCATATTAAATTTTGTATTGGAATTTAATTGATAATCAGGAACGGATTTGATGCATTGGGATTTTGAGATGTGTAACAGTGCCCGGCTTTTCATTAATTTATTCTTCATTATTTATTTATTATAATCGAGTTATTTAATTTAATTGAGTATGGTAACTTTAAGATATTGGAATTTAATATTTTTGAGATAAATTTAAACTAATTTGCAGTGTTATTGAAGCAGAATAAAATAACAAGCATTTCTAGAATTGGCTAATTAATGCATATGGACTACTAAGGTGTATGTAACCTGTACAAGATTAAAGCTGCTTCATTTTATTGTTATGCTGGATATAATCCATAATTCAAGTAGCTAGATTATCATTTTAGGAGTGTTAGATTTAGTGATTAATTGCTGTCCTTTCAATTTAGATGCCGAATTAAATTTAAGTTATTTTAAGTGTATTTTAAATTAATAATCAATTGTGAAGTAAATCAGGTTTTGAGTTTCATTGAAGAAAACACAAACCAGCTAGCTAGTATTGATGTAAATACTGGTGTTTGTATTGTGTATTATAAGCCATAAAAATCGAAATTAACGAGATAAAAAGCCATAAACTATAGCCCTAAAGTACAATTGATAATATTTTAAAGAAGTTTAATGAAAGCATGGCGCAATTGTTCGTCCCCCATTGCATCCGAACTAATTTAATAAATGACTTTACTGATATCATCGTCATCAACTAGGTTAAATTGCAATACATTTTCTCTACTGTCATGAAACATGAAAAAAACCTTATATCAGGCATATGTAAAGATACCGAATTCTTAGGAATAGTTGTAAAATGGAGATTTATATCGTCAGCCGAAAATATACAATTTACATCGCTTTTATTACTTCTAATTCCAATATAGAATGATCAATTTTAACTTTAGGTCAATCAGTTGAATTGCTCGAAACGCTTCTCGCGTCGAAATAAAAATCTCAAATTTTAAAACAACGAATTACAGAATATTGAAATTTTTTGGAATTTCGAATTGAAATTATCGAAAATCTGTAGTTTCGTTACACCCCCCCCCCCCTCGCTCCCCACAAATACCAAAAATATCTAAAAAAAACAAGCTTTTTTAATAAAACAAATTTAAACGTTAGAGGACGGGGACTGCCGCCTTTAAATCCCTGCTTTAATAATTTAATAAAATTCCATCATTCTTTACGAATTAGAACATTTTTTAAAAAATTCTGATTTTGTGATAATTTCTCTCATAATAAAAATGTAAACTCAATAAAGGGCTCTTTGCATAAGGATGACCGGAAATCGTAAATAAATTTACAAAAATTATTTATATTTATACATATTAATATTTACGATTTTATTTTGCAGTCGAAGAAATTATAGGCCTATTTTATTTGCCAAATTCAAAATTGGTATTCATTTCGGAATCGCGTCCCTGCTAAAAAATACTATTGGATTTTTGAAAACCAAGTACACAGTGGGTATTCACGAATACCAAAATGGTATTGGATAGAAGCAATTTTTTTGCAAATGGTCAAATAAAATAGGCCTTATGTAGCACCCTTTTTATTTGCGGATGTTCCTTTTTAACGGAATATTTTACTTTGTATTTTCTTGCCATATGCCCAGTTCAAACTCGCCATTCTTCTGCCTTGTAGCAATACGGCGGCAGTAATTTATCAATAGTTTCCTTTGAGGAAAAAGTCAATTCAAGTGAGGTATCTGAGACAATTTGGATTGGCCAAAACCATTAGAAATTATGTATACAATTTTTTATTGCTTTAAAGGCCACATCATACTTATAAATATATTTATTATTTATTTAATACACAGAAAAGCTGTTTAGTTTATCTACCACTTAAAGCAAAAAGCGCTTGTTCACTCGCTCTGTTTGTATATTTTGTTTGATTTTACTATAAAATATAAAATGAGCATCCAACATCAAGTAAACATTAAAACAAATTTCAACTATAACAAACTTAGTTTATTTATTTATATTTTTAAATATATTTTGTTGAATACTGAAAAAGCTCACATAGAGATAACTGTACGGAAAATATGAAAAAAAAAAACTTTATTTCGCTCACATTACATGGAAACGCCAAAATTAAATATTCTTCGTATTCGTACAAAGAGTTCAAAACTTTTATACAATCTACTAAAATCAACATACACACTCTATAATCAACTAGGAAAAATATTAGAAAATTTTCTATTCAGAATGTTATGTAAATACATACATACATGAGTACGAATAACTATGTATATGTAAGTAACTTGAATTAGCGTAAGAAAAATTTTTGTCAGGTTGTTTTGTACCTGCAATTTTATTTAAACAATGATCATAATTTGATTTATTTAGAAAACTAAATTATAAATTTTCAACAAAAATTTGTTGTAAGTTTTGATTACAGTGAATTGAAAATGGGTCCGTTTATTTATTTATTTTATGTGCTGCTGGTAAAATAAAAAAAATAACAAACAGACTGAAAAATTATTGTAATTTCTAAGTTCTTTCTATACATATTAACTATGTATGTATGTTGTGTATACGTTAACCAAAATCTACATAGTATATGCGGTGATTTTTTTTTTTTTACATTTTATTTATGAGATCCCATTCACATTACGGCGAATAAGCTCTATATTTATATAGCACACACATACACACACACACATACAAATAACAAAAAAGGTTGAAAGTTTATTTTTTGTTTTCATGTTTCTCATTTCGGTGGAAAAATTTACTGGGCTTTGGGTGAGTTAACTACTAATTTTTCATCAACTTTTATACGTATTACTTTTACAAACCGTATACACATAAAATTGTATTTACATTTGTTAAGTTTGGAAGACTAATTGAAAACATTTCATAAAATTTTAATCTAAAGTCGAAATATAAAAGAGAGAGACTTGAGAGGTAAAGTTAGCTCAATAAATCTCAAATAACAAAAATTTGTTATATATTTTATAATCTTTTTATCATCGAAATATTTAAATTAACCGTAGTATATTCGTGTATGTATGATGTATAGACAAAGAGAAACATAAAGAGAAAAGCTCGACTAGCAAAATAGAAATTAATATACAAAACAATTTTATAAAACTAAAAAATTTAATTAAAATACAAAATCATAAAATCCAAGCCAACACACAATAACACTAATGAAAAACTTTTTAGTGACGGTTCGTTTCTAATTTAGAATTATACAAACACACACATAGAGAGAGAGAGAGAGAGAGAGAGAGAGAGAGAGAGAGAGAGAGAGAAAACAAAATTAAAAACGATTTAGCTCGCCGCATTTAATTTTTGTGCTTTTGCTTTTCTCTTGATCCAATTATAATGAAACTATTTTATTTCTAATGTGGTTCAGAGCATATAGTGTAGACGCAGTATACATTGGTCATTCATGTCTAGAAAATTTTTTGGAAAAGCTTTCAATTAATGTAGCTATGTTTGTCTAATTTTTGTTTAATAATGCTAATTTAATCTAAATTTTAGTAAATTTCGCTATATGGAAGGAAAGAACATTTTTATTTAATTTGGTTGTAAATAATATCACACAAAATTTGATGTTTAGAGTCATTTTATTAGAAGACAACCTGAAGCTGATATTCCGGAATTCCGCTCGATATTTTGGTTTCGATTATTCCGGAATTGATGAACACTAAATTTGAAATAATGAATTTCTATTTTTCACACTAAATCAGGCTAAAAGAAAAATTCGTAGAATTTGCAGATTTTATTGTATTTATAAAATTCATAAAATTTGAAATATATAGAGTATATTGACATATTAAAACTAACAAAATTTATAGAATTTATTGGGATTTTCAAATTTAGAGAATTTATAGAATTTAAGAAACTTATTGGATTTTAGACTTTATAGAATTCATAGAATTTATAGAATTTACAGAATTTAATGAATTTATAGAATTCAAAGAATTTATTGAATTTATAAAATTTATAAAAATTAACAAAAATTTAGAAACATTAGAATTTTTGAATTTATAGAACTGACAGACTTGAATAATTTGTAGAACCTATAGTATCTATAACATTTAAAGGATTTATAAAAGTTATAGAATTTATAGGTCTTAAAAACATATTAGAATTTATAATATTTACAGACTTAAAATTCATATAGTTTATTGAACTTTTACCATTTATAGAATTTATCGAATTTGCAGAATTTATAAGAATTTAAGAATTTATGAGATTTATAGAATGTAAAGAACTTACTGAATTTTAAAACTTTATGCATAGGATTTATAGAATTATTCAGAGAATTTATTAAATTTATAGAATTATTAAAGTTTATAGGATTTATCGAAATTTTTGAATTTATAAAATTTAAAAATTATGGAATTTTTCG